>CM071847.1:13660360-14135627 GCA_036507275.1 Sicyos edulis
GGACTTTCTAATACATCAAGCTCTCCAGGCATCCACTTGCCAAACTCAAGCGCTCCATCAACGCCAACAAACTCAATCGCATAAACTCGCTGGTCAAGCCCTCCCGGAACCTCCGGGCTACGAGAGCTACCGGGGAAAATCTTCAAACAAACTCTGTCAATGGGCTATCCATGCCCGAGACTCCTCGCTGCTACCGCTACAAATCGCGCTTTGGTCTTTGCTCTCCGATAGCTAAAGACCCGCCATCAAATCTCACATGGCCGGAGCACACTCGCTGCTCAAGGAGTCATACTCGAGGCGTGCTAGCCTCTACCCCTCCTCTAGGCAACTCAACTGCCAGGGCCAACTCGCCAAAGGGCTAAACAACCTCGACGCGCCTCAACATCAACAAGATCAGGTCCAACTCCTTGGTCGGACATGCCAAGCGTCCCGCTCCTCTAAGTGCAATCAACATATCGCGGCGATCGCACAAGGCACCTCCACCCTCTCACTAGGGGAGAAACCAACAACTAGGCCACAAAATGGCCTATGGGAGTCTAATCTCTGCCTCCCTCTGAGTGCGATCGACACACTGGCGGCGATCGCACAAAGCAACAAAACCGCCCACACGGGGCTCTCACCGCTCATCAAACTACTCGCGATCATGGAAAAAGTTGGCATGATGGCTCTCTAAGCCCAAACCAACAACGAGTCAACTCCGCTCGCCTCCGCTCCACAACTCTACACATGCATAAAAGCTAGAAGAAAAGTATTGTAAATTCTTACCCCTTAACTTAATTGAACTCGCATAAAACCAAGCGGCCGTGGAGTCTTGATGATCATGGGAACAACAACCTACAAAGCAGGTTAGTCTCTGAGAATCTATGACTCGTGCTCGATACCAACCGTCGTAACCCGACCCAAAACATGGTCCTAAACACCGATCTTACTCAAGATGCAAGTTAAATATGATAACAAGCGGTTTAGAGCTTACATTTAAAAAACCTTTCAAAACATATGAGAAGGGGGAGCCCTTAAAACATAACCAACAATTTAAGTTTAAACAATCCAACAAAGTAAAACATCCTGGCGGTGTTTAATAAAATGTACAATACAATTTAAGCAACGTTTTAAACAATGTTTCCCTAGGACTTCATCCATCTACATGCTTTGAATAAACAATGCAATAAATAAAGACAGAGTGCCGGCGGTTCCCCATGATCAATCGCCTCCTCCGCTAGCCCTCCCGGTGTTGTCCCAAGTTACCCGAAAGATAAATAAGGGTGAGTATAAACATACTCAAGAAGAATCCCCAACCGGGTACAATACGATACATCGGACATCTAGCACCTCAATATGCAAGCAAACAACTACCAACACGGATCATAGCTCAACGAGCTCATAACACAAGATCTGGAAACATCGGAAGTCTCTTACTTCCGGAATCATCGGTCTCTCTACTTCCGGCCTAATGATTGGTTCTCATAACCAATCTCGGGACATCTCCGAGGTCTTTCTCCTCGGCCAATTGATCACCTCAAAACCCGATCCCAAGATGTCCGACACCCTCGAGGGTCTTTCTCCTCGACCAATTGATTAGCTCAAAACCAATCCCAATGGGTGTCCTCAAGGGCCTCTTACCCTCGCTAACAATCTGGACTATCGGGAGAGTACCCGCATCGCTCTAAACTGGAAGGAACGGTGTACTCACGAACATTAGCCCGGGAGCTCTCCGAACCGGCTACTAACGCGCGTGTCGCGCGCACACCGCATGCTCTTCTCGCAACCGGCGTAAATGCGGGGGCCTAAGGGCAAACTACGCGGGCCGTGCACGCATGCCTAAGACTTCGGAAACGGTGTCACCGAACACGAGAGTGCGAGGCCCTCGGCGACTCATCTGCGCGGCTGTACCACCGACTGAAGCTAAGAACCGGCCAAGGCGAGCTTGCACCGCTGGCGTGGTTCCGCTCTAGCGAGCTACAAACTAGGCTTATGCCGATGTGGTAGCTACATCCACATCGGCCGCCGGGGAAGCAATGTACGTTATGCTTCGCTCTACTCCCGACCGGTGGGGACAAAGTACGTTATGTCCGCTCTCGGCCTCGGATGATGACAAACCCTACTACTCTATCCAAGAATACCGAGTAAAACAATGATTCCTGGCTAGCAAGCAATGACCGACATCAATCACGTTTACCTAGCATGATACTACAACTTAAACAGAATCACAAGCATGCCGGAAGAACAAACCTAGCATGGCACTAACATGTAAAATCAACAATCATGCTAGCAAGAGATCAAACAAAGTCGCCTATCACTATCATGCTCATAACAATCAAAGAAACATACAAGGCACAATCGAGACATATCGCAGGGTCCACACAACCACGGTAAGAAATCCTTACCTGGGACAAGCAGAAAATAATCATAACTCAACCAAGCGATCCTCGAGCCTCTAATCGAACCCAAACAACCTAAACATAAAATAAAGCAGCCCAAATCAAATCCCTAAACAAAGACCAACAAAATCGGGGCCCAACGAAGAAAAGACTCGAAAAATACCATCCGAGAAGCCACAAGGCTCGGGCCAACCAAAGACACAACAGTGTGTGCCGGGCGCCCAGGCACACAGGGGCGCAGGCGCGGCGGCGGCCGCGGCGCAGTACACGCGCGCGGCGGCGGGCAAAGCGCGAGCGCGCGGCTCGAGCTCGGCTGGGCGACGACACACGGCGCGGCTTGACAGAGGACGGCGCACAGGCGCGCGCGCGAGGCGACGCGACGCGACGGGCTCGGGGGCGCTCGGGAAGGCACGACGACCTATAGGGGCGAGCGACTCGGCACGGGGACGGCCTGGGTGATGCCGATCTGGGCTCGGCGCGACCAAGGCGAGGCGGCGCGATCTCGACTTCGGCGCGACCAAGACGACACGAAGATGGCTCCGGGCGATGCAGATCCGGGCTCGGCGCGACTAGGGCGAGGCGACGCGATCGGGCGCTGGGTGGCTTTCGGCACGGCGCGGCATGGGCGACTGGGCGGCTGGGAGCGAGGGCGCGGCTAGGGCCGGGGCGATGCAGGGGCGTCTGCGGCGTGGCTGGGCAGGGCTATGCTGGGCTGAGCGGTCTGATGCGGCCAGGGAGTGGTGCGGCTAGGGCATGGCTGGGTGGCTAGGGTTGGGTCTTCTTGGTGAGGTCGGCTAGGGGAGAGAGAGAGAGAGAGAGAGAGATTGCAAAACAAGGGGAAAGGGACTTTCTTGATTTTTCTTCCCTTTTTCCTAATTTAAACAAGCCTTAAAGTCCTTAAATCCCAATTCCCGGCTTCCTCCTTCGAGACCCGGCTGAAGCAACCTTTTCCAAACAATAACTCTCACTTAAACGAACTCCCAAATCATCTCTAAGGGCCTGGGCTCGAATCCCAAAGGAAACACCCAAACAACGATCACTTTGCCCAAAACCCAAAACACAACCGAACTCCCAAACGAGTACCCCAAACATCTCGGGACTCGCAGCCACCAACATACAAGCCTCAACAAAGGCAGGAGCTGCCTCGAAACCCTGAAAATCCACAAATCCTGCCCGGGGAGCAAAAAGACCAAAATACCCCTAAGGGTCAAAACAGCTCTAACGGCCCAACCGAACCATCGAATCGACCAGGAAGCACCTCGAGAACTGGAATAGAAAAGCGGGCGTTCATAAAGAACCTTTGCTCTCTACTAAAGCATAACAATGCAAAACCGAACTTACTTTATACCAAGTCTCTACCAAGTGTGCTTACACATAAGGCGACCAAATTATCTCATAAGGCATCCAGCTCATCTCATGGGCATCCAACTCATCTCATAAGCATTCAACTCACGGCCCCCCTGCTGGACCAAACTCGCATCTACAATGCTCACTCAACTCAGGTTTAGGCACCCTAAGGTAGTGGACCGCACTACCAACCACAAAGATCTCTTGGCCTTAGCACTAGCGTGAGACTCACACGCACTAACACTTACCAACCGTCAACCTGTTGACTTACTCAACCCCCAGTAACACTGGGAAGAGGCTCCAGCTCCTCTCGAACATCCTTTCGCTTGTAGTCCTTCGACTACCACTGAACTAGCCCTCTTGCACGACCTAAACAGGTGCAACTGCCACAAACGGACCCAAAGACTAAAGGAGTGCGCTGAACTCCGGACGAATTACAGAACCATCTGTCCCTACTCGTGCAAACTCAGGCTCGAACCAGACTTAGAGCCAAAGCAAAGACACCAACCAATGCACCTCAAGTGCCACTACTACCAAATCCACATCTTACTACAAATTGGGCCAGCAAGGTCACAACCTCAAGTGACAAAAACTATGGCGAGGCATACAAGAGCTCAACTCAAACAACCATGCCTAAGGCATCTCATCAAACCGAAGTCTCACTGCCTACTCTTGCATCTCCACATGATGCTCAACAAAACTCCGGTCGGCTCTCTCAACTTGCAGCAGCTAGCCCTACTATAGGGCTCACCAAAAGAAGAGTGCTCAACTCTACTAAACAACTGAGGAACCACCAACGGATCAAGTCCGATGGGAACACTGCTCGCTGCACCCTTAACTACAGGGTTCCGACTTACTGGCTGCAAAACAACACTTATAAGAGAACAAAGATGTCTCAGCAACCTCCTCGAAGGCTACCAACTCTGCAGCTACTCATTGGGCAATCAGACTATCTGCTAAGGTTCAAGATCCACACCTGAACTACCCAGGCTAGCCCACTCTGGGACCTGCTCCACAAGCATCAACATGAGCAAAAGCCAAAGCTAACTCCTCTCCTAGAGTGGTACTCCAGGGTAAACACCTCCACCCTCTCACTAGGGGAACTAACAGCTGGGCCACACGTGGCCTATGGGAGTCTAACCTCTGCCTCCATCTGGAACGATGTCCCAGCGGTATCCAAATCTATCTGGATATCTCAACAACCTCAACCAGCTGCCAGCTTCCACACGAACTCCTACAAACCAACAACTTGAGTGCTACGAACTCGGTAGCCTAAGCAACCGCACACTGCATAACTACGCCAATCTACTCAAATCCAACTCGACCTAGATCACTGTCTGGAAAAGTCAACCTGCTAGCAACAGGGCCCTAGAGGGCTCCCTCCACCAAACTTACCTCCATGCAAGCAACGTGTAAAGACCCGACCCAAAAGGGGCTCTAAATGAGCCTTTACCCCAATGCATGCATTCAAAGTAAGGACAATATACAAATATGATTTCGGATTCCAATTAAAATTAAAACATTCAGCATTCAAACAGAAATCAATACATTTTTATTCAAACTCATTCCCTGTCTCCAAGCACCTGTTTCAAGACAAATACATTTCCAAAAGTTTACTCTGATCAAAGATTTATTAAAATCATTCAAAACCTTCTCAGATACAACAATGCTGGAATCCACAAAAACATTGAGAAAACATCCAAGGGATCCGTGCTCGACTACATGCATTCAGGGGAAATAAAAAAGGCAAAGAGTCATAATATAAAAATCAGAGACAACAGCAGGTTCCCATGATCACAGCTCCTCCTTCAGCCATCCTGTCTCGCACCTTGGTTACCTGTGGGAAACCACAAAATAAGGGTGAGTAACGAATTACTTAGTAAGAATCCCCAACCGGGGTACAATACGATATACATGGTCATCTACCCGAAAGATATGCAAGCTATGAATATAAACACAGAATAGAGCACATAGCTTAAGTCCACGCTTGGACCTCGGATGCCAACTCAGGGTCTTAGTCCGAAATAATCCACCACACAATACGCCCTATACGAGAAACAAGTCTCGGCCTCAGCCTGTCTACTGTCGATACGAAAGGTGCACTAGCTCAAGATCCCGAGGAGCTCCCTGGTCGGCGCTGTAATGAGCGTAGGCGTACACCGCATGCTAGCAGACCATGGGAGGTGTCGGGTCTAGTGGCAAGCTGCCCATGTTCAGTCACCATGCTTTACTAAAATCTCTGGATCGGTGTCACTGACATAGGGGTGTGAGACCTGGAAACGTGAACTATGTCAGCCTGAACCACCGCACCTGAGGCTAAGGAATCGGTCGTGGTAGGCTTACACCAGGAAGCCGTCCTTGCCCTAATAGGTGGCAATCAGGGGCTACTGCCGAACACGCTGAGGACGTGTCGGCTGCCGGGGACGAGGCAATGTCAAGTCATCATCCAGACCGTTGGGGCATTTAACAGTCTGCCTCCCTCACCCAAGATTGCAAAGCCTACCGGTCGGGTTAGCTAAACCCTAATGGGGTCCAGGAACGGAGTATGTGACGAACCCGACCCAAAACATTGTCCTAAACCGGGGTTCTCACTCAGCATGCAAGTTAAATATGATAACAAGCGGTTTAGTGCTCATATTTAAAAACCATTCAAAACATATGAGAAGGGGGAACCCTTAAAACATAAACCACAGTTTTCATTTAAACCATCCAACAAAGTAAAACATCCCGCCGATGATTTATCAAAATATACAATACAATTTAAACAACTTTTTAAACAATGTTCCCCTAGGACTCCTGTCCATCTACATGCTGAATAAACAATGCAACAATAAAAGACAGAGTGCCGGTGGCTCCCCATGATCAATCAGCTCCCTCCGCTAGCCATCCTGGTGTTGTCCCAAGTTACCTGAAAGATAAATAAGGGTGAGTATAAAGATACTCAGTAAGAATCCCCAACTGGGGTACAATACGATACATCCGTCATCTAGCTCCTCAACAAGCAAGCAAACAGCCATCAACACAGATTATAGCTCAACGAGCTCATAAGAAAAGATTTGGAATCATCGGAAGTCTCCTACTTCCGGAATTATCGGAAGTCTCCTACTTCCGGCCTAATGATTGGTTCTCATAACCAATCCCGGGACATCTCCGAGGGACTTTCTCCCTCGGCCATTTGATCAGCTCAAAAACCGATCCAAGATGTCCGACACCCTCGAGGGTCTTTCTCCCTCGACCAATTGATTAGCTCAAAAGCCAATCCCATTGGGTGTCCTCAAAGGCCTCTTACCCTCGCTATACATCTGGACTATAGGGAGAGTACTCGAAGTCTGGCTCTAAATTGGAAGGAATGGTGTACTCACGAACATTAGCCCGGGGGAGCTCTCCGAACCGGCAACTAACGCGTGTGCGCGCACACCGCATGCTCTCTGAAACCGACGTAAATGCGGGGGCCTAAGGGCAAACTACGCGGGCCAGGTACGCATGCCTATGACTTGGAAGCGGTGTCACTGATCACAGTAGCACGAGGCCCTCGGCGCTCATCTGTGCAGCCTGATCCACCGACCTGAAGCTAAGAACCGGCCAAGGTAGGCTTACTGTAACGGCCCAGTTTTCTATTTCGGTTACTTAGGTGATTTCGGGTCATTATTCGGATGTTCGGATGGGCCGTTAGAGCTGTTTTAACCCTAAGGGGTATTTTGGTCTTTTTGCCCCCGGTCAGGGTTTTGTGGATTTTCAGGATTCCAGGGTCATTCCTGCCTTTGTCGAAGCTTAATGGTTGTTGGTTGCAAGACCCGAGAGGTTTGGGCAAGTTGTTTGGAAGTTTGGAAGTATTTTTGAAAATGGCAAACATTATTTATAATTTTTGGTGCTTCCATTGGGATTTGAGCCCTTGCCCTAAATGGTCTTTGAGAGTTTGTAGGAAATGAGAGTTTTATTTTTTTAAGTAAGTTTGCTTGGGGTAGGGTTTTGAAAGTGGATGCTTTGGGAAGGGATTTTAGGCCTTTTAAATTAGGAAAAAGAAGGAAAAATCAAGAAAATCCCTCTTCCCCTTGTTTTGGCAAGATTTTTTCTCTCTCTCTCTCTCTCTCTCTCTCTCTCTCTCTCCTAGCCGACCTCACCAAGAACCCAAACCCTAGCCGCACCACCACACCACCCACCCACCATGCCCGGTCGCACTAACCCTGTGTCGCCTGCAGCGCCGCTTAGCCCAGCGCGCTCCCAGACGCCCCGCCGCCCATGCCCAGCGCGCCCGATCGCACACCTCCTCGCCCAGCCACCAGCGCCGCGCTGTTCCGCAACAGACCGCCCAGACGCACCGCGCCGCTCCGCTCGTTGCCGCCCAGCCGCCTCGCCCGCGCGCCCGACCCAGCGTGTTCGCTCGCTCTGCCTGCACCGCGTCTGCGTGCCCGTCTGCGCTTCGTCGCGTCCGCCCGCCCACAAGGCTGCTCGCTGCTCGCTGTCTACAAGAACGCAACCAGCGCCAGCGCCCTCTGCTACGCAGCGCCCAAGATGCGCCCGATAGTGCCAGCCAGCGCCCAGCGCCAGATGCAGCGCCGGTGCCCAGCGCCCAGCGCCCAGCGCGCCACTACCGCTTGTCGCTGGCGGACGACACCGCTTTGCCATGCGGGTTGGGGCGTGGCCTTGTGTCTTCTCGGTCGGTAATTCCTGAGACTTTTTCCTTTGGGCCTTAGGCTATTGGCCGCTGTTTATTTAATTAGGTTGTTTTTATTAAAATGCTTAGGTTGCTCGGTTTCGCTTTAAAGCTCGAGGGTCATTATTTGATTGTGAAAGTTATTTACGCTCGTTTCCGTAAGGATTCCTTACCGTGGTTGTGTGGACCTCGCGATGCTTTCTTGAATGTGCCTTATATGCATGTTTACTTTTATGGACATGATTAGTGGATAGGACAGCTTGTGATTGCACTCCTGCTAGCATGTTTGCTTGATTGTACATGTTAGTGCCATGCTAGGATTGTTCTTCCAGCATGCCTGAGATTCCTGCTTTAAGTTCGTAGTATCATGCTAGGTTATGTATGATTGATGATGATTATGTATGTTTAGCCAGAAATCGCTTACTCTATACTCTAGCTAGTGTGTTAGGGCTTGTCATCATCTAGAGGCCGAGAGCGGACATAACGTGCACTTGTCCCCACCGGTCGGGAGTAGAGCGAAGCATAACGTACATTGCTTCCCCGGCAAATGATGTGGATTTAGCAACCACATCGGCATAAGCCTAGTTTGTAGCTCGCTAGAGCGGAACCCCCGCCAACGGTGCAAGCCTGCCTTGGCCGGTTCTTAGCTTCGTGTCGGTGGTACAGTGCCGCACGGATGAGTGCCGAGGGCCTCGCACTCTGTGTTCGGTGACACCGCTTCGAGTCTTAGGCATGCGTGCACTGCCCGCGTAGTTTGCCCTTAGGCCCCGCATTTTACGCCTGGATTCTGAGAAGAGCATGCGGTGTGCGCGCAACACAGCGTTAGTCGCCGGTTCGAGAGCTCCCCGGCTAATGTTCGTGAGTACACCGTTCCTTCCAGCTTTAGAGCCGGACTTGGGTACTCTCCCGATAGTCCAGATTTATTAGCGAGGGAAAGAGGCCCTTGAGGACACCCATTGGGATTGGCTTTTGAGTGATCATATGGTCGAGGAGAAAGACCCTCGAGGGTGTCGGACATCTTTGGGATCGGTTTTGAGCTGATCAATTGGCCGAGGGAGAAAGACCCTGGAGATGTCCCGGGATTGGTTATGAGAGCCAATCATTAGGCCGGAAGTAGGAGACTTCCGAGGATTCCAATTCTACCTTGTAAGCTCGTTGAGCTATGATCCATGTTGGTAATCGCTTTGCATGTATACTAGGGTGCTAGATGATTGATGTATCGTATTGTACCCCGGTTAGATTCTTCTGAGTATGTTTATACTCACCCTTATTTCTGTGGTTTTCCACCAGTAACTTGGGACAAGACTGGACGGCTAGCGGAGGGAGCCGATTGATCATGGGAGCTGCCAGCACTCTGCCTTTATTGTTTGCATATTTGTTCAAAGCATGTAGATGGACAGGAGTCCTAGGGGAAACATTATAAAAAGTTGTTTGAACTGTTTTGAATGTTTTTATATACTGGCCAGGCTTGTTTTACTTCGTTGGTTTTTCTTAAACAAAATTGTTGATTATGTTTTAAGCATTCCCCGTTTCTAAATGTTTCGAAAGGTTTTAAATATGAGCACTAAACTGCTTGATGAAGTATTTTAACTTGCATGCTGAGTGAGAACCTAGGTTTAGGACCGTATTTTGGGTTTGGTTCTTACAGTTGGTATCGTGAGCACGTAGTCATAGATTCTCAGAGACTAACTCGCTGCGCAGTTGTTGCCCCCATGATCATCAGCACTCCGCGGCCGTCAGGTTTGTCTGAGTTCATTAAGCTAAGTGTTTTATTTTACAATACTGCATCTAGTATACATGTGTTACCCTTGTTTGGCAGTGAGAGCCCCAGCGTGGGCTAGCTTTTATGCTCTGTGTAGATCGCTAGTATGTTGATTGCACTTAGAGGAGCAGGGACGTTGGTATTTCCAACCGAGGAGTTGGACTGTTCATGTTGATCATGAGACCACGTCTAGGGTTGTCTAGACCCGTAGGCCACCTTTGGCCCTGGCAGATGAGTTGCCAAGAGTAGGGGGGGTTGAGGCTAGCACGCCTCAGTGAGACTCCTTGAGCAGAGTGTGCTCCACCCATGAGGAGTTGATGGCGTGTCTTTTAGCTAACAGAGAGCGGAGACCCAGTGCGCAGCTTTGTAGCGCGAGTGTGAGGAGTCTTGGGCATAGATAGCCCAGCTGGTAGAGTTTATTTAGGAGACACCCCTCCTTATAGCTCCAGTAGCCCCGGAGGTTCCTGGAGGGCTCGATCAAGCAGGTTATGCTGATAAGTTAGTTGGCGTTGATAGAGCCGCCGAGTTTGGCAAGTGGAAGCCTGTAGAGCTGGATGTTTTTTAGACCTACTGCTAGCAGCAAGGTGGTTGCCCAGGTTCGAGTTTATCATCCAAGTGTTGGGATGACCTGGTGTCCAGAGGCCGATGACCAGATGTTTAGAGGTCGAGGCGCGCCATTCTCGTGTTGTTTGATGCAAAGATGTGGTGGTGGAAGTCCTCGTGAGAGGCGGACCAGCAGAGTCTCCACCATCCACCCTTGGCCGATTGGCAAGCTTCCAAGTTAGTAGCTTTTGAGGAAGATGTAGAGACATCTTGTCCTCCCCGCAAGCCTCGCAGACGCTTTGCACCAGTTCTTTGAGTACCCTCGTAGCCGTGGGGTAGTGTGGAGTTTGCTTGTCGTGACTTAATCCGTCCGTGTGGTTTTCAAATGGCTATTAGAGAGAAGCACCTTCATTAGCATGTTCCGTGTGTGGAGCTAGGTGCTGCCACCCGAGGGTTGGCCTCGAGTATTCGTTGAGCATCGAGTGGGATGCGAGGAGTGGGCCTTGGCTTGTCTGTTAGACGTGATGTCGAGACTAGTCTACTAGAGTGTTGAGATTCTTGTGTTGAGCGCCATCGCCTGTCACCGAGTGTGACCTTCTCTACCCTCGAGAGGGCTTAAAGCCCGTAAAGGGATGTTTGTGTTGTAAAGGATGTAGTGCTGTTGGAACCAAGCTTTGGAAGGAGGCCTAGTTTCAGGCCGCTTGGCACTTTTGGTGCAAGTGGTTCCATACCCGCTGAGAGTATAGCATCCCCACTAGCCTTGTACCCATTTTTCCGTTGCATCTGCTTGGATTGCTTAAGAGATCTAGCTCGGTGGTAGTCGTGAACTACAAGTGTGAGGTCATTTGAGGGAAAAGTAGGAGCTTTTCTGGGTCACCGAGAGTTGGGTACAAAGGATGCTGTAGGTTGGTGAGGGCTAGCGCGTCTGAGTTCTCGCGCTTGTGTGTGAGCTTGTGAGCCAGCTTGGCGGTAGTGTGTTTCGACTACCCTTGGAGTTACCCTAATAAGGGTAGAGTTGGCTTCGAGGATGCGTGGTTGATCCAGTGTTAGAGCCATGAGTTGGATGGTTGAGCGGAGCATTTAGTGGGCACATTGGTATGAGGGATGTCAGCTTGGTGTGGTTATGCTCTTGTAAGAGTGAGTTGACCAATGTAGCTTTTCGTGGTGAGTTGACCCCGAGTGGTTTGAACTCTTGTTGCTCCTTTGCTAGTTGTGGCTCTTTTGGGAGGCAAAAGTTGCCTCGTGTGAGAGTACTTGTTGGTTTGGATCTTAAGGAACCAAGTTGGAGCTGTACACGCCGGTGTACTTTTGTGTAGCTCGTTCCGTGGTGGATTTTTCAAGAACCACGAGGGGTTTCGGGTTGTGAAACCAGTGCTCAGTTCTGAGGAGTTAGGACTTTAGTTCTTGGCAAGTGCCCTAACTTGGGTTGAGAGGTTACCGTGCCGGTAGCTTGGTTGTTGCGTAGGCAAGTTATGCTAGTTGGCCCTTGACACGGTAGAGGCATTTCTTGTTGATCGATGGTTGGAGTTCGGTTGGAATCGATCCAGTATGCGATGGTAGCAAAATCGCCGAGTTGCTTTGGCCGTCATGGCTAAGAGAGTGTCGTTCGGACCCTTACCCTGGGTAGATGCTACGATGTGGCTGATGCTTTGAGCAAAAGGAAGATTGGGTCTTCCGGTAGTTCCCACTCTGGTGTTTAGCAGACTCGCCGACAGGGCCAGTCTAGGGATCGCGATCGGCGCCGGACCGTAGGTCGAGCTCGATCGTCAGCAGCTCATTGCATCGTGTGGTAAGGCGCATTCTGGATTTTGTGGAGCAACGCCCCATGCTCGCTTCAGGTGTGGCAAGGAAGAGCTTTTGGCTAGCATAGTTGAGATGCTGAAGGGAGTTGTGCTCGTGTAGCCAGATGTCTGTTAGACCGTTTGTCGACAGTATGAGTTGGAGGGTGATCGGAGGAACCCTAAGTTGTGGAGAGCCTCACCAGAGCTCGGTCAGACCCAGGCAGTGTTCCTCGGTTGAGTTGTTGGATGCTTGTAGACGGTTGACAAGCTAGAGTTTTTCTTAGAACCTCCGCGTTGGTTTTTAGAATTCTTAGCAAGGTGGTGCTTGGCGTTGGCCAAGGTTTGGTTCCTTTGCTGTTTTCTAGGGCTAGCTTGGTTCGACCAAGCTGGCGTCGCCCTGAGGACTTGTTCCTAGTCGTAGTTTTGGGAGTTGGCCACCCCCTCAGCGGTTGAGTAGTACCGCTAGTGCTTAGTTGGTGGTTCAAGCGATTGAGGAATCCTTGGATGTTTCTTCTGAGAGAGTTGGTGGTTGCTACCGTTGAGTTTGAGCAAGACAGCGAGCGTGTGTGAAATTCGCTGTCCTTCGGAAGTCCGCTTGCTAGGAAATCGTTCCTGTTGAGGAGGAGTCATCTTAGCTCCTGAGTTGTGTAGTTGATCAGAGTAGCGCAGCGGTCAGCCCAGCGAGAGTGTCACTGCGTTTGTTTGTTAGCAAGCGGAAAGTTGTTTGTTCCCGCGAAGGCAAAGGCCAGCCAGTTCAAAGGCTTGAGTTGTTGGCGGAAGGTTGTTGGATCTTTGGAGCTTGTAGACCCCCCTTAGTTCTTTGGTATTTGAGTTGCACCGTGGATGCCGGCCTCGAGTTTTAACTTTTGAGGTAGTCTTGCCGACTCGTGTGATTCAGGATCCGCAAGCTTGTGGTCGTCGCTATCCTTATTCCTCGCGATGCTTCGTGAGTGGAGTTTCTGGATTGGAAGAAGAGTTAGGTCTAAGCTAAAGGAGGAAGTCCATTGAGTAGCCAGTTGGACTTAAGAGTTGAGTGGCAGCTTGGAGGCGAGCCTTGCTCGTTATAAGCTTGGGTTGAGTTTCATGAGCAAGCCTTCTCGAGCTTTGTTCCTATTTGATGTGCGTGTTCCATTGGCGTTATAGCCGAGCCACGCTTGAGTGGGTTGGCACAGAGATGTCGTGGCATTGGTTGGAAACCTTCGAGTTGTTATCCTCCAGCTTTTGTGTTGCTAGTAGCCGCGTGTTGTTTTATTCCTTGCTGCTCGAGGTTCCCGTGAGAGGAATGTTGTTTGTTTTCCTATCTGGCGATGTTCACCTAGGCCAGTGGCTGATCGGATTGCATTGGAAAGTTTGTTGTCGGCCGTTGAGGGGCTTCAGTTTGTTAGTTTGGCCGAGTGGAGCCTGTGTCTGGACCTTGTCTTCTAAAGGTGGCCGTAGCTGAAGTTTCAGCTGGTGTGTTGGTGGTAGCCATTTGGTGAACCAGAAAAGTGCCCCTTGGCTTTGGTGCTTCGATTTCTCGTAAGATGGTTGCTTTAGTGTTGTGGACGCATGCTAGTTGGAGAAGGTTGCCTAGGGATCAGTCACCAGTTGGTGGATCAAATTGGATTTCGTTAAGGATTGTAGGCAACCAAAGGGGGTTCGCAGGTCTCTTGAGAAGTAAGAGTAGACCGCTTTGTCTCTCAAAACACAGGAGGTTCAGTTGTTTGGTCAACATGGTGAAGGGTCGAGGCCGTTTGATAACAACTATGAGCATTCGTAGAAGTTACGCCGAGCGTGGCGTAGTTTTAGAGCCCGTGACCCGTCCACGAGTTTGTTTGAGAGTAGCGCCGAGAGAGGCGTTCCGAGTTGGATTATCATGGATAAGTGAGCCCTAGAGTCGTAAGACCGCTTGAGAGCCGGTGCGAGTCGAGAGGATGTGGCTCACCGACTAGTTATCGCATGTTTTCTTCTTCAAGCTCGTGTTAGTTCGGTTTTGGTTGAGATAGTTCGTGGCGGACACTCTTGTGCTGTGGGCTTGGAGCCTTTGGGAACCCAAGAGGGTTCGGTTTGAAGAAGGATTTGTGTTGTCTTAACCGGAGCTTGGTTGGTTAAGAATCGCGGAGTTTTCCTAGAGTTGTTTTGCGTCTTAGGACTTTCGAGGACGAAAGTCTTAAAAGGAGGGAGTATTGTAACGGCCCGCTTTTCTATTTCTGCTACCCAGTGATTTCGGGTCATTATTCGGATGTTCGGATGGGCCGTTAGAGTCTGCTTTAACCCTTAGGGGTATTTTGGTCTCTTTTGCCCCTGGTCGTGGTTTTGTGGATTTTCGTGATTCCGTGGTCATTCCTGCTTTGTCGGCTTTAATGGTTGTTGGTTGCAAGACCCGAGAGGTTTGGGCAAGTTGTTTGGAAGTTTGGAAGTATTTTTGAAAATGGCAAACATTATTTATAATTTTTGGTGCTTCCATTGGGATTTGAGCCCTTGCCTAAATGGTCTTTGAGAGTTTGTAGGAAATGAGAGTTTTATTTTTTTAAGTAAGTTTGCTTGGGCTGGGTTTTGAAAGTGGATGCTTTGGGAAGGGATTTTAGGCCTTTTAAATTAGGAAAAGAAGGAAAAATCAAGAAAATCCCTCTTCCCCTTGTTTTGGCAAGATTTTCTCTCTCTCTCTCTCTCTCTCTCTCTCCTCTAGCCGACCTCACCAAGAACCCAAACCCTAGCCGCACCACCTGCACCACCCAAACATGCCCAGATCGCACCAACCCTGTGTCGCCTAAGCAACTGGCCACCAGCCCAGCGCTCCCAGACGCCTCGCATCGCCCATGCC
The DNA here is from genome assembly GCA_036507275.1 of Sicyos edulis. Taxonomy (NCBI): domain Eukaryota; kingdom Viridiplantae; phylum Streptophyta; class Magnoliopsida; order Cucurbitales; family Cucurbitaceae; genus Sicyos; species Sicyos edulis. The sequence goes on from CM071847.1 coordinate 13,675,629, forward strand.
CAGCGCGCCCGGTCGCCTTCGCCTCGCCCAAATTTAAACGCGCGCGCGCTCCGCACTGAACCGCCAGACGCGCGCGCGCTCCGCTTCGTTGCCGCCAGCCGCCTCGCCCACGCGCCGACCCAGCGTGTTCGCTGGCTGCGCGAGCAAATTTTGCGTCTGCGTGCGTGCCGCTGCGCTGTCGCGCCGCGCCAATACGCGCCAAGGCTCCTCTGTCGCGATCCGCGCGCAACCTAGCGCCAGCGCCCTTCCTCTCTCTGCGCCAGGCCAGCCAGAAGCAGCGCCAGCGCCCGATGCAGCGCCGCTGCCCAGCGCCCAGCGCCAGCAGCGCCACTGCTACCGCTTGTCCTGGCGGACGGACACCGCTTTTGCCGCGGGGTTGGGGCGTGGCCTTGTGTCTTCTCGGCCGGTAATTCCCGAGACTTTTTCTTTGGGCCCTAGGCTATTGGCCATTTGCTTATTTAATTAGGTTGTTTTTATTAAAATGCTTAGGTTGCTCGGTTTCGCTTTAAAGCTCGAGGGTCATTATTTGATTGTGAAAGTTATTTCGCTCTTTCGTGTAAGGATTCCTTACCGTGGTTGTGTGGACCCTGCGATGCTTTCTTGAATGTGCCTTATATGCATGTTTACTTTTATGGACATTTTTAGTGGATAGGACAGCTTGTGATTGCACTCCTGCTAGCATGTTTGCTTGATTGTACATGTTAGTGCCATGCTAGGATTGTTCTTCCAAAGATGCCCGAGATTCCTCGCTTTAAGTTCGTAGTATCATGCTAGGTTATGTATGATTGATGATGATTATGTATGTTTAGCCAGGAATCGTTTACTCTATACTCTAGCTAGTGTGTTAGGGCTGTCATCATCTAGAGGCTGAGAGCGGACATAACGTACCTTGTCCCCACCGGTCGGGAGTAGAGCGAAGCATAACGTACATCGCTTCCCAGGGCAAATGATGTGGATTTAGCTACCACATCGGCATAAGCCTAGTTTGTAGCTCGCTAGAGCGGAACCCCGCCAACGGTGCAAGCCCGCCTTGGCCGGTTCTTAGCTTCGTGTCGGTGGTACAAGCCGCACAGATGAGTGCCGAGGGCCTCGCACTCACCGTGTTCGGTGACACCGCTTTCCGATTCTTAGGCATGCGTGCACCGCCCGCGTAGTTTGCCCTTAGGCCCCCGCATTTACGCCCGATTCTGAGAAGAGCATGCGGTGTGCGCGCACACACGCGCGTTAGTCGCCGGTCGGAGAGCTCCCGGCCTAATGTTCTTGAGTACACCGCCTTCCTTCGGTTTAGAGCCGGACTTCGGGTACTCTCGATAGTCCAGTTTATTAGCGAGGGTAAGAGGCCCTTGAGGACACCCATTGGGATTGGCTTTTGAGTGATCATATTGTCGAGGAGAAAGACCCTCGAGGGTGTCGGACATCTTTGGGATCGGTTTTTGAGCCGATCAATTGGTGAGGGAGAAAGACCCTTGGAGATGTCCCGGATTGGTTATGAGAGCCAATCATTAGGCCGGAAGTAGGAGACTTCCGAGGATTCCAGATTCTCGCTTTGTAAGCTCGTTGAGCTATGATTTGTGTTGGTAATCTTGTTGCATGTATACTAGGGTGCTAGATGATTGATGTATCGTATTGTACCCTGGTTGGGGATTCTTACCGAGTATGTTTATACTCACCCTTATTTCTGTGGTTTTCCACCGTGTAACTTGGGACAAGATCGGGACGGCTAGCGGAGGAGCCGATTGATCATGGGGAGCCGCTGTAAAGACCCGACCCAAAAGGGGCTCTAAATGGGCCTTTACCCCAATGCATGTAGTGAAAATAAAAGACATTATGAAAAATACATTTCGATTCCAAGTAAAAATGAAACATTCAACAACCAAAACATACATTTCTAAAAGCACACTGATCGTAGATTTATTTAAACCATTAAAACAATCCACAAGTACCAATATGCCGGAATCCATAAAACGTAAGAAAACATCCCCGGCTCGTGTCTGCCTACATGCATTCAGGGAAATAATAAAAAGTGAAGAGTCTTGATAATTAAAATAAAACAATCGTAGATGACAAAGAGTTCCATGATCATAGCTCCTCCTTCACCATCCTGCCTCCCGCTTTGATTACCCGTGGAAAACCACGTAATAAGGGGGTGAGTAACGAATTACCCAAAGAAGAATCCCCAACCGGGTACAATACGATATACATGATCATCTAGAAGAATGTATGCAAGCTATGAGAACAAACACAGAGCGGAGCACATAGCTAAGTCCACACTTGGACCTCTGATGCCATCTCGTGGTCTTAGTCCGGAAAAATACCACAACACACTAAACGCACTATACGGAAACAAGTCCCGCCACCGCTTACATCGCCGATACGAAAGGTGCACTCGCTCAAGATCCCGAGGAGCTCTCCACCGGCGCCAGTAATGAGCGTAAGCGCGCACCGCATGCTACCGCAAACTCGGGGTGCCGGGTCTAGTGGCAAGCCGCCTGTGTTCACCACCATGCCTAACTAAATCTCTCGGATCGGTGTCACCGACATAGGGGTGTGAGACTCGACACGTGAACTATGTCACCGTACCACCGCACTGAGGCTAAGGAACCGGCCGTGGTAGGCTTACACCGTGAAGCGGTCCTTGCCCTAACAGTGGCAATCAAGGGCTACGGCCGAACACGCCGAGGACGTGTCGATCGCCGGGACGCAGGCAATGCCAAGTCATCATCCCGACCGCTGGGGCATTTAATACCGCCACCCTCACCCAAGATTGCGTGGCCTACCGCTGGGATAGCTAATCCTCACGGGGTCCAAGGACTGAGAATCGTCTCGAACGCCCTTGCCATAGATGCAAGATACTTTATGCATCGGGCCCGATGATTCTATCTACCTCAATTCTAAACCTTAACAATAATAACGATTCAATCAATGCACCAATACGTGCTCATCGATACAAAGAACCTAGCATGATACTACGAAGCAAGAATGATATCGAACATGCTAGAATAGAACAACCTAGCATGGGCTAACATGAGAAACAATACAAGAGTTCATGCCACCAGAATTGCAATGAGCACCTAGGCTAAACATGCTAGTAAACATACACAGCATACAAAACAACAATCACAAATATACCGCAGGTCCACACAACCCCTGTGAAGAAATCCTTACCTTGGCCTCAAGACTTTACACACAAATCCTAAGTCATGAACAATCCCGAGCTAGCGAAAGGAACCTAGCAAACCAACAATAATCAAGATCTAAAATATCTAAACAACAATAGAATGAAGCAAGCTCGCTCGGGAACTCACGCGCGCGACGACACGAGCTTGGGGTCGCTGGCAAGCCGGCACGGCAAGGACGCTGCTGGCCGCGCTACCGGCACGGCAAGGACGCTGCTACTGGCCGCGCGCCGCACGCACGCACGGCAGCGCGCGCGCGCGCGCGCGCAAGGCGCGCGGCGAAGCGCGCGGCGCGCGCGCGCGCGCGCGCGCGCGCGCGCGCGCGGCGATGCGACACGGCGAGCGGCTTCAGGACGCACGCGCGCGGCGAACGCTCGGGCGGCGCGCGCGGCGCGCAGCAGCTCGGGCAAGCGGACACGGCGAGGGCGTGGCGAGCGATCGGCGCGACGCGAGCCGGGCGCCGCGAAGACTCTCGGCGTCGCGGCGAGCGACGGGCGATTCGCTGCTGGAACGAACGGCGAGCTGCTGCGCCAGATGACAGATCTGGCGCGCGGCGGCCGCGCTCGACCGACCGGGCGTGCGACGCAGCGCTGGCTCGACCGATCCGGCGTGGCGACGGCTGGCTCGACCGACCGGGCGTGCGAGAGCTGGGCCGGGATGATGGTCGCTCCTCTCCTACCGGGCCGCACAACACACACACACACACACCCCCTTTTTCTTACATTCGCCAACAAACACCCAAATGAGAAGATGAAGAAGACGAAGACTTACCCTAATGATGATGATCGAACCCAAGGAGATGCAAGGATGAAGAACTCGGCAAGGCTATGGAGATGGAGAGCTTGGGCGGCCAAGAGGTGTTTTTGGAGAATAAGATGGAATAACCTAATTCTATTTCATTTAACCAAATGCACCAAAACTCCAAACTCCAAGGTTAACTAAGATGTGATGCAGAAGAGCAACAAGAGCACCTAATGGCTCATTTGGCACACCTCTCTACAAGCTTCCCAGAGACCCGGTTCAAACCCCTACTGCAAAGACAATTTCCTTTATTTTTACTTTTGCATCAAACCTTGCTCAAACCAAACCTCAAACTCCTCCAAAACCTACATAAAACCATCCAATAATTTTAGTAGCCGAAAAGACACAAACGACCATGACGGCCCGACCAAATTACCAAATTACCCCTAGGGCATACCGAAGACCGGAAGAAAACTCGGGTCGTTACAATATTCCTCCTTTTTATGACTTTCGTCCTCGAAAGTCCTTAAGACAAAATGTACTGTGGTAATGCAACCTCATCTCGCCTTCCCGCCTCCCAAGTGGCTTCCTCGTAACCCCGATTCTTCCATCGAACCTTTACTAAACGAATCTCGCGACACGCAACGCCTTGGTCTCAAAGGCAAGGATCCTCACCGCTTCTCCTCAAAGTTCAAATCCTCATTCACCGCAAAGGCTCAAAGTCCACAATGTGCGACGGTCCGCACATACCGCCTCAACATCGATACATGAAAAACACTATGCACCGAGATAGTGACGAGGTAGGGCTAACCGGGTAAGCAACTCGCCAATCCTCTCTAGGATCTCAAATGGACCAACAAAACGGACTCAACTTCCCACGCTTACCAAACCTCGTAACACCCGCATCGGAGCAACCTTAAGGAACACATGCCGACCAACCTCAAACTCCAAATCTCGACGCCAACATCGGCGAATTCTTCTCGCCGCTCGCCGAGCCACAACATACGAGCTCTAATCTTCTCGACCGCACCATTGGTCAATCGCAGAATCGACCCCCAAAACTCGTTTATCACCAACCTCTTCCTGTAACACAGGGGGACCGATAACGCTTACTATACAATGCCTCGAATGGAGCCATCTCAATCGCCGATCGTAATCGTTGTTGTAGGCAAACTCCATCAAGTACAGATATCGTCCCAATCGCTCGGGAAATCCAACACACAAGCCCTCAACATATCCTCGAGAATCGATTCACTCTCTCACCACCATCCGCTCTGAGGGTGAAAAGTCAGGCTGAAATCGCACTCGCGCCAAACCCTTCTCGAGCGCCTCCGAAACGAAGTGAACCATGAGTCACGATCGGACACAATCCTCACCGCACACACCATGATAACGGATGATCTCGCTTCCAAAAATACCGCGCCACATCGCTCCACTCAGATAAGTGTCTCTACCGGAATGAAGTGTGCGCTCTTGGTCAAACGGTCGACTATCACCCAAATCGAGAGAACTTCCTGAGTCCTTGGCAAACCGTATATAAAGTCCATAGAGATCTCTTCCCATTTCCACTGGGTACACTCGCTGGTCGCAACAAACCACCGTTTCTGCGCCTCGGTGCCTTCACTTGCCGACAAGTGAGACACCTACCGACAAACTCGCCACATCTCTCTTCATCCCCATCCACCGTAAGGTCCGCTAAGGTCTCGATACATCTTGGTACCCCGGTGCCAAGCAAAAGGGGGAATCAGGGGCCTCCGAGAGCAACTCGCTCGCAAAAACTCGCAATGTCCGAACACACAACCGCCTCTATAAGTCAACCCACCGTCTCGTGAATACACAAAGTCAAAGTCACCACAAGACTAACTCACAACCAATCTCTTAAGTGCGGGTCACCTAACCGGCCGTTTATAATCCACGCTGAATCGACGGCCGAATAAATAATCGAGCTACTTCGCGCAGAACCTCTCCCAACAACATCGCAACCTCGCCCGCTCGAACTCTCTCTCGCAAACTGGCTGAACTCAACAACGCCGCAGAGTGCGACGCTTTTCTCGCTTCAAAGCATCGGCCACTACATTGGCTTTACCCGATGGTACAAAATCTCGCAGCCATAATCCTTTACCAACTCTAACCATCTCCTCTCGCTCATATTCAACTCCTTCGAGTAAACAGATACTTGAGGCTCGTGATCGGTAAACATCTCAATCCGCCACCATACAGTAATGCCTCCAAATCTTCAAAGGCAAACACCATCGCGCCGCTAACTCCATATCATGAGTCGGGTAGTTCTCGCTTATACGGCCAAATTGACGGGAAGCATAGGCAATGACCTTCCCGTGGCCGCATCAACACACAACCTAAAACAAACTTGGAAGCATCATCAGAGACCACGAAACCACTCCGCCCTCCGGATCGCCAACATCGTGCCGGGTCAAACTACGCTTGAGCCTCGCAAAGCTCTCATCACACCTCGCTGTCCCCAAACAAACTCGACACCCTTCCTCGCCGACGAGTGAGGGGCGAGGCTAAAGCAGTAAAAGTTCTTGACGAACCGACGGTAGTAACTCGCCAAACCTGCAAAGTCGCGAATCTCTGCAAGAATCGAAGTCGGCTTGGCCCATGAACTCACGGCCAATCTTCGCGGGGTCCACGGCTATACCATCTCTCGAAACCACGTGGCCTAGGAAGGCCACCGCCCCAACCAGAATCACATTTGGAAAACTTCGCATAAAGCCGGTTTTCCTCAAAGCCGCCAATACTCGCCTCAAATGCTCGCATGGTCTTCTTTAGACCTCGAATAAATCGTAATATCGCCAATGAACACGATGACGACGGCCGCCCAAAAATGATTTGAACACCCTATCCATCATGTCCATGAACGCTACTGGGCATTGGTCAATCCAAACGACATAACCACAAACTCATAGTGACCATATCCGACTCGAAAGTCGCCTTTAGGAATGTCGGCATCCCCGATCCGCAAATCGATGGTAACCTGATCTCGATCTATCTTGAGAACACACGGCTCCTCAAGCCGATCGAACAAATCATCGATACGGGCAAACGGATACTTATTCTTCATCACACCTTATTAAGCTCGCGTAATCAATACATAAGCGCATAGAACCATCCTTCTTTTCACAAATGTAATCGTGCTCCCCACGGGGACACACTTGACGGATGAACCCTCGGTCTAACATCTCCCGTGAATCGAATCTTCGCCTTTAACTCACTGGCGCGCATGCGACACGGAGCCTTCGAGATAGGGAGGGTCCTGCTCGAGCTCAATAATGAAGTCAACCTCTCTTTGGGGGCAACCCCAGAATCTCCTCAGAAACACATCCGCGAACTCCTGCACGACCAAAGACTGATCGACAGACAAATGAGGGGCGCTCTTCCTGCATAACTTGGCTAGATAGCCCCAAGCTCCATGAGCTAGCAAACGACGAGCTTTCACACCGACACCATCGGCGGGCAAACTCCACCTGACTCCACGAAACTTAAAGCTGGGCGACTCGCGCCCCAACACTACTTCTTTCCGGTGGCAATAATCAACGCGTGGTTAGCAAACAACCACTCCATACCAAGAATCACATCAAAACCGCTCATAGGCGTAACTATGAGCGTAGCCACAAGCAACTCTCCTGATATCTCGATCCGCCATCCTTAATCTTATCTCTAGCCAACATACTAACTCCCAAGGAGTTGCAACAGATAACTCAAAACCTAGAGGCTCTAGTCTTAACTTAGCATGCTCAAGAAACAACACAGATACAAATGAATGCGTGGAACCTGTAATCAAACAAGACAAATGCGCAGTGATCTAAAACAAGAAGCGCACTCGCCATACGCATCCGTGACGCTGCCTCCCGACGGGTCGTAGCAAACACTCGACCGCCGCCGCTACTGGGCCGAGCCGCCATAGCCGGGTCGATCACAAAAACGGGCCATGTGACCTCTCTACCACAACGGGAAGCACACAATCTAGGTCCAGCCGACAAGCTCGCGTGGACTTTCCTACAAGTAGCACAAGCGGAAATCGCCTCGGGTCCTCCCCGCCGCCGGGCCGAAACGGACCGAGCTCTCCGCCGATCTCTCGCTTCAAATCGCTTTGGCGGCGCTGCGCCGCCTCCCGAAAGTCAAACTTCTCTTCTCGCCCTACACCGCTGGGACAGACGCCGGACAGAGCGCGGCAACAACCCGCCAAGCAGATACTTCCCATTATAGATCGTGGCTAATCGGGATGCCCTTAGCATAAGTGTCGTGGGCCCGAGCCCCGACATCTCGGGAAACACCTCGCCTCAAATCAGATATGAACTTCCGAATCTTCACCCGGGTGGCAATCAACCGAGGAGCAAAATATCCATACTCCGAGAACTTGCGCCATATTCTCAATGGAATCGTAACCCCGCTTCAGTTCGGAAGAGCTCCACCATCTTCTCCCGAGCCTCATCACCGATGAACTTTACCTTGAACTCACCCTTGAAGAACTCCCAAGTAGCGGTGGAGACCCACTGGTCTCTCGCTCAAGGTGGACTCCCACCACCATCTCGCCAGGCTCTCCTAGCACATGAGCCGCACATCTCGGCTCTCGAATATCGGGGCACACCATGATCGTGAAGGTGTACTCCAAATGGGCAATCCACACGGCCGCCGCTAACGCATCACCGGTGGCATCAAACTTCTCAAGCTTCCACTTCACAAAATCCTTCACCACCTACCCACCCCTCGCACCTCCGCCATATCCGCGCCTCTGGGGCTACTTGCTCCTCGTGGAGCCGAGGTGCTACCGAGCTCACAAACAATCGAGTCACCGCTCGATCCGGGCTCGGACTCTTCCCGCCAAGCACGCTAACAAGGCTCGGGTCTCGCCTCTCGGTCACTCAACATGCTGACCATAAAAGCCCTCATAGACTCAAAGAAACTCTCGCCCAGAGCGCCTCACGGCGCTCGGCTTCAACGCCCGCTCTAGGCGTAACAGAGGAGCCGCTGGTGGAATGCCATCGTTGTCGCTTGGGACGATGTCCTCGCAGACGATCCGATCCCCGATACCCCGACCGCTCTCGAACCTCCTCTCCCGAGACGGATCGCATGTCCGCGATCTACATCCAAACCAACAACGAATCAAAACTCGCTCACACCATTCCACAACACCAAACAAGGCATACACTAGATGATAGGTATTGTAAATTCTTAACCCTTTTCCTTTCTAAAACAATAAATCTAGGCGCACTGATGACCGCTTGAGTGTTGATGATCATGGAAAACGACTCTACAACAAAAGGTCACTCTCTGCAATCTATGACTCGAGCTCGATACCAATCAGAAAGACCCACCCAAAAAGGGGCTCTAAATGGGCCTTTACCCCAATGCATGTAGTGAAAATAAAAGACATTATGAAAAATACATTTCGATTCCAAGTAAAAATGTAAAACATTCAACAACCAAAACATACATTTCTAAAAGCACACTGATCGTAGATTTATTTAAACCATTAAAACAATCCACAAGTACCAATATGCTGGAATCCATAAAACGTAAGAAAACATCCCGGGGCTCTGTGCCCGCCTACATGCATTCAGGGGAAATAATAAAAGTGAAGAGTCATGATAATTAAAATAAAACAATCGAGATGACAAAGAGTTCCATGATCATAGCCCTCCTCCTTCACCATCCTGTCTCCCGCTTGATTACCCGTGGAAAACCACGTAATAAGGGTGAGTAACGAATTACCCAAGAAGAATCCCCAACCGGGTACAATACGATATACATGATCATCTAGAAGAATGTATGCAAGCTATGAGAACAAACACAGAGCGGAGCACATAGCTAAGTCCACACTTGGACCTCTGATGCCATCTCGTGGTCTTAGTCCGAAAAATACCACAACACACTAAACGCACTATACGGAAACAAGTCCCGCCTCACCGCTTCATCGCCGATACGAAAGGTGCACGCTCAAGATCCCGAGGAGCTCTCCACGGCGCCAGAATGAGCGTAAGCGCGCACCGCATGCTACCGCAAACTCGGGGTGTGCCGTCTAGTGGCAAGCCGCCTGTGTTCACCACCATGCCTAACTAAATCTCTCGGATCGGTGTCACCGACATAGGGGTGTGAGACTCGACACGTGAACTATGTCACCGTACCACCGCACTGAGGCTAAGGAACCGGCCGTGGTAGGCTTACACCGTGAAGCGGTCCTGCCCTAACAGTGGCAATCAAGGGCTACGGCCGAACACGCCGAGGACGTGTCGATCGCCGGGACGCAGGCAATGCCAAGTCATCATCCCGACCGCTGGGGCATTTAACACCGCCACCCTCACCCAAGATTGCGTGGGCCTACCGGTTGGGATAGCTAATCCCTCACGGGTCCAAGGACGAGAACTCGCTCTCGAACGCCCTTGCCATAGATGCAAGATACTTTATGCATCGGGCCCGATGATTCTATCTACCTCAATTCTAAACCTTAACAATAATAACGATTCAATCAATGCAAATCCCAATACGTGCTCATCGATACAAAGAACCTAGCATGATACTACGAAGAACAGATATCGAACATGCTAGAATAGAACAACCTAGCATGGGCTAACATGAGAAACAATACAAGAGTTCATGCCACCAGAATTCGCAATGAGCACCTAGGCTAAACATGCTAGTAAACATACACAGCATACAAAACAACAATCACAAATATACCGCAGGTCCACACAACCCCTGTAAGAAATCCTTACCTTGGCTCAAGACTTTTACACACAAATCCTAAGTCATGAACAATCCCGAGCTAGCGAGCGGAACCCTAGCAAACCAACAATAATCAAGATCTAAAATATCTAAACAACAATAGAATGTTAAGCTCGGCTCGGGAACTCACGCGCGCGACGACACGAGCTTGGGGTCGCTGGCAAGCACGGGCACGGCAAGGACGCTACCGCCGGCCGCTACCGCACGCGCAGGGCGCACGCAACGCTGCTACTGGCCGCTACCGCACGCACGCACGCACGGCACGCGACGCGCGCGCGCGCTGCGGCGCGGCGCGCGCGGCGAAGCGCGCGGGCGGGCGCGCGGGCGCAAGCGCGGCGATGCGACGACGGCGACGAGCGCGCGCGCGGCGGCGAGCGCGCGCGCGCGCGCGAACGCTCGGCGGCGGCGCGCGCGAGCAGCTCGGCAAGCGGACACGGCGAGGGCGTGCGAGCGACGGCCGACGAGCCGGCGCCGCGAAGACCTCTCGGCGTGGCGAGCGATCGGGCGATTCGCTTTGGCGCGAGCGAGCGAGCCGCGCGCTGGCGACGACGATCCGGGCGCGCGGCGGTGGCTGGCTCGACCGATCCGGCGTCGTGGCGAGTAGCCGCTCGACCGACCGATCCGGCGTCATGGCGATGGCTCGCTCGACCGATCCGGGCGTCTGAGCCGGGTGGGGATGATGGTCGCTCTCTCTCTACCGGGCCGCACAACACACACACACACACACCCCTTTTTCTTACATTCGCCAACAAACACCCAAATGAGAAGATGAAGAAGACGAAGACTTACCCTAATGATGATGATCGAACCCAAGGAGATGCAAGGATGAAGAACTCGGCAAGGCTATGGAGATGGAGAGCTTGGGCGGCCAAGAGGTGTTTTTGGAGAATAAGATGGAATAACCTAATTCTATTTCATTTAACCAAATGCACCAAAACTCCAAACTCCAAGGTTAACTAAGATGTGATGCAGAAAGAGCAACAAGAGCACCTAATGGCTCATTTGGCACACCTCTCTACAAGCTTCCCAGAGACCCGGTTCAAACCCTACTGCAAAGACAATTTCCTTTATTTTTACTTTTGCATCAAACCTTGCTCAAACCAAACCTCAAACTCCTCCAAAAACCTACGTAAAACCATCCAATAATTTTAGTAGCTGGAAAAGACACAAACGACCATGACGGCCCGACCAAATTACCAAATTACCCCTAGGGCATACCTGGAAGACCGGGAAGAAAAACCTGGGTCGTTACATGCCGGCACTCTGTCTTTATTGTTTGCATATTTGTTCAGCATGTAGATGGACAGGAGTCCTAGGGGAAACATTATAAAAAGTTGTTTGAACTGTTTTGAATGTTTTTATATACTGGCCAGGCTTGTTTTACTTCGTTGGTTTTTCTTAAACAAAATTGTTGATTATGTTTTAAGCATTCCCCGTTTCTAAATGTTTCGAAAGGTTTTAAATATGAGCACTAAACCGCTTGATGAAGTATTTTAACTTGCATGCTGAGTGAGAACCTAGGTTTAGGACCGTATTTTGGGTTTGGTTCTTACACTTACACCGTTGGCAGGGTTCCTCTCTAGCAGGCTACAAACTAGGCTTTGGCCGGAGTGGGTAGCTAAGTCCACAACCGGCGGGTCGGGGGGGTAGCAAGATACGTTATGTTACGCACACTTTACTCCCGACCTGAGCTACTAGGGACAAAGTACGTTTTGTCTGCTCAGCCTCTGGATGATGACAAACCCTACAACTCTATCTAAGAGTACAGAGCAAAAATCAATGATTCCTTGCTAGCAAGCAATGACTGACATAAATCACATTACCTAGCATGATACTACAACTTAAGCAGGAATGACAAGCATGCTGGCAGAACAAACCTAGCATGGCACTAACATGTAAAATCAGGCAAACATGCTAGCAAGAATTCAATCAATCGCTTTTATCTCTAACATGCTCATAACAATCAAAGAAACAAGCAAGGCATATCGAGATATATCGCAGGTCCACACAACCACTGTAAGAAATCCTTACATGGGACAAGCGAGAAAACAATAATTATAATAAATCTACGAGCGAATCCTCGAGCCTCTAGACGATCCCGGCTACTGAACATCAAACAAAGCACCCAAATCAAATACATAAACAAATTTTCAATAAATCCATAACCAGACCAATAATAAATCGGGGCCCAACGAAGAAAAGACTCGAGAAATACCATCCGAGAAGCCACAAGGCTCGGGCCAACCAAAGACACAACAGTAAGCAGCGGTGGGGTAGGGGCGAGGCTAGCCGGGCGCAGGCGTGCGCCGGGCGCAGGCACAGCGCTGGGCGCAGAGCCAGCGCTGCGGCGAGCCGACGAGGCGAGGGCGCGCGGCGCGCGGCGCGGCTCGGTATAGTGGACGGCGCGCGGGCGCGAGCTCGGCAAGCACAGGGGATGGCGCGACGCGACGCGACGCGATAGGCTCGGGCGCGCTGATCCGCACGCAGATCGCGCGAGGGACGGCGAGCTACTGGCGCGCCGGACCGTGGTCGGCGACTTCGGACTGGCGCGAGTGTAACGACCAGTTTTTCATCCCGGTCTTCCGTATGCCCTAGGGGTATTTTAGTAATTTGGTCGGGCCGTCAGGGCCGTTTATGTCTTTTTCCAGTTGCTAAAATTATTGGATGGATTTATGTAGGTTTTTGGAAGGGTTTGTGGTTTGGTTTGAGCAAGGTTTGATGCAAAAGTAAAAATAAAAGGGAATTGTGCTGCAGCTGGGGTTTGAACCCGGGTCTCCTGGGAAGCTTGTGGAGATGTGTGCCAATTGAGCCATTAGGTGCTCTTGTTGCTCTTCCTGCATCATTTTATGGTTAGCCTTGGATTTTGGAGTTTTGGTGCATTTGGTTAAATGAAATAGAAATTAGGTTTATTACATCTTCTTCTCCAAATCTCCTCTTGGCCGCACAAGCTCTCCCTCTCCATAGCCCTTGCCGATTCTTCATCCTTGCAGCCTCCCTGGATCGTTCATCATCATTCCGGTAGGTATCGATCTTCCTCTTCTTCTTCTCGGCCGTTTGGTGTGCTTTTGGCCAAGTGAAAAGAGGTGTGTTGTGTGTGTTTGTGTTGATTGCAAACACCCGAGAAAGCCCAACGCGACCATCGTCGCGACGCCCACCGGCCAGATCGCGACGCCGGATCGAGCCAAGCGAAGACAGACGCGCCGCTGCCGTGGCACGGACGCCCGCAGCCGCGCACGGTCGCGCTCAGACTGGCGAGCCACCGCCGCGACGCCATCGCTCACCAGTCGCCCGATCTCGTTGAAGCACCTGCCGCCGCGCCATCGCCGCCGCGATCGCGCGGTATCATCCTTGCAGCGAGACGCCAGACGCCAGACGCTGCGCCAGCGCCGCCAGCGTCGCGTCACTTACAGCCAAGGCTCCCACGCCGCGTCGCGACGCCAAAGACTCGCTTGCTCGCCGCGCCGCGCGCGCTTCGCTGACGCGCGATCCTGCCGCATGAATCGCTGCCTCGCTCGCGGCTAACCGCCAGCCTTTAGCGCCACCGCTGGTAGCGGCACTGCGCCTACCAGCCGTGTTGCGTGCCGGCTTGCAGCCTCCAAGCTCGTGTCGCCGTGTCGCGTGAGTTCCCTTTGAGCCGAGCTTGTCGTTCTATTGTTGTTTAGACGTTTTAGATGCTGATTATTATTGGTTTGCTACGTTCCCGCCGCTAGCTCTGGGATTGTTCCGCACTTAGGATTTGTGTGTAGAAGCCTCCCGGAGCCAAGGTAAGGATTTCTTACCGGAGTTGTGTGGGCCTGCGGTATATTTGTGATTGTTGTTTTGTATGCCCTGTATGATTATTAGCATGTTTAGCCCTAGGTGCTGCTTTTCAATTCTGGATCGCATGAACTCTTGTATTGTTTCTCATGTTAGCCCATGCTAGGTTGTTCCATTCTCGCATGTTCGATATCTGTTTGCTTCGTAGTATCATGCTAGGTTCCTTGTATCTGTTGGAGCACGTATTGGACCGCATTGAATGAATTGTTATTATTGTTATGGTTTAGAGTTCAAGTAGGTAGCATCATCCGGCCGATGCATAACGTAACTTGCATCCCCGACGAGGGACGTGCGAGATGGTACTCAGTCCCGATCCCGTTAGGGTTTAGCTAACCCTAACGGTGGCCCCGCAATCTTGGGTGAGGGTGACAGATCGTTAAATGCCCCAAAGGTCGGGATGATGACTTGGCATTGCCTCGCCCTCGCGATCGGCACGCCCTCGGCGTGTTCGGCCAGAGCCTTGATTGCCACTGTTAGGGCAAGGACCGCTTCGGTGTAAGCCTACCACGACGCCGGTTCCTTAGCCTCAAAGTGCGGTGGTACAGTGACATAGTTCACGTGTCCGTGTCTCACACCCCTATGTCGCTGACACCGATCCGAGATTTAGTTAGCGTGGTGAATGGACATGGGCGGCTTGCCACTAGACCCGGCACCCCATAGTCTGCAGAGAGAACGCAGCGGCGCGCTTACGCTCATTACAAATACGACCGAGAGCTCCTCGGGATCTTGAGCTAGTGCACCTTTCGTATCGACAAGCGATGAAGCGGAGGCCGGGACTCGCTTTCGTATAGGCGTATTGTGTGGTGGATTTATTTCCTGACTAAGACCCCGAGTTGGCATCCGAGGTCCAAGTGTGGACTTAAGCTATGTGCTCTATTCGTGTTTATACTCATAGCTTGCATACATTCTTCTAGATGATCATGTATATCGTATTGTACCCCTGGTTGGGGATTCTTACTCGAGTAATTCGTTACTCACCCTTATTCTCGTGGTTTTCCACAGTAACCAAGGCGGGAGACAGGATGGTCAAGGAGGAGCTGTGATCATGGAATCCTCATGTCATCTCGACCATTTTATTATATCATGACTCTTGACTTTTGTTATTTCCCCGAATGCATGTAGGTGGGCACGAGCCCTAGGATGTTTTCTTACGTTTTATGGATTCCAAAGATATTTGTACTTGTGGAATGTTTAAATGGTTTAAATAAATCTCCGATCGTAGTATGCTTTTAGAAATGTATGTTTTGATTGTGGAATGTTTCTGCTTTTTACTTGGGATCCAAATGTATTTTTTCATAATGTCTTTTATTTTGAATACATGCATTGGGGTAAAGGCCCATTTAGAGCCCCTTTTGGGTCTGGGTCTTTACAAATGAGCCGCTCTGGGACGGCTGGCGGCGAGGCGGATCTGCGACGCAGGGGGCACAGCGACGCGGGCTTGGGCGAGCAGTGGTGGGCTCTACTCGCACGGCGGTAGAGCTGGGTCGGGTCAAGAGCTGGGGCGAGCTCGGCGGCCAGGGGGCTCGGGGTGGGCGGCCAGGGGCGAGCCTGGGCACTCGGGCAGGAGGAGAGGCCAAGGGGGCTCTGGCCGAGGAGGAGAGAGAAAGGAAAAATGGGGAAAAATGAGATTTTTTCCTTTTTTCTTTTCTTTTTCTCTTTATTTAAAAATCCAAACTTATCCAAATAAATCCAATTTATCCATTTTCCAATTTTTCCAAAATCCTTAAAATCCTTAAATCTCATTTCCCGCTTCCTCCTTCGAGACCCGATTGAAGCAACCTTTCCAAACAACAAAACTCACTCAAATCAACCTCCCAAACCAACACTGAAGGCCGGGCTCGAATCCCGAAGGAAACACCCAAACAACCATCATTTTGCCCAAAACCCAAATGACAACCGAACTCCCAAACGAAAAGCCCAAACATCTCTGGACTCGCACCCACAACAAACAAACCTCAACAAAGCGCGTGAGCTACCTCAAGCCCCGAAAATCCACAAATCCCGCCTAGGGAGCAAAAGACCAAAATGCCCCTAAGGGTCCAAATGCTCTAACGGCCCAACCGAACCATCGATCAACCTGGAGCTCCTCGAGAATCGGGATAGAAAATCGGGCCGTTATAATACTCCTCCTTATAAGACTTTCGTCCTCGAAAGTCCTAAGACAAAACGGCTCTAGGAATACTCCACTGATTCCTAGCCAACTGAACTTCTCGGCTAATACAACACTAGCCCTCTACGAAAACCAAACCCTTTTGGGTTCTCAAAGGCTCAAAGCCACAAAGCTAACCATTCTGCCAAAGACTAGCTCAACAAAGACTGGGCAAAGCTAACCACTGCTCCGATCCGCTCAAGGATCTCAGAAGGCCTACAAACCAGGGGCTCAATCTAAACCCTGCTAATCCAACACGGAACACCTCTCTACGGTGTTACTCTCAAAGAAACTTCGCAGATCGGGCACAAGCTCCAAAACTCAACGCCACGCACCGGGCGTAACTTTTTCAATGCCTACAATCATAACAAACAGCCTCAACTCTACACTATGTCAAGCCAAACAATCAACCTCTCGTGTTCCAAAACCAAACGGCCTACTCCTCGCTAACAAGAGACCAAATAAACCACAAAGCTTGCCTAAAGCCTTAACGAAAAACAATCGAACCACCAACTGGCGATTGATCCAAAAGGCAATCTTTTCCGACAGGCACAAGCTTACAACACTTAAGCAATCGTCTTAAGGAGAAATCGCCGAACCAAAGGCAAGGGGCACCATCCTGTACACCCGACGGCTAACACCACTTGCACGAGCTAAAACTTCACTTCACGCCAACCCTAAATGGCCAAAACCAGCACAGCTCCACTCGGCCTAGCCAAAAACTGGAGCCTCTCAACGGCCGAACACAAACTTTTCCATGAAAATCTACTTCAGCAATCGCCAAAGAGAACTTTGCCGTGCAAGGAAACAACCAACGCTCCTCTCATGGAAATCTCGGCAAAGAAGGACCAAACCCTCACAGGGCTACCAGCAACACAACAGCTTGAGGAGAACAACCCAAAGGCTAACCAACCAATGCCACGGCACCTCTGTGCCAACTCACTCCACTGAGGCTCAGCTAACGCAGACTGCGAAAGCACAACAACAAGAAGCAAAGCCCGAGAAGGACTTGCTCAAAGAGAACTCAACTCAGCTCATCGCGAGCAAAGCTCGCCTCAAGCTACCACTCAACTCTTAAGTCCAATCGGCTACTCAAAGGACTTCCTCCTTTTAGCCAAGGCCTAAATCATCTTGCGACTAGAACCTCCACACTCGGAACATCGCAAGGAATACGGACTGACGAGGCTATCTCCAAAGATAACACTCGAGGCTGGCATCCATGGTGCAACACAACCACCATAGAAACTAGGGGCTCTTCAAACCCCAAAGAACCAACAACTCACCAAAGAAAAACTCAACTCTTAAATCGGCCGGCTTCGCTCTTGCAGGACAAACAACTTCGCTTGCTAACAACACCATGCAGGAACCTCTCATTGGGCTAACCATCGCGCTACTCTCGATCAACTACACACTCGGAAGCTACGCCGACTCCTCAACGGGAACGATTTTCCAAAGAAGAAAACTCTCAAGGGCGCGAACTACACACACGCCACGACTAGCTCAAACCCAAGGGCAAACAACAACCAACTCTCTTTTAAGCAACACCTGAGGGGAAACCCAACCGATTGGACCACCAACCGCACAAGCGTAACTTATCGAATCGCCGAGGAGGGGTCAACTCCCAAAACAACCCGACTAGGAACAAATCCTCGTGGCAACGCCCTGCAGCTCGAACCGAGCTAGCTCTTGAAACATCAAGAGAACCAAAACTTGGTCAACACCAAGCACCAACTAGCCTCCATAAACCTTCGCCCCAAGGCAAGGATCCGAACAGCTCTCTCAACCATAACAATCGAAACTACGCGCTACTACCACCGCTCTTGATCAAATCCAACTAAACTCGACCAAAGCTAAGGACCAACAAGCAAAACTTGCTTAAACAACAACCCGACAATGAGCACGGCATCCTTACAACCAAAGTCGGGGCACTTGCCAAGAACCAAAGCCTTGACAACCCAAAGATCGAGCACTGGCTCCTCAACACGAACCCTTCGTGGGTTCTCCAAACATAAACCACTTTAACGAGCTACACAAAAGTACACCAAATGTGTGCAGGCTCAACTAGATCCAATGCCATCAGGGGCTCTAACACAGGGCAACTTTTACCTCCAAACAGAGCCACTACTAACCAGGGAGCAACAAGAGTCCAAACCCTCTCGGGGTCAACTCACCACGAAAAGCCACATTGGCCAACTTACTCTACAAGAGCAAATCCATACCAAGAAATCAAACCTCAAGCCAATGTGCTAACTAAACGCACTCCGGACAACCATCCAACTCATGGCTCTAACACTGGATTCATCACGCATCCTCGATGCCAACACTACCCATACTAGGGTAACTCAAAGTGTAGCCGAATCATGCTACCATCAAACTGGCTCAGAAGCTCACGACACAGGCGCGAGAACTCGAACGCGCTAGCTCTTAACAGCCTACAACATCCTTTGCAACCAACTCTCGGTGACTAAGGAAAGCTCCTCCTTTCCCTTGAAAACCTCATACTTGTAGTCCTCTGACTACCACCGAACTAGATCTCTTATGCAACCAAACAGGTGCAACCTCAGGAAATGGGTACAAGACTAACGGGGATGCTATACTCTGGGCGGCCATGGAACCACCTGCACAACAGAGCCAACTGGCCTCAATCTAGGCCTCCTCTCAAAGCCTGGTGCCAACAGGCACAACATCCTTTACAACACAAATCAGCATACAACGAGCTTTATGCCCCACTAAGGAAAGGTCACACTCCAAGTGACGGGGCAATGACACTCAACACAAGAGTCCAAGAACTCGAGCAGCCTAATCTCTGGAATCTCGACCAACAGACATGCCAGGGCCTACTCCTGCATCCCACTCGATGCTCAACAAAAGCTCAGGCTAACTCCTGCATCTCACTCGATGCTCAACAGAACACAGGCTAACTCTTCGGGTGGCAACAACTAGTTCCACACTGGGAACATCCAAATAAAAGAGTGCTCCACTCTACTAGCCCGCTGAAATCCACAAATGGATAAAACTCTGGCAAGCAAACTCTGAACTGCACCCTGGCTACGAGAAACTAAAAGAACTGGCTGCACAACGACAGCAGGCTTGCAAGGGGGCAAAGATGGCTCTACATCTGCCTCAAGCCACTAACACGGCAACTTGCCAATCAATCGGGCGACTGGTGGAGACTCAGCTAGTCCACCTCTCTCAAGGGACTACCACCATCAACTACTGTACCAAAAAGCACAGGAATGGCACATCTCGGCCTCTGAACAGCAGGGCATCCCAACACACGGATGCTAAACTCAAACCTGGCCAACTGCTTTACTACTAGCAGTAGGACTTTCTCAAACAACGAGCTCTACAGGCATCCACTTGCCAAACTGGGCGGCTTCATCAACGCCAACAAACTCGACTGCATAAACCTGCTGATCATGCCCTCCCGGGAACCTCCGGGGCTACAAGAGCTACTGGGGAAAATGTCAAAACAAACTCGCCACCGGGCTATCTGTGCCGGGACTCCTCACTTTGCACTATAAACTGCGCCTGGGTCTCCGCTCTTTGATAGCTGAAGACCTGCCATCAAATCTCTCATGGCTGGAGCACACTCTGCTCAATGAGTCTCGCTCTGAGGCGTGCTAGCCTCTACCCCCTCCTCTAGGAAACTCAACTGCCAGGGCCAACTCTGGCCAACGGGCTAAACAACCCTGGACGCGGCCTCAACATCAAAACAATAGGTCCAACTCCTCGGTTGGACATGCCAAGCGTCCTGCTCCTCTAAGTGCGATCAACACACTGGCGATCTGCACGAGCATAAATGCCGGCCCACACCGGGCTCTCACCGCTCAACAAGTCGCTGCGCTACATGCGAAAGTTGACATGATAGCTCTCTAAGCCCAAACCAACAATGAGTCGTAACTCGCTCGACTCGCCCCACAACTCTACACAAGGCATAAAAGCTAGATGAAAAGTATTGTAAATTCTTACCCCTTAGCTTAATTGAACTCGCACAAACCTCGCGCCGTGGAGTCTTGATGATCATGGGAGCAAACAACCTACAAAGCGAGTTAGTCTCACAGAATCTATGACTCACGTGCTCGATACCAACTGTGATTTAACCCGACCCAAAACATGGTCCTAAACCGGGTTCTCACTCAAAGATGCAAAGTTAAATATGATAACAAGCGGTTTAGTGCTCATATTTAAAAACCATTCAAAACATATGAGAAGGGGGAACCCTTAAAACATAAACAACAGTTTTCATTTAAACCATCCAACAAAGTAAAACATCCTGGCCAGTATTTATGAAAATATACAATACAATTTAAACAACTTTTTAAACAATGTTCCCCTAGGACTCCTGTCCATCTACATGCTTTGAATAAACAATGCAACAATAAAAGACAGAGTGCCGCGCTCCCCCATGATCAATCGGCTCCTCCGCTAGCCATCCTGGTGTTGTCCCAAGTTACCTGAAAGATAAATAAGGGTGAGTATAAAGATACTCAGTAAGAATCCCCAACCGGGGTACAATACGATACATCCGTCATCTAGCACCTCAACAAGCAAGCAAACAGCCATCAACACAGATTATAGCTCAACGAGCTCATAAGAAAAGATTTGGAATCATCGGAAGTCTCCTACTTCCGGCCTAATGATTGGTTCTCATAACCAATCCCGGGACATCTCCGAGGTCTTTCTCCTCGGCCATTTGATCACTCAAAAACCAATCCCAAGATGTCCGACACCCTCGAGGGTCTTTCTCCCTCGACCAATTGATTAGCTCAAAAGCCAATCCCAATGGGTGTCCTCAAGGGCCTCTTACCCTCGCTATACATCTGGACTATCGGGAGAGTACCCGAAGTCTGGCTCTAAATTGGAAGGAACGGTGTACTCACGAACATTAGCCCGGGAGCTCTCCGAACCGGCAACTAACGCTGTAGTGCGCGCACACCGCATGCTCTCTCAAACCGGCGTAAATGCGGGGCCTAAGGGCAAAACTACGCGGGCGTGCACGCATGCCTATGACTTGGAAGCGGTGTCACTAATCACGATAGCGCGAGGCCCTCGGCGCCATCTGCATGCGACTGATCCACCAACTCAGAAGCTAAGAACCGCCAAGGTAGGCTTACACCGTTGGCGGGTTCCGCTCTAGCAGAGCTACAAACTAGGCTTTGGCCGGAGTGGGTAGCTAAGTCCACAATCGCGGTCGGGGTGGCTAGCAAGATACGTTATGTTACGCACACTTTACTCCCGACTGAGCTACTAGGGACAAAGTACGCTTTGTCCGCTTTCGACCTGCGGATGATGACAAACCCTACAACTCTATCTAAGAGTTCGTGAGCAAAATCAATGATTCTCGGCTAGCAAGCAATGACCGACATAAATCACATTACCTAGCATGATACTACAACTTAGCAGGAATCACAAGCATGCCGGCGTAACAAACCTAGCATGGCACTAACATGTAAAATCGAGGCAAAGATGCTAGCAAGAATTCAATCAATCGCTCTATCTCTAACATGCTCATAACAATCAGCAAACAAGCAAGGCATATCGAGATATATCGCAGGGTCCACATAACCATGGTAAGAAATCCTTACATGGGACAAGCAGAAAACAATAATTATAATAAATCTACTAGCGAATCCTCGAGCCTCTAGACGATCCCGACGGCTGAACATCAAACAAAGCACCCAAATCAAATACATAAATGTACCCAATAAATCCATAACCAAAGCACCCAATAAATCGGGGCCCAACGAAGAAAAGACTCGAAATACCATCCGAGAAGCCACAAGGCTCAAAGCAACCAAAGACACAACAGGGCGGCCGGGCGCAGGGCCGGGCCGGCCGGGCGCAGGCAGCTGGGCGCGCAGGGCGCCTTGCAGCCGCGCAAGGCAAGCCGGGCGAGGCGCGCTGCGCTGGCGCGCGCGCGGCTCTCGCTCGCATGATGGGCGGCCCGCGCAGTGCGAGCTCGGCAAGCATAGGGGACGGCGCGAGGCGACGCGACGCGACGGGCTCGGCGCTCGATCCGCACGGCATCGTCTGCGAGGGACGGCGAGCTATAGGGCGCCTGGACGGGCCGGGCGACTCCGACTCAGGCGGCGAGCCGGCTCGGGGACAACTTTGGGCGAGGCGGATCTCGGCGACGCAGGGCACGGGCGACACGGGCTTGGGCGGCGGTGGGCTCGGCCTGACGCCGCACGCGAGCGGTGAATGGGTCAAATTTGCTGGGGCGAGCTCGGCGGCCAGGGGCTCTGGGTCAAGGGCGGCGGGGGCGAGCCGGGTGCTCGGGCGGAGGAGGAGAGGGCCAAGGGGGCTCTGGGCGGGAGGAGAGAGAAAGGGAAAATGGGGAAAAATGAGATTTTTTCCTTTTTTTTTTTCTTTTCTCTTTTTATTTAAAAATCCAAACTTATCCAAATAAATCCAATTTATCCATTTTCCAATTTTTCCAAAAATCCTTAAAATCCTTAAATCTCATTTCCGCTTCCTCCTTCGAGACCCGATCAAGCAACCTTTCCAAACAACAAAACTCACCAAATCAACCTCCCAAACCAACACCAAGGTCGGGCTCGAATCCAGAAGGAAACACCCAAACAAATCATTTTGCCCAAAACCCAAATGACAACCGAACTCCCAAACGAAAAGCCCAAACATCTCGGGACTCGCAGCCCACAACAAACAAACCTTAACAAAGGCAGGAGCTACCTTGAAGACCTGAAAATCCACAAATCCTCGCTTAGGAGCAAAAGACCAAAATGCCCCTAAGGGTCCAAATACTCTAACGCCCAACCGAACCATCAATCTCAACCGGAAGCTCCTCGAGAACCGGGATAGAAAACTGGGCCGTTACAGAGTACTACCTCGTACGTCCCTGCCATGGATGCAAGATACTTTATGCATCGAGCGCGGCTGGACGATGGCGTCTGGCGCGCGGACGGGCTGGGCGCTCGTGGGCGAACAACGTGATGCGGCGCCGCGACGCGACGGCACGCGCAGGTCCGTACGCGTCGACGGCCTCTGCTAGGCGCTGGGCTGCGTCTTTGTTGGGCGCTGGGCGTCTGGGCGCTCTTCTTTTCTGGGCTCTAGAAATTCTTTGCTGTGCGATCTGGATGGGCCGCCGACCGGCCGCCACTGGTCGCTGGGTCGCCGGCCGGGCCGCTTAGTTTCAAACACGAGGTTCGGTTGTTTGGTCGACATGGTGAAGGGTCGAGGCCGTTTGATAACAAATGGCGAGCATTCGAGAAGTTACGCCGAGCGTGGGGTAGAGTTTTAGAGCCCGTGACCCGCCCACGAGTTTGCTTGAGAGTAGCGCCATAGAGAGGCGTTCCTAGTTGGGTTAGCAGGATAAGTAAGCCCTAGAGTCGTGAGACCGTTTGAGAGTTGGTGCGGGTCAGAGGGTGTGACTCACCGACTAGCTATCTCATGATTTCTTCAAGCTCGATGTTAGTTCGGGCTTTTGGTTGAGATAGTTTGTGGCGCACTCGGTGTCTTTTGGGCTTGGAGACTTTGGGAAACCAAGAGGGTTCGATTTGAAGAAGGATTTGTGTTGTCTTAACCGGAGCTTGGTTGGTTAAGAATCGAGTGGAGTTTTCCTAGAGTTGTTTTCGTCTTAGGACTTTCGAGGATGAAAGTCTTAAAAGGAGGGAGTATTGTAACGCCCGATTTTCTATTTGATTTACCCCAGTGATTTCGGTCATTATTCGGATGTTCGGATGGGCCGTTAGAGCTATTTTAACCCTTAGGGGTATTTTGGTCTTTTGCCCCTGGCCGTGGTTTTGAGGATTTTCAAGATTTCAGGGCCATTCCCGCTTTGTCGGCTTAATGGTTGTTGGTTGCAAGACCCGAGAGGTTTGGGCAAGTTGTTTGGAAGTTTGGAGGTGTTTTAGAAAATGGCAAAATTAATTGTAATTTTGGTGCTTCCATTGGGTTTTGAGCCCTTGCCTAAATGGTCTTGGGGAGTTCGTAGGAAAAGAGAGTTTTATTTTTAAAATAAGTTTGCTTCGTAGGGTTTGGAAAGAGGAAGCTTTGGGAAGGGATTTTAGACCTATTTAATTAGGGAAAAAGGAAAGAAAATGAAGAAAATCCCTTTTCCCCTTGTTTTGCAATCTCTCTCTCTCTCTCTCTCTCTCTCTCTCTCTCTCTCTCTCTCTCTCTCTCTCTCTCTCTCTCTCTCTCTCTAGCCGACCTCACCAAGAAATCCTAGCCGCCCTAGCCACACCCCCTCCGACCAGCTCACCAGCGCGCACGAGGCGACCACCAAGACACAGCCAAATCCAACCACCACGCGGACCAAACAGCCCACCGCTCTGCACCAGCTACCCAGACGCTGCCGCGACCGACCAGATCGGGTCGCCCAGACGCGCCCAGATCGACCAGATCGGTCGCCCGATCGCGCCATGCGCCGTCCGCACCAGTGCCGCCACGCACCGCGCGCGCCGACGCTGTCGCCTCTACCAGTCGGGTCGCCCAAACGCGCCGCGATCGACCGCGACGGTCGCCCGAGATGCGCGCCACGCAGCCCCGCACCAGCCGCCAGCCGCGCCAGCGCTGCGCCCTTCTATCAAGCGCCCGCGCCCAGCCGCTTCAAAGACGTCCGTGCGCGCCGTCGCGCTCCGCCGCCGCGCGCACACTACGCGCGCTTCTCGCCGCAAATCGCGCGCCTCAGCGCAGCGCGCCGGCGCCTCCCGTCGCCGCCAGAGCGCCAGCAGCGCCGCCAGCGCAGCGCCAGCGCCAGCGCCCAGCCCTTCACCGCACTCAAGAAGGCCCAAAATCGCCTTCTTGCTGCGAGACCCCGTGCCTTCTCGGTTGGTAATTCCTAACCTATCCCTTTTAGATTTTTAAGTCGCTGGTCATTTCTGTATATTTATTTAGGATGCTTTTAAAATGCTTAGGTTGCTCGGTTTCGCTTTAAAGCTCGAGGGTCACTATTTGATTGTGAAAGTTATTTATACTGCTTCCGTGTAAGGATTTCTTACCGTGGTTGTGTGGACCTGCGATGCTATCATGATTGTGCCTTGTATGCTTGGTTGTTGTTATGAGTATGTTAGCTATTGAACAGCTTGTGTTTGAAATCTTGCTAGCATGTTGCTTGTTGTTCATGTTAGTGCCATGCTAGGTTTGTTCTTCCAAATGCCATGTCCTGTGATTGTATGAAATTTCCAAAGGGGTAGGTTACATGTTTTCTCTTGCTTCTATATCGTGTTGCTCTTGTGTCCCCGATATATTCTCGTTAGTTCCATGCAAGGGGTTTAATTATCTTGGCATACCTTGTTCTATTTTATCCTGTTAGTTCAGTGCCGGGCATAGGCGGGTGATGTATAGTGTAGAAGAATGTAGTGGTAACTAGTTTAGGTCCCGCTCGTAAGACCCCGATGGACATCCGAGGTGTAAGACCGATGGGCATCCTAGGTGTGTAAGTCCTCGATGGGCATCACCGAGTTGGAGGTGTAAGACCGATGGGCATCCTAGGTGTGTAAGTCCCGATGGGCATCACCGAGTTGGAGGTGTAAGACCACGATGGGCATCCTAGGTGTGTAAGTCCTCGATGGGCATCACCGAGTTGGAGGTGTAAGACCACGATGGGCATCCTAGGTGTGTAAGTCCTCGATGGGCATCACCGAGTTGGAGGTGTAAGACCACGATGGGCATCCTAGGTGTGTAAGTCCCCGATAGGCATCACTGAGTTGGAGGTGTAAGACCCCGATGGGCATCCTAGGTGTGTAAGTCCCCGATGGGCATCACTGAGTTGGAGGTGTAAGACCCTGATGGGCATCCTAGGTGTGTAAGTCCCCGATGGGCATCACTGAGTTGGAGGTGTAAGACCCCGATGGGCATCCTAGGTGTGTAAGACCCCACTGGGCATCACTGATTCTGGAGGTGTAAGGCCCCGATAGGCATCCTAGGTGTGTAAGTCCCCGATGGGCATCACTGAGTTGGAGGTGTAAGACCCCGATGGGCATCCTAGGTGTAACGACCCAGTTTTCCATTCCGGTTTCCCAGGTACTCTCGGTTCAGTATTGGGGCAATCGGTTGGGCCGTTAGAGCTTTATAACATGTAAGGGTATTTTGGTCTTTCTGCTCCCCGGCCAGAGGTTGAGGATTTTCAGTATTTCAGGGTCATTCCGGCCTTCGTTGTAACTTGTTGATGTGATTGCAAAACCCAAGGAGTTTGGGTTAGTTGTTTAGAAGTTTGGTAGCATTTAGGTTAATGGGAAAATTAATTGAAAATTAATTGGTTCCATCGGGATTTGAACCCTTGCCCTAAATGGTGAATTTGGAGTTTTAGAAAAGAGTCTTAATTAAAAAAGAAAAAAAAAAGGTTGCTTTAGCCGGGACCCGCAAGAGGAAGCCTTGGGAAGGGAATTTAGGTCTCCTAACCTATTTAAAAATAAGGAAAAGAAGGAAAATCAAGAAAACCCCTAATTTTCCCCTCATAGCCGCATTCTCTCTCTCTCTCTCTCTCTCTCTCTCTCTCTCTCTCTCTCTCTCTCTCTAAATCGAGCCAAGCACCCTAACCCAAACACACACCACCCAGTCGAGCCACCCCACCACATCGCACCACACACCCGCCTCAAGACAAATAGCCTAGCCTCGCGCCGCACTGCACCACACCGCCCGTGCCACCCTCCGGTGCCGCTCACCGCTTCCGCCCGGCCGTCGCCGCGCCTGCGAACTCGAAGCCCCACCGTCCACACGCCCATCACCGCCGACGCCGTCCGGCACGACGCTTGATCCGTCGCTGCGGCGCGCGACACGCCCAGCCGAGCCGAGCGCTCGCCGCGGGCCAACCCAGCCGAGCCCGCTTCGCTCGCCCAGATCGCCTTCCACAATGCCGATCGCCCGCGCTTTGCCCGATTGTTGAGCCGCGGTGCCGCGCGCCTCTCTCTACGTCGTCCGCTTTCGCCTTGCCGCGCGAGCCCAGCCAGCCGAGCCCAGCGCCCAGCGCCGCCATACCCCTTCTTGCTGCGAGAGCCCGTGTCCTCTCGGTTGGTAATTCTCGAGCCTTTCCTTTTGATTTTTAAGTCTGCTTTGGTCACTTGTATATTTATTTAGGATGCTTTTAATATGCCTAGGTTGCTCGAGTTCGTTTTAAAGTTCGAGGGTCTTGCTTGACTCGTGTTAGCATTTTCCACTTATTTCCAGGTAAGGATTTCTTACCGTGGTTGTGTGGACCCTGCGATGCTTTCTTGATTGTGCCTTATATGCATGTTTACTTTTATGAACATGATTAGTGGATAGGACGACTTGTGATTGCATTCCCGCTAGCATGTTTGATTGTTTGTACATGTTAGTGCCATGCTAGGATCGTTCTTCCAAAGATGCTTGAGATTCCTGCTTTAAGTTTGTAGTATCATGCTAGGTTATATATGATGGATGATGATTATGTATGTTTAGCCAAGAATCGTTTACTCTATACTCTAGCTAGTGTAGTAGGGTTGTCATCATCTAGAGGCTGAGAGCGAACATAACGTACCTTGTCCCCACCGGTCGGGAGTAGAGCGAAGCATAACGTACATTGTTTCCCCAAAGAACCAAAGGTGAGGATTAGCTACCTCATTGGCATAAGCCTAGTTTGTAGCTCTGCTAGAGCGGAACCACCGCCAACGGTGCAAGCCCGCCTTGGCCGGTTCTTAGCTTCGTGTCGGTGGTACAGTCGCACAGATGAGTGTCGAGGGCCTCGCACTCACGTGTTCGATGACACCATTTCCAAGTCTTAGGCATGCGTGCTGCCCGCGTGTAGTTTGTACTTAGGCCCCACATTTACGCCGGCGGCAAGATGATGATGATGCGCGCGCTGCGCTTTTAGTTGCCGGTTTGGAGAGCTCCCCGGCTCTTTGCTCGTGAGTACACCAATTCCTTCCAGTTTAGAGCTAGACTTCGGGTACTCTCCCGATAGTCCAGATTTATAGCGAGGGTAAGAGGCCCTTGAGGACACCCATTGGGATTGGCTTTTGAGCTAATCAATTGGTCGAGGGAGAAAGACCCTCGAGGGTGTCGGACATCTTTGGGATCGGTTTTTGAGCTGATCAATTGGCCGAGGGAGAAAGACCCTCGGAGATGTCCCGGGATTGGTTTTGAGAGCCAATCATTAGGCCGGAAGTAGGAGACTTCCGAGGATTCCGGATTTGCCTTGTGAGCTCGTTGAGCTAAGATCCGTGTTGATATTCGTGGCATGTGTACTAGGTTGCTAGATGATTGATTGCATCGTATCGTACTCCCGGTCGGGATTCTTCTTGAGTATGTTTATACTCACCCTTATTGTGGTTTCTTCCACGGTAACTTGGGACAACACCGAGGCGGCTAGCGGAGGGAGCCGGGGATCATGGATGCTTTGTGACACTCTGTCGTGTCTTATTTTATCGCTTTATGATTTCAAAGATGTAGCCGGACATTGGTCCGTAGGGAAAACTTATTTTTGAATCGCTTTTATGTTTTATGGAAAGTACTTGATCGATCCATCGCTTTTATTTTGAAAGGTTTTGCTTAATGAATGTTACTTTATTTTTAATGTTTTCCGCCCTTATGTTTGAAAAGTTTTACAACTCGACCCTGGTCGGGTCCTTTTATGCTTTTCATTTGCATGCTTTGTAAAAGACCTAGGTTTAGCACCGCTTTGTCGGGTCTTTACAGCTTGGTATCGAGCAC
Organism: Sicyos edulis; assembly: GCA_036507275.1. Classification (NCBI taxonomy): domain Eukaryota; kingdom Viridiplantae; phylum Streptophyta; class Magnoliopsida; order Cucurbitales; family Cucurbitaceae; genus Sicyos; species Sicyos edulis. The sequence goes on from CM071847.1 coordinate 13,704,891, forward strand.
GAGTCATAGATTCTCAGTAGACTAACCTGCTTGTAGGTTGTGTTCCCATGATCTCCAAAGACTCCACTACCGCGAGGTTTGTCTAAGTTCAATAAGCTAAGGGTTTTTGTTTACGATACTATATGCAGTACACATGTGTTATCTTTGTTGGTAGAGAAAGTCCGAGCGTGGACTAACCCGTTGTGGTTTCCGTGTAGATCGCCAAGATGCTTCTGCTACATCGCAGTGGGAGCAGTCCGTCTCAATCGCAATAGAGATGCCGCAGAGCCAAAGCCCTGTGGTATATCAAGCTCGTAGGCGCCCGTGGCACCGAGAGGCTAACTTGCCCGAGAAGGGGTGGAGGCTGCTATGCCTCAAGGTACAGCTCCAGGAGGAGATATTTATGCTATGAGAGACATGATGATGGGCCTAATGGTCGAGCAGCGAGAGCGAGACTCGAGCGTAGCTAGCAAATGAGAGAGAGGAGTCTAGGGCACGAGATAGCCCAGGCTTGACACACGACTCATGCAAAGAAATTACCCCGAGCAGCTCCAGTAGCCCCAAAGAGCTCTTGTAGTTCAACCGAGGGGCGAGTCATCGGAGACCAGTCGAGACTCACTTGATAGTGCAGGAGGAGGCTGCTGAGTTTGGCAAGTGGTTGAAAGATTTCACCAAGTGGAAGCCAAGGGAATTTGATGCTTGAGAGAACCCACTTGTGGCGATCGGTGGTTGGCAAGAATGGAGTACATCTTTAGAGTTATGGGATGCCCAGATGTACAGAGGCCGAGATGTGCGGCCCATGTTCTCTCTCCGACACACCGAGTGGTGGTGGGAGTCCACAGATAGAGCTAGACCACCGGGTCTTCTCCACCACACAGGAGTTCTTTAGAACGCGAGTTCGAGAGCAAGTATGTTAATGACGAGGCTCAAGCAGGAGATGGCAGAGGCCTTTTCGAATCTGAAAGCAGGATCGATAGTATTGCTGCCTATGAAAAGAAGTTCTCTGAGTATAGCTACTTTGCCCCGGAGCTCATTGCCACTGAGGAGCTTAAGACTAAGAAGTTTATTTGTGGGCTAAGGAAGGAGGTTGCTCAGGATGTTCGAGCTCTCGCCCCTGAGAGTTATGACCGAGCAGTGGAGTTGGCCACGATTTATAATCCGGCATCCGCCAAAGCAGAGATTGATTGTACCACTCGGTCGATTCGGCTGCTTTCAGCATATTCCGGCATAAGAGGAAGTCCAGGACTTCTAGTGGTTTCCGCTCACTGGTCAAGAGACTCGCCGTCGAGGCGATCCTAGAGGTCGAGATCGGCCACCCACCACGGGAGAGCCCAGATCGCCAAAGAGGCGGGGCAGCAACCAACCCTTTGCAACAAGTGTGGGAAGGCACACTTTGGTTAGTGCGGAGCGTCGCCCCGTGCTTGCTACAGATGTGGCAAGGAAGGGCATTTGGCCAGATTTTGCACTCGGGGTTTAGCAAAGAAGAGACCAGCCAAAGCAGTAGGGGCCGGTGTTTGCCACTACTCGCCAGAGGCGGAGCGCATCGATGATGCAGCTGCAGATTGCGAGTACGCTGCTTGTCTTACAAAGACTATGCATTTGTATTGTTTGATTCGGTTGGACCCATTCCTTTGTTTCGATGCATTCGTTAGACAAGCTTAGTGTGGAACTCAAACCTCTAGGGTTTGAGCTGTGTGTTGCCACTCCTTCGGGTGTGAGTATGTTAGCTAGCGAGAGAGTTAAGCATGGCGGATACGAGATATCGATGAGATTTTAGAGGCTACCCTCATAGTTCTGTCTATGAGCGGTTTCGATGTGATCCTTGGCATGGATTGGTTGGCGAGAGAACCATGCATTGATAGATCGCCACCGGAAAGAAGTGGTGTTTAGGCGCCTCGTGGCCGAGCTTCAAGTTTCGCGGTGTCGGTGGCGGAACTTGCCCGCCATTGATCTCAAAGAAAGCCCATAGATTGTTGGCTCGAGGAGCTTGGGGCTTCTTGGCAAAGCCGCCAGTGATAGTAGTACCACGCGTTGGTCGCTGACATGGTCCCCGTGGTGCAAGAGTTTGCGATGTCTTTTTCTGAAGAGTTGTCGGGTTTACCCCTCAAGCGGGAGTTAGACTTCACCATTGAGTGGAGCCGTGACTCTTCCCATTTCTAAAGCCCCGTGATCGTATGGCGCCACCGAGTTAAAAGAGCTCAAAGTGCGATTGCAAGAGATGTTGGATCGAGGTTTCATCCGACCGAGTGTGTCCCCGTGGGGAGCACCTGTCCTGTTTGTTAAGAAGAAGGATGGATCCATGCGTTTGTGTATAGACTATAGAGAGCTGAATAAAGTCACGGTGAAGAATAAGTATCCCCTGCCGCGTATAGATGATCTGTTTGATCACCTTCAGAAGCCTCGAGTGTTTTCTAAGATTGATTTGAGGTCGTGGTACCATCACCGAGGATTCGGGATGCGGATATCCCAAGACCGCGTCGTGATCGAGGTATGGTTATTATGAGTTCGTGGTCATGTCTTTTGGACTAACAAACGCCCCCGCAGCGTTTATGGACATGATGGACAGAGTGTTCAAGGCATTCTTGGACAACTTTGTCATCGTATTCATAGACGACATTTTGATTTATTCCAGGACAAAGGAGGACCATGCTTCGCATTTGAGGCAAGTTTTGACAGCATTGCGAGAGAACCAGTTGTTCGCAAAGTTCTCTAAGTGTGAGTTCTGGCTAGAGAGAGTAGCCTTCCTTGGGCATATAGTGTCGGCAGATGGTGTAGCGGTGGACCCCGCAAAGATAGGGGCAGTTAGCTCGTGGGCGAGACCGACGACGGTCGCCGAGATACGCAGCTTTGCTGGTCCAGCAAAGTTATTACCTGCGCGCTTCGTGAAAGACTTTTCCGCTAAGGCAAAGACTCTAACCCGTCGACAAAGAAGGGTGTTGACTTTGTTTGGGATGCTAGATGTGAGGAAAGTTTTGCCCGGCTTTAAGCTCAATTTGACGACAAAGACTGTGTTGGCGATGACAGAAGGAACAGGAGGTTTCGTAGTTTATAGTGATGCTTCCAAGTATGGTTTAGGCCAGTGTTGATGCAAATGGGAAGGTGATAGCTTATGCTTCCCTGCAGCTGAAGCCTTATGAGAAGAACTATCCAACTCATGATATGGAGTTGGTCACAGCTTGTTTTTGCCCTAAAGATTTGGAGGCACTACTTATATGGTGAGAGGATTCAGTTGTTCACGAACCACCAGAGCCTCAAATATTTCTTCACTCAGAAGGAGTTGAACATGAGGCAGAGGAGGTGGCTCGAGTTAGTAAAGGACTACGACTGTGAGATCTTGTATCATCCAGAAAAGCCAACGTTGTGGCTGATGCGCTGAGTAGGAAGACGTCGCATTCAAAGAGCTTTGGCCGAGCTCCCAAGTTGAATTGCGGAAAGAGCTTGAGCATACCGGTATCGCAGCTTTTGTTGGGAGAGGTTACCGCCGTGGTAGCCCACTACCGATTCGTGCGTCGCTTAGCGCAGAGGATCATCGACAGCTAGTTGAGTGATCCCAAGTTAAAGAGATTGATCGAGAGAGTTGAGGCTGATGGCGATTTCGACTTTGTTGTGGCACCAGACGGAGGCTTGAGGTACAGAGGTCGGTTGTGCGTCCCAGACGACGAGGAGATTCGAGCAGAATTGCTCGCCGAGGCACATAGTTCCCCATTCACTTGGCACCCAGGAGGTACCAAGATGTATCGTGACCTCAAGCGCATTTTGGTGGATGGGCATGAAGCGGGATATAGCGAAGTTTGTTAGCCGGTGTCTCACTTGTCGCCAAGTGAAGGCTCCCGTGCGTAAGCTCCTGCGAGTTTATTGCAACCATTAAGCGTTCCACGAAGGGAAGTGGGACGAGATTTCGATGGATTATATCTCTCTGGGTTGCCGAGGACACCGAGAGGGTTTACGCAGATCCGGGTAGTAGTAGACCGGCCGACCAAGAGTGCACACTTTATTCCCGGAGGATTAGTTATACCGTGGAACAAAGGGGCACGATTATTCCCGAGCGGATTGTGCGGTACCATGGGGTACCCGCGAAGATAGTGTCGATCGGGATTCTCGGTTCACCTCTCGCTTCGAGAGCACTCCGTAAGGGTTTGGGAATCGAGTGCGGCTTTCAAAGATCGCCTTCCACCCTCAAACCGATGGTCGATCGAGAGGGTGAATCGATTCTAGAAGATATGTTGAGAGCTGCGCGCTTTGGACTTCCTGCGCTTGGGACCAAGACTGTATTTGATGGAGTTCGCTTACAACAACAAACTATCGGCGACTATTCGAGATGGGCCCCATTCGAGGCGTTGTATGGTAAGCGTTGCAGATCCCCAGTGTTTTGGGAGGAGGTTGGTGATAGACAGGTTCTGGGACCCGAGTTACTTCAGATGACGAACGACGCAGTGCAGAAGATAAGGGCTCGCATGTTGACAGCACAAAGTAGGCAGAAAAGTTACGCCGATGTGAGGCGTAGAGATTTGGAGTTTGAGGTGGGTCAACATGTTTTCCTGAAGGTAGCACCTATGCGTGGGGTGTTAAGGTTTGGAAAGCGAGGCAAGTTGAGCCCCAGGTTTGTAGGGCCTTTTGAGATCCTTGAGCGGATCGGAGCAGTGGCCTATCGGTTAGCTTTACCCCCGTCCTTAGCAGCGGTGCATAATGTGTTCCACGTTTCGATGCTGAGAAAGTACGTGGCAGACCCGTCGCACGTGCTAGAGCATGAGCCCTTAGAGTTGAGTAAAGATTTATCCTTCGAGAAGAAGCCCGTGCAGATTTTGGCTTATGAGCGCAAGGTATTGCGCAACCGGGAGATAAGTTTAGTAAAGGTTCTTTGGAAGCATCAGAGGGCAGAGGAAGCGACGTGGGAGCTACAGGATGAGATGAGGACTCATTACCCGGAGCTGTTCCAGTTTTAGGACTTTTGGGGACGAAAGTCGTTTAAGGAGGGAGTATTGTAACGGCCCAGTTTTCCATTCCGGTTTCCCAGGTACTCTCGGTTCAGTATTGGGGCAATCGGTTGGGCCGTTAGAGCTTTATAACCTTTAAGGGTATTTTGGTCTTTCTGCTCCCCGGCCAGAGGTTGAGGATTTTCAGGATTTCAGGGTCATTCCGGCCTTCGTTGTGGCTTGTTGATGTGATTGCAAAACCCAAGGAGTTTGGGTTAGTTGTTTAGAAGTTTGGTAGCATTTAGGTTAATGGGAAAATTAATTGAAAATTAATTGGTTCCATCAGGATTTGAACCCTTGCCCTAAATGGTGAATTTGGAGTTTTAGAAAAGAGTCTTAATTAAAAAAGAAAAAAAAAGGTTGCTTTAGCCGGGACCCGCAAGAGGAAGCCTTGGGAAGGGAATTTAGGTCTCCTAACCTATTTAAAAATAAGGAAAAGAAGGAAAATCAAGAAAACCCCTAATTTTCCCCTCATAGCCGCATTCTCTCTCTCTCTCTCTCTCTCTAAATCGAGCCAAGCACCCTAACCCACCGCACCACCAGTACCGAGCCACCCCACCACATCGCACCACACACCCGCCGCACACAGCCTAGCCCCTGCGCCTCACTGACCACACCGCCCCAGCCACCCGCCCGAGCCGCTCACCACCTGCTTCCCGCCCGGCCCGCGACGCTGCGACCGAAGTTCGACCGTCAGACGCCCATCACCGCTCGACGCCCGTCGTCACGCGCCTGACGCTCGTCGCCTCTGCGCCGCTTACAACGCCACGCCCATCGAGCCAGACGCCGCCTGAAACAACCAACCCGAGCCAGCTTCGCTGCGCGCGCAGATCGCCTTCGCAGCTGATCGCCACACGCTGCCGCCGCGCGCGCGCGCGCCGCTCCTTTACGTCCGCTTTCGCCTTGCCGCGCGCCGAGCCAGCCCAGCGCCCAGCCCACCTACAAGCAAGCACCCATACCGCCTTCTTCTTTATCGCGAGCCCGTGTCCTCTCGGTTATTAATTCGAGCCTTTCCTTTTGATTTTTAAGTCTGGCTGGGTCAGATATTTATTTAGGATGCTTTTAATATGCCTAGGTTGCTCGAGTTCGTTTTAAAGTTCGAGGGTCTTGCTTGACTCGTGTTAGCATTTTCCACTTATTTCCAGGTAAGGATTTCTTACCGTGGTTGTGTGGACCCTGCGATGCTTTCTTGATTGTGCCTTATATGCATGTTTACTTTTATGAACATGATTAGTGGATAGGACAGCTTGTGATTGCATTCCTGCTAGCATGTTTGATTGTTTGTACATGTTAGTGCCATGCTAGGATCGTTCTTCCAAAGATGCTTGAGATTCCCGCTTTAAGTTCGTAGTATCATGCTAGGTTATATATGATGGATGATGATTATGTATGTTTAGCCAGGAATCGTTTACTCTATACTCTAGCTAGTGTAGTAGGGTTGTCATCATCTAGAGGCTGAGAGCGGACATAACGTACCTTGTCCCCACCCTGGTCGGGAGTAGAGCGAAGCATAACGTACATTGTTTCCCAGCAGACCAAAGAGGATTAGCACCCTCATTGGCATAAGCCTAGTTTGTAGCTGCTAGAGCGGAACCCCGCCAACGGTGCAAGCTGCCTTGGCCGGTTCTTAGCTTCAGTGCCTGGTGCAGTACAGCCGCATGATGAGTGTCGAGGGCCTCGCACTACTGTGTTTAGTGACACCATTTCCAAGTCTTAGGCATGCGTACCTGGCCCGCGTAGTTTGTACTTAGGCCCCCACATTTACGCCGGTTGCAGCAGCATGCGATGTGCGCGCACACGCTTTAGTTGCCGGATCGGAGAGCTCCCCTGCCACTGCTCGTGAGTACACCAATTCCTTCCAGCTTTAGAGCCGGACTTGGGTACTCTCCGATAGTCCAGTTTTATAGCGAGGGTAAGAGGCCCTTGAGGACACCCATTGGGATTGGCTTTTGAGCTAATCAATTGGTCGAGGAGAAAGACCCTCGAGGGTGTCTGGACATCTTTGGGATCGGTTTTGAGCTGATCATTTGGCCGAGGGAGAAAGACCCTGAGATGTCCCGGGATTGGTTTTGAGAGCCAATCATTAGGCCGGAAGTAGGAGACTTCCGAGGATTCCGGATTTGCCTTGTGAGCTCGTTGAGCTAAGATCCGTGTTGATATTCGTGGCATGTGTACTAGGTTGCTAGATGATTGATTGCATCGTATCGTACCCCGGTCGGGGATTCTTACTGAGTATGTTTATACTCACCCTTATTGTGGTTTCTTCCACAGGTAACTTGGGACAACACCGAGGCGGCTAGCGGAGGGAGCTGGGGGATCATGGATGCTGCTGACACTCTGTCGTGTCTTGTTTTACTGCTTTATGATTTCAGCATGTAGCTGGACATTGGTCCGTAGGGAAAACTTATGTTTTGAACTGCTTTTATGTTTTTATGGAAAGTACTGATCAGTCACTGCTTTTATTTTGAAAGGTTTTGCTTAATGAATGTTACTTTATTTTTAATGTTTTCCGCCCTTATGTTTGAAAAGTTTTACAACTCGACCCTGGTCGGGTCCTTTTATGCTTTTCACTTGCATGCTGAGTAAAGACCTAGGTTTAGCACCGTTTTCAGGTCGGGTCTTTACACTAGGTGTGTAAGACCCCACTGGGCATCACTGATTCTGGAGGTGTAAGGCCCCGATAGGCATCCTAGGTGTGTAAGGCCCCACTGGGCATCACTGAGTCCTAGGTTGTGTAAGGCCTGAAGGGCATCCAAGTGTAGAACCTAGGATAGGCAGTAGATGAAAGCCCTTGAATAGGCTCGCTCTAGAAGTAACTCATAGCCTAATTCAACCGTTTTGCTCTAAGTCATTGTTTTATTTGCATGTATACTAGGGTGCTAGATGACTGATGTATCATATTGTACCCCGGTTGGGGATTCTTACTGAGTATGTTTATACTCACCTTTATTTCTGTGGTTTTTCCACCAGGTAACTTGGGACAACACCAGGATGGCTAGCGGAGGGAGCTGTTTGATCATGGGGGCTACCAAAGACTCTGTCGCTTATTGTTTGCATTTATTTATTCAAAGATGTAGATGGACATGAGTCCTAGGAGAATGATGTTAAAGTTGTTTAAACTGCTTTTTGAATGTTCTTTTATAAATACCGCGGGCTTATTTTACCTTGATTGGATTTGCTTATGAAAATTGTTGGTTATGTTTTAAGTGTTCCCCGTTTCCAAATGTTTTGAAAAAGTTTTAAATATGCGCACTAAACCGCTTGTTGAAATATTTAACTTGCATGTTGAGTGAGGACCTAGGTTTAGGACCGTATTCCAGGTCGGGTCCTTACGGCTTGGTATCGAGCACGATTCATAGATTCTCAGAGACTAACTCGCTTTGCGGTTGTTGCCCCCATGATCATCAAGACTCGCGGCCGCCAGGTTTGTCTGAGTTCATTAAGCTAAGGGTTTTATTTTACAATACTGCATCTAGTATACATGTGTTACCCTTGTTTGGCAGTGAGAGCCCCAACGTGGGCTAGCTTTTATGCTTTGTGTGGATCGCTAGTAGGTTGATTGCACTTAGAGGAGCAGGGACGTTTGGTATTTCCAACCGAGAAGTTGGACTGCGCATGTTGATGATGAGACCACGTCCAGGGTTGTCTAGACCCGTAGGCCACCTTTGGCCCTGGCAGTTGAGTTGCCAAGAGAAGAGGTTAGAGGCTAGCATGCCTTAGAGTGAGACTCCTTGAGCAGGGTGTGCTCCAGCCATGAGAGAATTGATGGCAGGTCTTTTAGCTATTAGAGAGCGGAGACCCAGGCGCAGTTTGTAGCGCGTAGTGAGAAGTCCCGGGCACAGATAGCCCAGCTGACAGAGTTTATTTAGGAGACACCTCCCTAGTAGCTCCGGTAGCCCCGGAGGTTTCCAGAAGGGCTTGATCAGCAGGCTTATGTTGATGAGTTAGTTGGCGTTAATCGAGCCGCCGAGTTTGGCAAGTGGAAGCATGTAGAGCTGGATGTTTTTGAGAACCCACTGCTAGCAGCGAGGTGGTTTCCCAGGATCGAGTTTATCATCCGAGTGTTGGAACGACCTGGTGTTTAGAGGCCGATGACCTGATGTTCAGAGGCCAAGGCTTGCTGTTTTGGTGTTCTTTGATGCAGCAGTTTGGTGGGGGAAGTCCCTTGAGAAAGGTGGACTAGAAGAGTCTCCACCAGTCACCCGATCGATTGGCAAGTGCCGTGTTAGTAGCTTTTGAGGAAGATGTAGAGACATCTTGACCCCTTGCAAGCCTGCTGTCGTTTTGCAGCCAACTCTTTTGGTACCCTCGTAGCCAGGGTGTAGTGTGGAGTTTGCTTGTCAGGACTTAATCAGTCCGTGGATTTCAGTTGGCTAGTTGAGTGGAGCGCTCTTTTTGTTAGCATGTTACAAATGTGGAACTAGTTGTTGCCACCTGAGGGTTGGCCTGAGAATTTGTTGAGCATCGAGTGGGATGCAGGGGTAGGCCGTGGCATGACTGTTGGACGAGATGCCAGAGATTAGACGGCTCGAGTGTTGGGCTTCTTTTTTTTTAGTGTCGTTGTCCCCGTCACCTGGAGTGTGACCTTCCCTACCCTTAGTGGGGACGTAGAGCTCGTTTATAGTTGTTTGAGTTGAAAAGATGTAGTGCTTGTTGGCACCAAGCTTGGTAAGGAGGCCTAGGTTCAGGCCAGCTCGCACCAGATGTGCAGGTAGTTCTATGACCCACGCGGAGTTTAGCATCCCCACTAGCCTTGTACTCATTTTCTGAGGTTGCACCTGTTTGGGTTGCATAAGAGATCTAGCTCGGTGGTAGTCGGAGGACTACAAGTGTGAGGTCGTTCGAGGGAAAGCAAGAGCTTTCAAGGTCACCAAGAGTTGGGTACAAAGGATGTTGTAGGTTGTTAAGGGCTAGCGCATTCGAGTTCTCGCGCTTGTGTTGTGGCCTTGTGAGCCAGTTTGTTGGTATGGTGATTCGACTACCCTTGAGTTTCCTTGGTACGAGTAGAGTTGGCATCGATGATGCGTGGTTGGTCCAGCGTGGGAGCCATGTGTTGGATGGATTGTGCGGAGCACATTTGGTGGACACATTGGTATGAGGTTGTTAGCTTGGTGTGGTTATGCTCTTGTAGAGTGAGTTGGCCAATGGGGCGTTCGTGGTGAGTTGACCCTGAGTGGGTTTGAACTCTTTTTGCTCCCTTGCTAGTTGTGGCTCTTTTTGGAGGCTGACACATTCTGTAGTATTTCTGGTCTTCTTGGTCTTTCGAGGAGTTGGAGCACGCCAGCATAGTCGAGATGCTTGAGAGAGAGTTGTGCCCGTGTAGCCAGCTGTCTGTTAGACCGTTTGACGGCTGTGTGTGTCGGAGGGTGATCGGAGGAACCCTAGGTTGTGGAGAGCCTCACGAGCTCACCAGCACCAGTGCGCAGTTCCTCGGTTGAGTTGCTGAAAGCTTGTAGTCAGTTGACGAGCTAGTGTTGTTTTAGTACCTCCGCGTTGGCTTCGAAACGGTTATCTGTTGGTGCTTGTAGTTGGCCAAGGGTTGGTTCCCATGTTGTTGTAAGAGCTAGCTTGGTTGGAGCAAGCGGGCGTGGCCCTGAGGACTTGCTCTTGTTTGGAAGGTTTCAAAAGTTGGCACCTCCTTCGGTGTTTGGATAGATACTGCTAGTTCCAAGTTGGGGGTTCAAGCGATTGAGGATCCTCGGATGTTGCTTCCGAGAGAGTTGGTTGTTGTTGCCCTTGGGTTTGGGCAAGATAGCGAGCGTGTGTGAAGTTCGCTGTCCTTCGGATGTCCGCTTGCTGGTAAATCGTTCCTGTTGAGGAGGAGTCAGCTTAGCTCCTGAGTTGTGTAGTTGATCAGAGTAGCGCAGCGGCCACCCCACCAATGAGTGTGTCCTCGTTTGTTTGTTAGCAAGCGGAAAGTTGTTTGTTCACGCAAGGGCGAGGCTGCCGCGTTCAAGGGCTTGAGTTGTTGTTGGATCTTTGGAGTTTGTAGAACCCCTTAGTTCTTTGGTAGTTGAGTTGCACCGTGGATGCCGGCCTCGAGTTTTAACTTTTATGGTAGTCTTGCTGACTCGTGTTGTTCATGATCCGCAAGCTTGTGGTCGCCGCTATCCTTATTCCTCACGATGCTTCGTGGGTGGAGTTTCTGGACTAGAAGAAGAGTTAGGTCTAAGCTAAAGGAGGAAGTCCTTTGAGTAGCCAGTTGGACTTAAGAGTTGAGTGGCAGCTTGGAGGCGAGCCTTGCTCGTTATAAGCTTGGGTTGAGTTTCTGCGGAGCAAGCCTTCTCGGGCTTTGTTCCTAGTTGATGTGCCTTCGCAGTTGGCGTTATAGCTGAGCCACAGTTGAGTGGGTTGGCACAGAGATGTCGTGGCATTGGTTGGAAACCTTAGAGTTGTTATCCTCCAGCTTTTGTGTTGCTAGTAGCCGCGTGTTGTTTTATTCCTTGCTGCTCGAGGTTCCCGTGAGAGGAATGTTGTTTGTTTCCCTATCTGGCGATGTTCACCTAGGCCAGTGGCTGATCGGATTGCATTGGAAAGTTTGTTGTCGGCCGTTGAGGGGCTTCAGTTTGTTAGTTTGGCCGAGTGGAGCCTGTGTGCTCGACCTTGTCTTCTAAAGGTGGCCGTGGTGAAGTTTCACCGGTGTGTTGGTGGTAGCCGTTTGGTGAACTGCAAAAGTGCCCCTTGGCTTTGGTGCTTCGATTTCTCGTAAGTTGGTTGCTTTAGTGTTGTGGACGAATGCTAGTTGGAGAAGGTTGCCTAGGGATCACCACCAGTTGGTGGTTCGAATTGGATTTCGTTAAGGATTGTAGGCAACCAGTGGGGTTCGCGGTCTCTCTTGCGAAGTAAGAGTAGACCGTTTTGTTTCAAACCAGGAGGTTCGGTTGTTTGGTCGACATGGTGAAGGGTCGAGGTCGTTTGATAACAAATGGCGAGCATTCGTAGAAGTTACGCGAGCGTGGCGTAGAGTTTTAGAGCCTGTGACCCGTCCACGAGTTTGCTGAGAGTAGCGCCATAGAGAGGCGTTCCTAGTTGGGTTAGCAGGGATAAGTGAGCCCTAGAGTCGTGAGACCGTTTGAGAGTTGGGGCGGGTCAGAGGGTGTGACTCACCGACTAGCTATCGCATGATTTCTTCGAAGCTCAGTGTTAGTTCAGTTTTGGTTGAGATAGTTTGTGGCAGACTCGGTGTCTTTTGGGCTTGGAGACTTTGGGAAACCAAGAGAGTTCGGTTTCGAAGAAGGATTTGTGTTGTCTTAACCGGGAGCTTGGTTGGTTAAGAATCAATGGAGTTTTCCTAGAGTTGTTTTCGTCTTAGGACTTTCGAGGACGAAAGTCTTAAAAGGAGGGAGTATTGTAACGGCCCAGTTTTCTATTTCGGTTACCTAGGTGATTTCGGGTCATTATTCGGATGTTCGGATGGGCCGTTAGAGCTATTTTAACCCTTAGGGGTATTTTGGTCTTTTTGCCCCCGGTTAGGGTTTTGAGGATTTTCAAGATTTCAGGGCCATTCTTGCCTTTGTCGAAGCTTAATGGTTGTTGGTTGCAAGACCCGAGAGGTTTGGGCAAGTTGTTTGGAAGTTTGGAGGTGTTTTAGAAAATGGCAAAATTAATTGTAATTTTGGTGCTTCCATTGGGTTTTGAGCCCTTGCCCTAAATGGTCTTGGGGAGTTCGTAGGAAAAGAGAGTTTTATTTTTAAAATAAGTTTGCTTCGGCCGGGTTTGGAAAGAGGAAGCTTTGGGAAGGGATTTTAGACCTATTTAATTAGGGAAAAAGGAAAGAAAATGAAGAAAATCCCTTTTCCCCTTGTTTTGCAATCTCTCTCTCTCTCTCTCTCTCTCTCTCTCTCTCCTAGCCGACCTCACCAAGAAACCCTAGCCGCCCTAGCCGCACCCCCGCTCACGGCCACTGCTCAGCGCACCAGCGCACCAGGCGACCAGTGGCCCGTCCCGCCCGCTCGCTCCGCACCAGGCTGCCCAGACGCGCCACACCGACCCGCATCGGGTCGCCCAGATGCGCCACGCCGTCCCGCACCAGGCCGCCCTGCACCGAGCCGCACGCGTCGCCCCTGCCGCGCGCCGCCCCAAAGACCGTCCGCCCGTCGCGTCTGCGTGCCGTGCCGCTTCGTCGCGTCGCCCGCCCACCAGCACGCGCGCGCGCTGTCGTAGTCCGCGCGCCCAGCCCAGCAGCGCCAGCGCCGTCCCTCGCGCGCCAGCAAGCGCCAAGAGCCGCCGTTAGCGCCAGCGCTGCCAGCCCCCACCACTCAAGAAGCGCCAAAATCGCCCCTTGCTGCGAGACCCCGTGCCTTCTCGGTTGGTAATTCCCGAACCTATCCCTTTAGATTTTTAAGTCTGGTCTGTGTATATTTATTTAGGATGCTTTTAAAATGCTTAGGTTGTTCGGTTTAGCTTTAAAGCTCGAGGGTCACTATTTGATTGTGAAAGTTATTTCTACTCATTTCCGTAAGGATTTCTTACCGTGGTTGTGTGGACCTGCGCGATGCTATCATGATTTTGCCTTGTATGCTTGGTTGTTGTTATGAGTATGTTAGCTATTGAGCAGCTTGTGTTTGAAATCTTGCTAGCATGTTGCTTGTTGTTCATGTTAGTGCCATGCTAGGTTTGTTCTTCCAAAGATGCCATGTCCTGTGATTGTATGAAATTTCCAGTGGGTAGGTTACATGTTTTCTCTTGCTTCCATATCGTGTTGCTCTTGTGTCCCCGATATATTCTCATTAGTTCCATGCAAGGGGTTTAATTATCTTGGCATACCTTGTTCTATGTTATCCTGTTAGTTCCGTGCCGCATAGGCGGGTGATGTATAGTGTAGAAGAATGTAGGGGTAACTAGTTTAGGTCCCGCTCGGTAAGACCCCGATGGACATCCGGAGGTGTAAGACCACGATGGGCATCCTAGGTGTGTAAGTCCTCGATGGGCATCACCGAGTTGGAGGTGTAAGACCACGATGGGCATCCTAGGTGTGTAAGTCCCCGATGGGCATCACCGAGTTGGAGGTGTAAGACCACGATGGGCATCCTAGGTGTGTAAGTCCCAGATGGGCATCACCGAGTTGGAGGTGTAAGACCACGATGGGCATCCTAGGTGTGTAAGTCCTCGATGGGCATCACCGAGTTGGAGGTGTAAGACCGATGGGCATCCTAGGTGTGTAAGTCCCCGATGGGCATCACCGAGTTGGAGGTGTAAGACCACGATGGGCATCCTAGGTGTGTAAGTCCCGATGGGCATCACCGAGTTGGAGGTGTAAGACCGATGGGCATCCTAGGTGTGTAAGTCCTCGATGGGCATCACCGAGTTAGAGGTGTAAGACCACGATGGGCATCCTAGGTGTGTAAGTCCTCGATGGGCATCACCGAGTTGGAGGTGTAAGACCACGATGGGCATCTTAGGTGTGTAAGTCCCGATGGGCATCACCGAGTTGGAGGTGTAAGACCCGATGGGCATCCTAGGTGTGTAAGTCCCCATGGGCATCACTGAGTTGGAGGTGTAAGACCCCGATGGGCATCCTAGGTGTGTAAGTCCCCGATGGGCATCACTGAGTTGGAGGTGTAAGACCCTGATGGGCATCCTAGGTGTGTAAGTTCCCGATGGGCATCACTCAGTTGGAGGTGTAAGACCCCGATGGGCATCCTAGGTGTGTAAGACCCCACTTGTAACGACCCAGGTTTTCATCCCGGTCTTCCAGGTATGCCCTAGGGGTATTTTAGTAATTTGGTCGGGCCGTCAGGGCCGTTTATGTCTTTTTCCAGTTGCTAAAATTATTGGACGGATTTATGTAGGTTTTTGGAAGGGTTTGTGGTTTGGTTTGAGCAAGGTTTGATGCAAAAGTAAAAATTAAAGGGAATTGTGCTTTGCACTGGGTTTGAACCCGGTCTCTGGGAAGCTTGTGGAGATGTGTGCCAATTGAGCCATTAGGTGCTCTTGTTGCTCTTCCTGCATCATTTTATGGTTAGCCTTGGATTTTGGAGTTTTGGTGCATTTGGTTAAATGAAATAGAAATTAGGTTTATTACATCTTCTTCTCCAAATCTCCTCTTGGCCGCACAAGCTCTCCCTCTCCATAGCCCTTGCCGATTCTTCATCCTTGCGCCTCCTTTGGATCGTTCATCATCATTCCGGTAGGTATCGATCTTCCTCTTCTTCTTCTCACCGCTTTGGTGTGCTTTTGGCCAAGTGAAAAGAGGTGTGTTGTGTGTGTTTGTGTTGATTGCAGCCAGCCGAGAGAAGCCCCAGCCAGCACCATCGTCGCACGCGCACGCCCACCGGCCAGATCGCCGCCGCCGGATCGCGCCAAAGCGGCAGCCAGTCGCCCCTGCCGTCGCACTAGATCGCCCCTCAGTAGTCGCACGGATCGCCCGAGATCGTTGGCGGCAGCCCTGCGCGCGCCATCGCTCACGTGTCGCCCAGATCTGTTGAAGCAGCCGCCACCGCGCGCCATCGCTCGCGGATCGTGCGATCGCGCAGCGCAGCAGACGCCGACGCCAGACGCCGCGCGCCTTCACTTCACCGCCGCTGCGCCGCGCGCCCACCGCGTCTGCGTGCGCTCGTCGCGACGCCAAAGACTCCGCGCTTTCGCTCGCCGCCGCCGCTCGCGACGCCTCAGACGCTCGCCGCGCGCGCGCGTGCCCTCCTGCCGTGAATCCGTGCCGTGCCGTGCCAGCGCGCAGCCAGCGCCCTCCCTACCGTGCCGTGCGTGCGGCGCTGCGCCTCACCGTGCCGTGCCGGCTTGCCAGCGGCTCAAGCTCGTGTCGCCGTCTTTGCGTGAGTTCCCCGAGCCGAGCTTGCCGTTCTATTGTTGTTTAGACGTTTTAGATGCTGATTATTATTGGTTTGCTAGGTTCCCGCCGCTAGCTCGAGATTGTTCCGCAGACTTAGGATTTGTGTGTAGAAGCCTCCCCACCAAGGTAAGGATTTCTTACCGGAGTTGTGTGGCCCTGCGGTATATTTGTGATTGTTGTTTTGTATGCTCTGTATGATTATTAGCATGTTTAGCCCTAGGTGCTCTGTTTACAATTCTGATGGCATGAACTCTTGTATTGTTTCTCATGTTAGCCCATGCTAGGTTGTTCCATTCTCGCATGTTCGATATCTGTTCTTGCTTCATAGTATCATGCTAGGTTCCTTGTATCTGTGGAGCACGTATTGGACGCATTGAATGAATTGTTATTATTGTTATGGTTTAGAGTTCAAGTAGGTAGCATCATCCGGCGGATGCATAACGTAACTTGCATCCCCGAAGCGAGGGACGTGCGAGATGGTACTCGTCCACGATCCCGTTAGGGGTTTAGCTAACCCTAACGGTGGCCTCGCAATCTTGGGTGAGGGTGGCGGTCGTTAAATGCCCCAAAGGTCGGGATGATGACTTGGCATTGCCTCGTCCCGGCGATCGGCACGTCCTCGGCGTGTTCGGCCGTAGCCCTTGATTGCCACTGTTAGGGCAAGGACCGCTTCTGGTGTAAGCCTACCACGGCCGGTTCCTTAGCCTCAAAGCGGTGGTACAGCCGACATAGTTCACGTGTCCGTCTCTCACACCCCTATGTCGGTGACACCGATCCGTAGATTTAGTTAGGCGTGGTGGCTCGGACATGGGCGGCTTTGCCACTAGACCCGGCACCCCATAGTCTGCAGTAGCACGCAGCGGCGCGCTTACGCTCATTACAACGCCCGACCGGAGAGCTCCTCGGGATCTTGAGCTAGTGCACCTTTCGTGACGACGATGAGACGGTGGAGGCCGACTCGTTTCTCGTATAGGGCGTATTGTGTGGTGGATTTATTTCCGGACTAAGACCCTGAGTTGGCATCCGAGGTCCAAGTGTGGACTTAAGCTATGTGCTCTATTCTGTGTTTATACTCATAGCTTGCATACATTCTTCTAGATGATCATGTATATCGTATTGTACCCCGGTTGGGGATTCTTACTGAGTAATTCGTTACTCACCCTTATTCTGTGGTTTTCCACGGTAACCAAGCGGGAGACAGGATGGTCAAGGAGGAGCCGTGATCATGGAATCCTGCTTTGTCATCTCTCGACCATTTTATTATATCATGACTCTTGACTTTTGTTATTTCCCTGAATGCATGTAGACGGGCACGGAGCCCTAGGATGTTTTCTTACGTTTTATGGATTCCAAAGATATTTGTACTTGTGGAATGTTTAAATGGTTTAAATAAATCTCTGATCAGAGTATGCTTTTAGAAATGTATGTTTTGATTGTGGAATGTTTCTGTTTTTACTTGGGATCCGAAATGTATTTTTTCATAATGTCTTTTATTTTGAATACATGCATTGGGGTAAAGGCCCATTTAGAGCCCCTTTTGGGTCGGGTCTTTACAGTTGGTATCGAGCTCGAGTCATAGATTCTCAGAGACCGACCTTTTGTTGTAGGTCATCCTTCCATGATCACCAAAGACTCAAGCCATCATCGTGTGCGCCTAGGTTTATTGTTTTAGAAAGAAAAAGGGTTAAGAATTTACAATACCTATCATCTAGTGTATGCCTTGTTTGGTGTTGTGGAGCGGAGACGAGCAGGTTCTGACTCGTTGTTGGTTTGGGCTTAGTGAGCCATCATGCCAACTTTCATGCAGTCGCGAGCGATTTGTTTAGCGACTTGTTGAGGTATCCGATAGATTCGGATGCCCCAGGACATCGTTCCGAGGGAGGCGAGCTTAGACTCCGTTGGCCATTTGTGGCCCGATTGTTTGCTTTTCCCCTAGTGAGAGGGTGGAGGTGCTTCGTGCGGTCGCCAAGATGTTGATCGCACCCGCAGGAGCGAGGCGCTTGGCATGTCCGGCCGAGGAGTTGGACCGATCGTGTTGATGTTGAGGCGCGTCCCAGTGGTTGTTAGGCCCGCATGCCGTTTGGCCCCGGCAGCTTGAGTTGCCTAGAGGAGGGGGTAGAGGCTAGCGGCGCCTCGAGTGAGACTCCTTGAGCGAGTGTGCTCCACCATGAGAGAGATTTGATGGCGTGTCTTTAGCTATCGAGAGCGAGACCCGTGCGCAGCTTTGTAGCGCGTAGTGAGGAGTCCCGGCACGAGATAGCCCGGTGACGAGAGTTTGTTTCAGATTTTTTTCCCCAGTAGCTCTTGTAGCCCCTGAGGTTCCCGGAGGGCATGATCAAGCAGCTTATTCGGATGAGTTTGTTGGCGTTGATTGAGACGCCCGTGTTGGCAAATGGATGCCTGTAGAGCTCGATGTTTTAGTAAGTCCTCTCGCTAGTAGTAAAGTAGTTGGCCGTGTTTGAGTTTAGCATCCGTGTGTGGGATGCCCCGCTGCTCGCAGGCCGAGGTGTGCCGTTCTGTCTTTGCTTGGTTCATCGGATGGTGGTGGAAGTCCCTTGTGAGAGGTGGACTAGCGCAGTCTCCACCACGCGCCCGATTGTTTGGCAAGTTGCCGTGTTAGTGGCTTGAGGCGGATGAAGGGTCATCTTTGCCCCCTTGCGAGCTCTGCTGTGTTGTTTAACGACCCGACTTCCTCGGATGTGGATTTGGTAGTAGTAGCACTTGAGGTGCATTGGTTGGTGTGCCACTTTGGCACTAAGTCCGGTTCGAGCTTGAGTTTGGCTTAGGCATAGCGGATGGTTCTATGCCGTTCGGAGTTCAGCGTACTCCTTTAGCCTTGGATCTGTTTATGGCGCTTGCACCCGTTTAGGTCGTGCGGAGGGGCTAGTTCGGTGGTAGTCGATGGACTACAAGCGAAAGGATGCTCGAGAGGAGCCGGAGCCTCTTCCCGTGTTTTTCGGAGGTTGAGTAAGTCACGAGTTGCCGTTGGTAAATGTTGGTGCGCGTGAGTCTCGCGCTAGTGTTAAGGCCAAGAGATTTTCCTTGTGGTTGGTAGTGCGGTCAACTACCTTCGAGTGCCTAAATCGAGGAGAGTTGAGCATTGTAGATGCGAGTTTGGTCCAAATGAGGGACCATGAGTTGGATGCTTATCGGATGAGCCGGATGCCTATGAGGCGAGTTGGATGCTTTTGAGGCGAGATGAGTGATGCCTTGAGAGAGGTTTTGGATGCCTTAGGGGTAAGCACCCTTGGTAGAGGCTTGGTACAAAGTAAGTTTGGTTTGGCATGATTATACTTTGGTAGAGCAAGGTTGCCTCAGCTTCGAGTATCATGTGGAGATGGAACTTTTGGTGTTCCTTGGATTGTTTGTATCATTGCCGGGAGTTATCGTTGCCTTGTGGAAAAGCGCTTGTTAGTCTTGGATCTCTAAAGGAAGGTTGGGAGTTGTGCACACAAGTGTGTTTTGTGTGGTTCGTTCCGTGGCGAGAGTTTCAGATCCATGTAGGGTTTGCCTTGGAGATCTCGTGCTCGGTTCCTTGAGAAGTTGGACTCGGTGGTTGTTGTAAGGCTTTGGTTGAGGTGGTAAGGATACCGTGCTCGTGGTATCAAGTTGTTGCTTAGGCAAGATTTGTTAAGTTGGGCCTAAGCTTGGTTGGCGGATCTTCTTGTTGATCGTTGGTTGGAGTTCAGTTGGAAACTGAACAAGAGCGGTGGTAGCTAAGCCGCGTGGTTTCTGATCGTCATGGCTAAGAGAGTTGTTCGGATCCTTCCTTGGGTAGAAGTTATGTTGTGGCCGATGCTTTGAGTAGGGGGATGAGGCATTCAGTAGCGTTTGGGTCCTCTAGGTTCCCAAGGAGTTGGAGTTGGCCACATGGTTGGGATGCTTGGAAATTGGAGTTGTTTGTTCAGCGGTTGTGCTGTTAGATCGTATGCCTGGCAGTGTGTGTGTCGAGGTTGCCGAAGAACCCTAGGTTGTGGAGAGCCTCTCCAGAGCTCAGTCGAGCCCAGCTAGTGAGTTTCAGCTGGCTAGCCGGGAGGCGTGTAGTTTGTAGCCTCGGTGGAGTTGCTAGCAGTCTTGGTAGACTAGCAAGCTAGTGTTTGTTTGGAGTAAAGTCCGGAGTGGTTTCGGTGTGGTGGCAAGTTGATGCTTGGTGTTGACCAAGGTGTGGATTGGAGTTGCTAGAGTTTAGTTTTGCTCGTGGGGGCGCGAGTGGTTTGTGCCATGTTGGTTGTTTTTCCTGTTTCCGTGATGTTGAGTTGCCCCGCTTTGGCATTTGGAGGTTCACCGAGATGGACCCTTGTTGTGCCCCGTGAGATTAGATGTTGTTGCTCGGTGGAGCAAGACAGGTGAGCGTATGTGGAGTTCTCTGTCCGTTGGTTGTCTGCTTGTAAGAGCTGTTTCCTTCGGGGAGTTGTCGTTACTACTCCCTTGGTCTTGGAGTTAATGGTGGAAGCGCTAGCTTGAAGGAAAAGTTTGTTGGCTGCTTGGAAGTAGTCGTTTGTCCAGTTAAGCGGATTCTTGGATGGTGTTCTAGAGGCTGCAGTAAAGGTTGTTCTGCCTCTTGTGAGTGTTTGGCCAAGATTTGGTTCGTTTGTTGTTTCGAGAGCTAGTTCGTTTCTAGCTGAAGGGCGTTGCCCTGAGGTCTTGTTCCTAGTCAGTAAGTTTTGGGAGTTGACCCCTCCCTCGGCAGTTGAGCAAGTGCTGTTTGTTTCGGTTTGGTGGTCCGATTGGTTGAGTTTTCTCTTGGGTGTTGCTTCCAAGAGAGTTGGTTGCTGTTGCCTTGGGTTTGAGCAAGTCAGCGAGCGTGTGTGTGGAGTTCACGCCCTTACAGGAGTTTGCTTGCCGGGAAGTCGTTTCCGTTTGGCGAGTCGGCTTAGCTTCGAGTTGTGTAGTCGATCGAGTAGCGCGCGCGATCAGCCCAATGAGAGGGTCCCTGCTTTGTGTTGTTAGCAAGCAAGAGTTGTTTGTTCCCGCAAGGGCGGAGGCCAGCTAGTAAGAGTTGAGTTGTTCTGGCAAGTTGTTGGTTCTTTGGGGATTGAAGATTTCCTTTCCCTCTAGCCTCTGTGGTGGTTGAGTTGCTCCTTGGATGCCAGCCTCGAGTGATAGCTTGCGAGGTAGTCTTGCGGATTCGTGTGGCTCGTGGATCCGTAAGCTTTGAGGTTGTCGTTATCCGTTTTCCTTGTGAGGTTTTGGGAGTGGAGCTTTAGTTGGAAGATGAGTTAGGCTTAGGCTTAAAGGGAAGTCCTTTGAGTAGCCAGTTGGATTTTAAGAGTTGAGTAGTAGCTTGGAGGCGGCGTTGCTCGTTATAAGTTTGGGTTGAGTTCTGCACGAGCAAGCCCTTCTCGGGCTTTGTTCCTAGTTGTTGTGAGTTCCCGGTTGGCGTTAGCGAGCCGCGTTTGAGTGAGTTGGCACAGAGGTGCCGTGGCATTGGTTGGTAAGCGTTGAGCTGTTTTCCTCAAGGTGTTGTGTCGCAGATAGTCATGGGATGGTTTAGTCCTTGCTTCCCGAGTTTTCCTTGAGAGGAAGGTTGGATGTTCCTTGCTGGCGATGTTCTCCTTGGTCGGTTCTTTGGTAGGTGTTCGTTGGAAAGTTTGCGTTCGGCCGATGAGGAGTTCTAGTTTGTTGGCTTGGCCGAGTGGAGTCTGTGCTTGGCCCTTGTTTTTTTTTAGGTGGCCGTAGTGAAGTTTCACCGGTGTGAGTGTTGTTAGCCGTCCGGTGTACGAGGATGGTGCCCCTTGCCTTTGGTTCGGCGATTTCTCCTTAAGATGGTTGCTTTAGTGTTGTGGTCGTGTTCTAGTTGGAGAAGTTTGTCTTTTGGATCGATCCGCCATTGGTGGTTCGTTTGTATCTCGTTAAGGTCAGTAGTCAAGGTTTGAGGTTTGTTGGTCTCTTGTGAAGTAAGAGTAGGCCGTTTAGTTTTGGAATCTGGAAGGTTCAGTTGTTTGGCCGATTTGTTGTAGGGTTGAGTTTGTTTGTTGACAAATTGTGCACGTTGTTTTTATGTATCGATGTTGGGGCGGCATGTGCCCTGGACCCATTGTTCATTGTGGACTTTGAGCCCTTGCAAATGATTGAGGGTTTGGGCTTCGAGGAGAAGCCTATGAGTATTCTGGTCTTGAGTCAAAGACGTTGCGTAGAAGTGAGATCCGTTGGTAAAAGTTTAGTGAAGGAGTCCGAGTTCGGAGGAGGCGCTCGTGGCGGGAAGGACGGGATGAGAATGCAAATATCTGTGTTGTTTCAGTCTTAAGGACTTTCGAGGACGAAAGTCATAAAAAGGAGGGAATATTGTAACGACCCAGTTTTCATCCCGGTCTTCCGGTATGCCCTAGGGGTATTTTAGTAATTTGGTCGGGCCAGTCAGGCCGTTTATATCTTTTTCCATTGCTAAAATTATTGAATGGATTTATGTAGGTTTTTGGAAGGGTTTGTGGTTTGGTTTGAGCAAGGTTTGATGCAAAAGTAAAAATAAAAGGGAATTGTGCTGCAGCTGGGGTTTGAACCCGGGTCTCCTAGGAAGCTTGTGGAGATGTGTGCCAATTGAGCCATTAGGTGCTCTTATTGCTCTTCCTGCATCATTTTATGGTTAGCCTTGGATTTTGGAGTTTTGGTGCATTTGGTTAAATGAAATAGAAATTAGGTTTATTCCATCTTCTTCTCCAAATCTCCTCTTGGCCGCACAAGCTCTCCTCTCTCATAGCCCTTGCCGATTCTTCATCCTTGCAGCTCCTTTGGATCGTTCATCATCATTCCGGTAGATCGATCTTCCTCTTCTTCTTCTCAGCCGTTTGGTGTGCTTTTGGCCAAGTGAAAAGAGGTGTGTTGTGTGTGTTTGTGTTGATTGCAGCCAGCCGAGAGAAGCCCAGCCAGCAGCCATCGTCGCACGTCCAGCCGGCCAGATCGCACGCCGGATCGCGCCAGCAGCAGCACAGATCGCCCCTGCCGTCGCACCAGATCGCCCCTGCAGCCGCACGGATCGCCCGATCTGTTGAGCGGCCCCGCCGCCGCGCCATCGCTCACCAGTCGCCCAGATCTGTTGAAGCGGCCCCTGCCGCCGCGCCATCGCTCGCCAGATCGTGCGGATCGCGCAGCAGCAGCGACGCCAGACGCCAGCGCCAGCGCGCGCCACCAAGCGTCCGCGTCGCTGTCGCCGTGCCCGCCAAAGACCCGCGCGCCTTCGCCCGAGCTGCTCGCCCGCACGCCCAGACGCTCGCCCGCGCGCGCGCGTCCCTGCCGTGAATCCGTGCCGTGCCGTGCCAGTAGCGCGCCAGCGCCAGCCACCGCTGCGTGCGCGGCGCGCTGCTGCGCCAGCCCTGCCGCGCCGGCTTGCCGCCAGGCTCCAAGCTCGTGTCGCCGTGCCGCGTGAGTTCCCTTTGAGCCGAGCTTGCTCGTTCTATTGTTGTTTAGACGTTTTAGATGCTGATTATTATTGGTTTGCTAGGTTCCCGCCGCTAGCTCGGGATTGTTCCGCACTTAGGATTTGTGTGTAGAAGCCTCCCGACCAAGGTAAGGATTTCTTACCGGAGTTGTGTGGGCCTCGCAGATATTTGTGATTGTTGTTTTGTATGCTGTGTATGATTATTAGCATGTTTAGCCCTAGGTGCTCTGCTCAATTCTGGATCGGCATGAACTCTTGTATTGTTTCTCATGTTAGCCCATGCTAGGTTGTTCCATTCGGCATGTTCGATATCTGTTCTTGCTTCGTAGTATCATGCTAGGTTCCTTGTATCTGTTGAGCACGTATTGGACTGCATTGAATGAATTGTTATTATTGTTATGGTTTAGAGTTCAAGTAGGTAGCATCATCCGGCCGGATGCATAACGTAACTTGCATCCCCGACGAGGGACGTGCGAGATGGTACTCAGTCCACGATCCCGTTAGGTTTAGCTAACCCTAACGGTGGCCTCGCAATCTTGGGTGAGGGTGGCGGATCGTTAAATGCCCCAAAGGTCGGGATGATGACTTGGCATTGCCTCGTCCGGCGATCGGCACGTCCTCGGCGTGTTCGGCGTAGCCCTTGATTGCCACTGTTAGGGCAAGGACCGCTTCTGGTGTAAGCCTACCACGACCGGTTCCTTAGCCTCGTGTGCGGTGGTACAGTGACATAGTTCACGTGTCCGAGTCTCACACCCCTATGTCGCGACACCGATCCAGAGATTTAGTTAGGCGTGGTGACTGGACATGGGCAGCTTGCCACTAGACCCGGCACCCCCCATAGTCTGCAGTAGCACGCAGTGCGCGCTTACGCTCATTACAGCGCCGACCGGAGAGCTCCTCGGGATCTTGAGCTAGTGCACCTTTCGTATCGACAGTAGACAGGCTGAGGCCGGGACTCGTTTCTCGTATAGGGCGTATTGTGTGGTGGATTTATTTCGGACTAAGACCCTGAGTTGGCATCCGAGGTCCAAGTGTGGACTTAAGCTATGTGCTCTATTCTGTGTTTATACTCATAGCTTGCATACATTCTTCTAGATGATCATGTATATCGTATTGTACCCCGGTTGGGGATTCTTACTGAGTAATTCGTTACTCACCCTTATTCTGTGGTTTTCCACAGGTAACCAAGGCGGGAGACAGGATGGCTGAAGGAGGAGCTGTGATCATGGAATCCTGCTGTCATCTCTGACCATTTTATTATATCATGACTCTTGACTTTTGTTATTTCCCCTGAATGCATGTAGACGGGCACGGAGCCCTAGGATGTTTTCTTACGTTTTATGGATTCCAGCATATTTGTACTTGTGGAATGTTTAAATGGTTTAAATAAATCTCTGATCAGAGTATGCTTTTAGAAATGTATGTTTTGATTGTGGAATGTTTCTGTTTTTACTTGTGATCCGAAATGTATTTTTTCATAATGTCTTTTATTTTGAATACATGCATTGGGGTAAAGGCCCATTTAGAGCCCCTTTTGGGTCGGGTCTTTACACCACTGGGCATCACTGATTTTGGAGGTGTAAGGCCCCGATAGGCATCCTAGGTGTGTAAGTCCCCGATGGGCATCACTGAGTTGGAGGTGTAAGACCCCGATGGGCATCCTAGGTGTGTAAGACCCCACTGGGCATCACTGATTCTGGAGGTGTAAGGCCCCGATAGGCATCCTAGGTGTGTAAGGCCCCACTGGGCATCACTGAGTCCTAGGTTGTGTAAGGCCTGAAGGGCATCCAAGTGTAGAACCTAGGATAGGCAGTAGATGAAAGCCCTTGAATAGGCTCGCTCTAGAAGTAGCTCATAGCCTAATTCAACCGTTTTGCTCTAAGTCATTGTTTTATTTGCATGTATACTAGGGTGCTAGATGACTGATGTATCGTATTGTACCCCGGTTGGGGATTCTTACTGAGTATGTTTATACTCACCTTTATTTCTGTGGTTTTTCCACCAGGTAACTTGGGACAACACCAGGATGGCTAGCGGAGGGAGCTGTTTGATCATGGGGGGCTACCGGCACTCTGTCGTTTATTGTTTGCATTTATTTATTCAGCATGTAGATGGGCATGAGTCCTAGGAGAATGATGTTAAAGTTGTTTAAACTGTTTTGAATGTTCTTTTATAAATACTGGCCAGGCTTATTTTACCTTGATTGGATTTGCTTATGAAAATTGTTGG
This sequence comes from Sicyos edulis, assembly GCA_036507275.1. NCBI lineage: Eukaryota > Viridiplantae > Streptophyta > Magnoliopsida > Cucurbitales > Cucurbitaceae > Sicyos > Sicyos edulis. The sequence goes on from CM071847.1 coordinate 13,730,236, forward strand.
TTATGTTTTAAGTGTTCTCTGTTTCCAAATGTTTTGAAAAAGTTTTAAATATGCGCACTAAACCGCTTGTTGAAATATTTAACTTGCATGCTGAGTGAGGACCTAGGTTTAGGACCGTATTCCAGGTCGGGTCCTTACAAAAAGACCTAATTTCCTTTCATTTAATCAAATGCACCAAAACCCAAAGAAATCAAGGCTAACCAAGATATGCTGCGAAAAGAATAACAAGATCCTCCTGTGGCTCAACTGACCACACCACCCACCTGACTTCCTAGTACCCCAGGTTCGAAACCCAGTTGCAACACAATTTTCCTTTATTGTTACTTTTGCATCTATCCTTGCTCAAACCCATCCACAAAGCCTCAAAAACCTACATAAACCCATCCAATCATTTTAGCAACTGGAAAAAGACATAAACGGCCCTGACGGCCCGACCAAATTACCAAAATACCCCTAGGGCATACCTCGAAGATCGGGATGAAAACCTGGGCCGTTACACAACGGAACGAAGCTTGCCTCAAATATGAAACACATCTCACAAGAGGCAGAACAACCCTTACTGCAACTTCTAGAACACCACTCAAGAATCGGCTTAGCTGGACAAACAACTGCTTCCAAGCAGCCAACAAAATTTTCCTCTTGCTAGCACCATTAACTTCAAGACCAAGGGAGTAATCCGACAACTCATAGAAGGAAAAGGCTCTTACAAGCAGACAACCGAAGGATAGAGAGCTCCACACACGCTCACTGTCTTGCTCCGCTAAAGCAACAACATCTAAATCTCACGGGGCAACAACAGGGGGGGGTCCTCCACAGACTGAACCTCCAAATGCCAAACGGGGCAACTCTCAACATCCTGGAAACAGGAAAAACAACCGACAGGGCACGAACCACTCGCCCCATGAGCAAAACTAACTTCTAACAACTCCAATCCGCACCTTGGTCAACACCAAGCACCAACTTGCCACCACACCGGAACCAATCCGGACTCTACTTCAAACAACTCTAGCTTGCTAGCCTACCAAAACTGCCAGCAACTCACCCGAGGCTACAAACTACGCGACTCCGACTTGCCAACTGAAACTCACTACCTGGGTCTGGCTGAGCTCTAGTGAGGCTCTCCACAACTAGGTTTCTTCGGCAACCCTCGACACACACTGTCGTCTAACAGTCTAACAGCCAACTGCCTGAACAAACCACTCTTATCAACTATGGTTAGGAACTACGTGGCTTCGTGTAACGACCCAGGTTTTTCTTCCCGGTCTTCCAGGTATGCCCTAGGGGTAATTTGGTAATTTGGTCGGGCCGTCAGGGTCGTTTGTGTCTTTTCCAGTTACTAAAATTATTGGATGGTTTTTGTAGGTTTTTGGAGGGGTTTGAGGTTTGGTTTGAGCAAGGTTTGATGCAAAAGTAAAAATAAAGGAAATTGTCTTTGCAGTGGGGTTTGAACCCGGGTCTCCTGGGAAGCTTGTAGAGAGGTGTGCCAATTGAGCCATTAGGTGCTCTTGTTGCTCTTTCTGCATCACTTCTTAGTTAACCTTGGATTTTGGAGTTTTGGTGCATTTGGTTAAATGAAATAGAATTAGGTTATTCCATCTTCTTCTCCAAAACACCTCTTGGCCGCCCAAGCTCTCCATCTCCATAGCCTTGCCGATTCTTCATCCTTGCATCTCCTTGGGTTCGATCATCATCATTCCGGGTAGGTATTGATCTTCTTCTTCTTCTTCTCATCCGTTTGGTGTGCGTTTGGCCAAGTGAAAAGAGGTGTGTTGTGTGTGTTGTGTTGATTGCAGCCAGCCGAGTGTAGCCGAGCCAGCAGCACAGATCGCCCCCGATCGCTCGCACGCCCAGATCTGTCCCAGCAGCCTTGCCGTTCGCCCAGCCAGAAGACAGATCGCCCCACAATCCGTCGCCGTCCAGCCGTCGCTCGCACGCCCAGATCTGTCCCAGCAGCCTTGCCGTTCGCCCAGCAGCACAGATCGCCCGATCGCTCGCACGCCAGGAGGTCCTCGCCAGCGCTCGCGCGCCCTCGCCGCGTCCGCGTCGCCCATCGCACGCCCTCGCCGTGTCCGCTTGCCGAACTGCTCGCCCGCGCGCCTTCGCCCAGACGTTCGCCCGCGCGCGCGTCCCTGCCGAGCTGCTCGCCGTGTCCCGCATCGCGCCGCGCCGCGCGCCGCCGCCGCTCTGCCGAGCCGCGCCTGCGCGCGCGCGTCGTCCGCCTGCCGTTGCGTGCCAGCGCGCGCAGCCAGCGCTGCGTCCGTCTGCCGTGCCAGCCAGCAGCCAGCAGTAGCGCCCGTCACCGTCACCGTGCGCCGGTAGCGGCTAGCGCGTCGTCCTTGCCGTGCCGTGCTACCGCCAGCCCCCAAGCTCGTGTCGTCGCGCCGCGCGTGAGTTCCCGAGCCGAGCTTGTTGTTCTATTGTTGTTTAGATATTTTAGATGCTGATTATTGTTGGTTTGCTAGGTTCCCGCTCGCTAGCTCGGGATTGTTCCGCAGCTTAGGATTTGTGTGTAGAAGTCTTCCGACCAAAGTAAGGATTTCTTACCGGGGTTGTGTGGACCTGCTTTGTATATTTGTGATTGTTGTTTTGTATGCTGTGTATGATGACTAGCATGTTTATCTCTAGGTGCTCTGTTCGAATTCTGATGGCATGAACTCTTGTATTGTTTCTCATGTTAGCCCATGCTAGGTTGTTCTATTCTAGCATGTTCGATATCTGTTCTTGCTTCGTAGTATCATGCTAGGTTCTTTGTATCCGATGAGCACGTATTGGACCGCATTGATTGAATCGTTATTATTGTTAAGGTTTAGAATTGAGGTAGATAGAATCATCCGGGCCCGATGCATAAAGTATCTTGCATCTATGGCAAGGACGTTCGAGACAGTTCTCCGTCCTTGGACCCCGTGAGGGATTAGCTATCCCAACCGGTAGGCCCCCGCAATCTTGGGTGAGGGTGGCGATCGTTAAATGCCCCAACGGTCGGGATGATGACTTGGCATTGCCTCGTCCTCGGCGATCGGCACGTCCTCGGCGTGTTCGGCCGTAGCCCTTGATTGCCACTGTTAGGGCAAGGACCGCTTCTGGTGTAAGCCTACCACGACCGGTTCCTTAGCCTCAAAGTGCGGTGGTACAGGTGACATAGTTCACGTGTCCAGGTCTCACACCCCTATGTCGGTGACACCGATCCGAGATTTAGTTAGGCATGGTGGCTCGAACTGGGCGGCTTGCCACTAGACCCGGCACCCCCGAGTTTGCGTGTAGCATGCGGTGCGCGCTTACGCTCATTACAGCGCCCGATCGAGAGCTCCTCGGGATCTTGAGCTAGTGCACCTTTCGTGACGATGATGAGACAGTGAGGCCGGGACTTGTTCCCGTATAGCGCGTATAGTGTGTTGTGGTATTTTTTCCGACTAAGACCACGAGATGGCATCCGAGGTCCAAGTGTGGACTTAGCTATGTGCTCCGCTCTGTGTTTGTACTCATAGCTTGCATACATTCTTCTAGATGATCATGTATATCGTATTGTACCCCGCTTGGGGATTCTTCTGGGTAATTCGTTACTCACCCTTATTCTGTGGTTTTCCACAGGTAATCAAGGCGGAGAGACAGGATGGTGATGGAGGAGCCGTGATCATGGAATCCTGCTTTGTCATCTCTCGATTATTCTATTTTATTTATCATGACTCTTGACTTTTGTTATTTCCCCTGAATGCATGTAGACGGGCACAGAGCCCCAGGATGTTTTCTTACGTTTTATGGATTCCAGCATATTTGTACTTGTGGATTGTTTTAATGGTTTAAATAAATCTCTCGATCGTAGTATGCTTTTAGAAATGTATGTTTTGGTTGTTGAATGTTTCTGCTTTTACTTGGGATCCGAAATGTATTTTTCTTAATATCTTTTATTTTCACTACATGCATTGGGGTAAAGGCCCATTTAGAGCCCCTTTTGGGTCGGGTCTTTACTGATTGGTATCGAGCTCGAGTCATAGATTCTGTAGACCGACCTTTTTGTTGTAGGTCGTTTTCCATGATCATCAAGACTCAGATAGTCATCAGTGTACGCCTAGATTTATTGTTTTAGAAAGGAAAAGGGTTAAGAATTTACAATACCTATCATCTAGTGTATGCCTTGTTTGGTGTTGTGGAATGGTGACAGCGAGTTTTGATTCGTTGTTGGTTTGGATGTAGATCGCCAAAGATGCTACCACCCGTCATCGGAGAGGAGGTTCGAGAGCGTCGAGGTATCGGGATCGGATCGATCATCGCAGGGACATCGTCCCAAGCCGACACTCGATGGCATTCCCACCAGGCCAGCTCCTCCTGTTACGCCTAGAGCGGGCGTTGAGGAGACGAGCGCCGTGAGATCGCTTCTCCCGGAGCGAGTTTGCTTTGAGTCTATGAGGGCTTTTATGGTCGGCATGTTGAGTGACCAGAGGGCGAGAGACCTGTGCCTTGTTGGCGCGCAGCGGGAAGAGTCCCGAGCCCGGATCGAGCAAATGACTCGATTGGTTCAAAGCAGAGCTCAAGAGCACCTCCAGCTCCACAGAGCAAGTAGCCCCAGAGGCGATATGGCGAGGGTGCCGAGGAATTGGGTAGGTGGTGAAGGATTTTGTGAAGTGGAAGCTCGAGAAGTTTGATGCCACCGGTGATGCGTTAGCGGCACAGTGTGGATTGCCCATTTGGAGTACACCTTCCCGATCATGGTGTGCCCCGATATTCAGAGGCCGAGATGTGCGGCTCATGTGCTAGGAGGCACAATGAGATGGTGGTGGAGTCCACCTTGAGCGAGAGACCACCGGGTCTCCACCCGCTACTTGGGAGTTCTTCAAGGCCGAGTTCAAGGTAAAGTTCATCGGTGATGAGGCTCGGGAGAAGATGGTGGAGCTCTTCCGAACCTCAAGCGGGGTTCTGATTCCATTGAGGAATATGAGCGCAAGTTCTCGAGTATGGATATTTTGCTCCTCGATTTGATTGCCACCCCAGAGTGAAGATTCGGAAGTTCATATCTGGATTGAGGCGGTGTTTTCCGAGGATGTCGAGGCTCGTGCCCCGACACTTATGCTAGGGTCATCCAGATTAGCCACGATCTATAATGGGAAGTATCCTGCTGCCGAGCGGGTTGTTGCCGCTCTGTTCGTCGTTTCGTCCCAGCAAGAAATGTGGGGCGAGAAGAGAAAGTTTGACTTTCGGGAGGCGGCCAGCGCCGCCAAGGGCGATTCGAGCAGAGATCGGCGGAGAGCTCCAGTCCGTTTCAGCCCACAGCAGGGAGGACCCGTGCGCTTTCCGCTTGTGCTACTTGTGGGAAAGTCCACGCCGAGCTGTCACTGGACCTAGATTGTGCTTCCGTTGTGGTAGAGAGGGTCACATGGCCCGTTTTTGTGATCACCAACTATGGCGGCTCAGCCCCCACCAGCAGGTCGAGTGTTTGCTACGACCCGTCAGGAGGCCGAGCGTACGGATGCCGCTGTGGCAGGTACGCTTCTTGTTTTAGATCACTGCGCATTTGTCTTGTTTGATTCTGGTTCCACGCATTCTTTTGTATCTGTGTTGTTTGCTGAGCATGCTAAGTTGAGGCTAGAGCCTCTAGGTTTTGAGTTATCTGTTGCAACTCCTTCGGGAGTTAATATGTTGGCTAGAGATAAGATTAAGGATGGCCGGATCGAGATATCCGGAGAGTTGCTTGTGGCTACGCTCATAGTTCTGCCTATGAGCGGTTTTGATGTGATTCTTGGTATGGAGTGGTTAGCTGCTAACCACGCGTTGATTGACTGCCACCGGAAAGAAGTAGTGTTCAGACCGCCAGGTCGGCCTAGCTTTAAGTTTCGTGGAGTCCAGGGTGGAGTTTGCCCGCCGATGGTGTCGATTGTGGCTCGTCGTTTGCTAGCTCATGGAGCTTGGGGCTATCTAGCCAAGTTGTGCGGAAGAGCCGCCCCTCGCATTTGTCTGCTTGATCAGTGCCGGTCGTGCGGGAGTTCGCGGATGTGTTTCTGAGGAGTTACCGGGGTTGCCCCAAAGAGAGAGTTGACTTCATTATTGAGCTCGAGCCGTGGGACCCTCCTATCTCGAAGGCTCCGTGTCGCATGGCGCCAGTGAGTTAAAGGCGAAGATTCAGTTGCGGGAGATGTTAGACCGAGGGTTCATCCGTCCAAGTGTGTCCCCGTGGGAGCACCATTCTGTTGTGAAAAAGAAGGATGGTTCTATGCGCTTATGTATTGATTACCGCGAGCTTAATAAGGTGACATGAAGAATAAGTATCCGCTGCCCCTTATCGATGATTTGTTCGATCACCTTGGGGAGCTTGGTGTTCTCCAAGATAGATCTGAGATCCGGTTACCATCGATTGCGGATCGGGGATGCCGACATTCCTAAGACGACTTTGAGTCCAGATATGGTCACTATGAGTTTGTGGTCATGTCGTTTGGATTGACCAATGCCCACCATGCGTTCATGGACATGATGGATAGGGTGTTCAAATCATTTTTGGACAGCTTCGTCATCGTGTTCATTGACGATATTCTCGATTTATTCGAGGTCTAAAGAAGACCATGCAGAGCATTTGAGGCGAGTATTGGCGGCTTTGAGGAAAACCAGCTTTATGCGAAGTTTTCCAAATGTGATTTCTGGTTGGAGCGGTGGCCTTCCTAGGCCACGTAGTTTCGAGAGATGGTATAGCCGTGGACCCCGCGAAGATTGAGGCCGTGAGTTCATGGGCCAAGCCGACTTCGATTGCCGAGATTCGCACTTTCTGGTTTGGCGAGTTACTACCGTCGGTTCGTCAAGACTTCTTCTGCTTTAGCCTCGCCCCTCACTCGTCCGGACGAGGAAGGGTGTCGAGTTTGTTTGGGACAAAGAGTGTGATGAGAGCTTTGCGAGGCTCAAGCGCGCTTTGACTTCACACCGACTGTTGGCGATCCGGAGGGGACAGTGGTTTCGTGGTCTCTGATGATGCTTCCAAGTTTGGATTAGGTTGTGTGTTGATGCAAAGACGGGAAGGTCATTGCCTATGCTTCCCGTCACCAAGCCCGTATGAGCGAACTACCCGACTCATGATATGGAGTTGGCGGCAGTGGTGTTTTTGCAATCAAGATTTGGAGGCATTACATGCGGTGAGCGGATTCGGATGTTTACCGATCACGAGCCTCAAGTATCTGTTTACTCGAAAGGAGTTGAATATGAGGCAGAGGAGATGGTTAGAGCTGGTAAAGGATTATGATCATGAGATTTTGTACCATCCGGTAAAGCCAATGTAGTGGCCGATGCTTTGAGCGAGAAAGACGTCGCACTCTGCGGCGTTGTTGAGTTCCCAGCCCAGTTTGCGAGAGAGAGTTCGAGCGGGCCGAGGTTGCGATGTTGTTGGGAGAGGTTACCGCCAGGTAGCTCGATTGATTATTCTCATTGTCGATTCGGCAAATGGATTATAGACGCCAGGTTGGGTGACCCCGCACTTAAGAGATTGGTTGATGAGTCGATCTTGACGGTGACTTTGACTTTGTGTATTCACGGACGATGGGTTGACTTATAGAGGCCGGTTGTGTGTTCCGGACATTGCAGGTTTGCGAGCCGAGTTGCTCTCGAGGCCCACTGTTCCCCTTTTGCTTGGCACCCCCAGGGGTACCAAGATGTATCAGACCTTAAGCGGACTTTCTGGTGGATGGGGATGAAGAGAGATGTGGCGAGTTTGTCACCGGTGTCTCACTTGTCGCAAGTGAAGGCACCAGTGCAGAGGCCACCGGTTTGTTGCGACCACCGAGTGTACCCCAGTGGAAATGGGAAGAGATCTCTATGGACTTTATATCCGGTTTGCCAAGGACTCAGGAAGTTCTCTCGATTTGGGTGATAGTCGACCGTTTGACCAAGAGCGCACACTTCATTCCCGACGAGACACTTATACCGTGGAACAGTGGCGCGCAATTGTTTTTGGAGCGATCATCCGTTATCATGGTGTACCGGTGAGGATTGTGTCCGATCGTGACTCGCGGTTCACTTCTCGTTTACGAGAGCGCTCCGAAGGGGTTTGGGCACAGAGTGCGATTTCAAAGACATGACTTTTCACCCCCTCGAGACGGATGGTCGACCGAGAGAGTGAATCGATTCTCGAGGATATGTTGAGGGCTTGTGTGTTGGATTTCCCGTAGTTGGGACCAGATGTCATGCTTGATGGAATTTGCCTATAACAACGATTACGATCGGCGATTCGAGATGGCTCCATTCGAGGCATTGTATGGTAAGCGTTATCGGTCCCCCGTGTTCGGGAAGAGGTTGGTGATAGACGTGTTTTGGGTCCCGAGTTACTGCAGATTGACCAATGGTGCGATCACGAAGATTAGAGCTCGTATGTTGACCGCTCGGAGCAGAGCGAGAAGAGTTACGCCCGATGTTCGGCGTCGAGATTTGGAGTTTGAGGTTGGTCGACATGTGTTCCTTAAGGTTGCTCCGATGCGAGGTGTTCTCGAGGTTTGGTAAGCGTGGGAAGTTGAGCCCCGATTTGTTGGTCTGTTTGAGATCCTAGAGAGGATTGGCAGAGTTGCTTACCGGTTAGCCCTACCTCCGTCACTATCGGCGGCATAGTGTTTTTCATGTATCGATGTTGAGGCGGTATGTGCCGGACCGTCGCACATTGTGGACTTTGAGCCTTTGCACTGAATGAGGATTTGAACTTGAGGAAAAGCGGTGAGGATCCTTGCCTTTGAGACCAAGGCGTTGCGTGTCGCGAGATTCGTTTAGTAAAGGTTCAGTGGAAGAGTCGGGAGTTCGAGGAAGCCACTTGGGAGCGGGAAGACGAGATGAGGTTGCATTACCCCGAGTATAATTTACTGTCTTAAGGACTTTCGAGGACGAAAGTCATAAAAAGGAGGGAATATTGTAACGACCGAGTTTTTCTTCCGGTCTTCCAGGTATGCCCTAGGGGTAATTTGGTAATTTGGTCGGGTCGTCGTCAGGTCGTTTGTGTCTTTTCCATTACTAAAATTATTGGATGGTTTTTGTAGGTTTTGGAGGGGTTTGAGGTTTGGTTTGAGCAAGGTTTGATGCAAAAGTAAAAATAAAGGAAATTGTCTTTGCAGTAGGTTTGAACCCGGGTCTCTGGGAAGCTTGTAGAGAGGTGTGCCAATTGAGCCATTAGGTGCTCTTGTTGCTCTTTTCTGCATCACTTCTTAGTTAACCTTGGATTTTGGAGTTTTGGTGCATTTGGTTAAATGAAATAGAATTAGGTTATTCCATCTTCTTCTCCAAAACACCTCTTGGCCGCCCAAGCTCTCCATCTCCATAGCCTTGCCGATTCTTCATCCTTGCATCTCCTTGGGTTCGATCATCATCATTCCGGTAGGTATTGATCTTCTTCTTCTTCTTCTCATCCGTTTGGTGTGCGTTTGGCGGTGAAAAGAGGTGTGTTGTGTGTGTTGTGTTGATTGCAACCAGTAGAGTGTAGCCGAGCAGAGCAGCCAGATCGCCCGATCGCTCGCACGCCCAGATCTGTCCCAAAGAAATTTTTGCCTTGCGTTCGCCCGGCCAGAAGACAGACGCGCCCACATCGTCGCCGCGACGTCCAATGCGATCGCTCGCGCGCCGAATCTGTCCCAGCGGCCTTGCCGTTCGCCCAGAAGCCAGATCGCCCGATCGCTCGCAGACGCCGAGAGGTCCTCGCGCCAGCGCTTTCGCGCGCCCTCGCCAGCGTCCGCGTCGCCCATCGCACGCCCTCGCCGTGTCGCTTGCCGAACTGCTCGCCAGCGCGCCTTCGCCCCAGATAGACGTTCGCGGTAGCGCGGCCAGCGTCAGCGTCCGTGCCGTGCCGTGCAGCGCGGCAGTAGCAGCGTCGTCGTCCGTGCTGGTGCGCCAGCGCCAGCCAGCGTCCTTGCCGTGCCGGCTACGCCCGAGACCCAAGCTCGTGTCGTCGCGCCGCCGCGTGAGTTCCCCGAGCCGAGCTTGCTTTGTTCTATTGTTGTTTAGATATTTTAGATGCTGATTATTGTTGGTTTGCTAGGTTCCCGCCGCTAGCTCGGGATTGTTCCGCAGACTTAGGATTTGTGTGTAGAAGTCTTCCGACCAAAGTAAGGATTTCTTACCGGGGTTGTGTGGACCTGCGGTATATTTGTGATTGTTGTTTTGTATGCCTGTGTATGATGACTAGCATGTTTATCTCTAGGTGCTCTGTCAAATTCTGTGGCATGAACTCTTGTATTGTTTCTCATGTTAGCCCATGCTAGGTTGTTCTATTCTAGCATGTTCGATATCTGTTCTTGCTTCGTAGTATCATGCTAGGTTCTTTGTATCCGATGAGCACGTATTGGACCGCATTGATTGAATCGTTATTATTGTTAAGGTTTAGAATTGAGGTAGATAGAATCATCCGGGCCCGATGCATAAAGTATCTTGCATCTATGGCAAGGACGTTCGAGACGATTCTCCGTCCTTGGACCCCGTGAGGGATTAGCTATCCCAACCGGTAGGCCCCGCAATCTTGGGTGAGGGTGGCGGTCGTTAAATGCCCCAACGGTCGGGATGATGACTTGGCATTGCCTCGTCCTCGGCGATCGGCACGTCCTCGGCGTGTTCGGCGTAGCCCTTGATTGCCACTGTTAGGGCAAGGACCGCTTCTGGTGTAAGCCTACCACGACCGGTTCCTTAGCCTCAAAGCGGTGGTACAGGTGACATAGTTCACGTGTTCAGTGTCTCACACCCCTATGTCGACACCGATCCGGAGATTTAGTTAGGCATGGTGGCGAACACAGGCGGCTTGCCACTAGACCCGGCACCCCGAGTTTGCGGTAGCATGCGGTGCGCGCTTACGCTCATTACGGCGCCGATCGAGAGCTCCTCGGGATCTTGAGCCGGTGCACCTTTCGTATCGACAGTGACAGGTGAGGCCGGACTTGTTCCCGTATAGAGCGTATAGTGTGTTGTGGTATTTCCGGACTAAGACCACGAGTTGGCATCCGAGGTCCAAGTGTGGACTTAGCTATGTGCTCCGCTCTGTGTTTGTACTCATAGCTTGCATACATTCTTCTAGATGATCATGTATATCGTATTGTACCCCGGTTGGGGATTCTTCTGGGTAATTCGTTACTCACCCTTATTCTCGTGGTTTTCCACAGTAATCAAGGCGGGAGACAGGATGGTGATGGAGGAGCTGTGATCATGGAATCCTGCTTTGTCATCTCTGATTATTCTATTTTATTTATCATGACTCTTGACTTTTGTTATTTCCCCGAATGCATGTAGACGGGCACAGAGCCCCGGATGTTTTCTTACGTTTTATGGATTCCAAAGATATTTGTACTTGTGGATTGTTTTAATGGTTTAAATAAATCTCTGATCAGAGTATGCTTTTAGAAATGTATGTTTTGGTTGTTGAATGTTTCTGTTTTTACTTGGGATCCGAAATGTATTTTTCTTAATATCTTCTATTTTCACTACATGCATTGGGGTAAAGGCCCATTTAGAGCCCCTTTTGGGTCGGGTCTTTACACTTCGCTACAACCACCATTTGTTCAGTACCATCTGAACATCAACCAAGATTAGGTCCAACCTAACAAAACTTGCCTAAGCAACAACCCGACCACGAGCACGGTATCCTTCCAACCTCAACTAAAGTCTTACGACATCCACCTGGAGTCCAACTTCTCCAAGAACTGAGCACCAGTTCTCCAATGAAAACCCTGCATGGTTCAGAAACTCTCGCCAACAGAACGAACCACACAAAACACAATTGTGTGCACAACTCACAACCTTCCTTTAGAGATCCAAGACTAACAGGTGCTTTCCAAAAGGCAACACTAACTTCCGACAGGGATGCAATCAACCAAAAGAACACCAAAAGTTCCATCCCCCACGATACTCAAAGCTGTGGCAACCTTGCTCTACCAAAGCATGACAATGCCAAACCGAACTTACCTTATACCAAGGTCTCTACCAAGAGTGCTTTACACATAAGACATCCAACTCCTCTCATAAGGCATCTAACTCGCCTCATAGACATCCATCTCATCTCATAGGCATCCAACTCATGGTCCCTCTGCTGGACCAAACTTGCATCCACAAAGCACAACTCTCCTCAGATTTAGGCACTCAAAGGTAGTTGACCGCACTACCAACCACAAAGATCTCTTGTCCTTAACACTAGCGTGAGACTCACGCGCACTAACACTTACCAACCGTCAACCTGCTGACTTACTCAACCCCCGACAACTCTGGGAAGAGGCTCTGGCTCCTCTCAAACATCTTTTCGCTTGTAGTCCTTCGACTACCACTGAACTAGCCCTCTTGCGCGACCGAAACAGGTGCAACTGCCCCAAACGGATCCAAAGCCTAAAAGAGTGCGCTGAACTCCGGACGGGTCATAGAACCATCTGCTATACCCATGCCAAACTCAGGCCTGAACCAGACTTAGTGCCAAAGCGGCACACCAACCAATGCACCTCAAGTGCCACTACTAACAAATCCACAACATACTACAAATGGGGCCAGCAAGGTCACAACCTCAAGTGACAAAAACTCTGGCTAGGCATACAAGGGCTTAAAACTCAAACAACCCTGCCTATGGCATATCATCAAACTGAAGTCTCACGGCCTACTCTTGCATCCCCACATGATGCTCTACCAAACTCTGGCCGGATCTCTCAACATGCAACAACTAGCCCTACTCTAGGGGCTCACCAAAGGAGAGTGCTCAACTCTACTAGACAACTGAGGAAACCACCAACGGATCAAGCCCGATGGGAACACTGCTCACTGCACCCTTAACCACAGGGTTCCGGCTTACTGGCTGCAAAACAACAACACTTTACAAGAGAACAAAGATGTCTCAGCAACCTCCTCGAAAGCTACCAACTCTGCAGCTACTCACTGGGAAATCAAACAATCTGCTAAGGTTCAAGATCAACACTTGAACTACCCAGGCTAGACCACACTGGGACCTGCTCCACAAGCATCAACATGAACAAATCCATAGCTAACTCCTCTCCTGGAGTGGTACTCCAGGGCAAATCACCTCCACCCTCTCTCTAGGGGAAAACTAACAACTGGGCCACAAATGGCCTACGGGAGTCTAATCTCTACCTCCCTCTGAAACGATGCCCCAGCGGTATCTGAATATATATGGATACCCTGACTAGCTGCTAACATACATCTTACACTGCGGTAAGTGGCGTGATGGTGCTCTAAACCCAAACCAACAACGAGTCAGAACCTGCTCGTCTCCGCTCCACAACACTACACAAGGTATACACTAGATGAAAAGTATTGTAAATTCTTAACCCTTTTCTTAAAACTGTAAACTTAGGCGTACCTGATGACTGTCGGAGTGCTGATGATCATGGAAAAACGACCTACAACAAAAGGTCAGTCTACAAAATCTATGACTCTGAGCTCTGATACAAACTGTAAATACCCGACCCGAATGGGGTTCTAAAATAGGCCTTTACCTCAATGCATGCAATCAAAACTAAAATCAATATGCAGGAATGGTTTTCGGATTCTAAGTGAAAACTACAACATGCAAACAACCATTTTAAAAGTCAACATAAAATTCCTGAAACCTGTCCCTGTTTCCAAGCACCTGTTCCAACACAAATACATTTCCAAAACTCACTATGATCAGAGATTTATTTAAAACTTTCAAAACTTTCCAATAGTTACAACAGTGCTAGAATCCGAAAATACAGTCAGAAAACAACCTAGGGCTCCGTGCCCAACTACATGCATTCAGAGGAAAATAAAATACAAGGAATCATAGACATAAACTTAGAGTTTGAACAACGGGTTTCCATGATCACAGCTCCTCCCCCAGCCATCCTGTCTCGCACCATGATTACCTGTGGAAAACCACAAAACAAGGGTGAGTAACGAATTACTCAGTAAGAATCCCCAACTGGGGTACAATACGATATACATGGTCATCTAGCAGAAAGGTATGCAAGCTATGAATATAAACACAGAATAGAGCACATAGATTAAATCCACACATAAACATCGGATGCCATGTCAGGATCTTAGTCTGAAAAAATCTACCACACAATACGCCCTATACGAGAAACAAGTCCCGGCCTCAGTCTGTCTACTGTCGATACGAAAGGTGCACTAGATCAAGATTCCGAGGAGCTCTCCGGTCGGCACTGTAATGAGCGTAAGCGCGCACCGCATGCTACTGCAGACCATGGGGGGTGGCGGGTCTAGTGGCAAGCTGCCCATGTCTAGTCACCATGCCTAACTAAATCACTGGATCGATGTCACTGACATAGGGGTGTGAGACCTGGACACGTGAACTATGTCAGCCTGAACCACCGCACCTGAGGCTAAGGAACCGGTCGTGGTAGGCTTACACCAGGAAGCCGTCCTTGCCCTAACAGGTGGCAATCAAGGGCTACGGCCGAACACGCTGAGGACGTCTTGGACCGTCGGGGGCGAGGCAATGCCAAGTCATCATCCCGACCGTTGGGGCATTTAACGATCGCCACCCTCACCCAAGATTGCGGGGGCCTCTCCGGTAGGGTTAGCTAAACCCTAACGGGGTCCAGGGACGGAGTACTGCTTCGTACGTCCCTGCCATGGATGCAAGGTACTTTATGCATTCTGGCCCGGATGATGCTACCTACCATATCTCAAACCTATAAACAGATATAGCAAACAATCTAATACGTGCTCAATAGATACAACGAACCTAGCATGATACTACGAAGCAAGAACAGATACGAGCATGCTAGAACAGAACAACCTAGCATGGAATAACATGAGAAACAACATAGGAAATCATGCCAGTCGGGAATTCAGAACAGAGCACCTATCACTAAACATGTTGATAAACACAAACAAGCATACAATCAGCAATCACATATAATATCGCAGGGCCCACACAACTCCGGTAAGAAATCCTTACCTTGGTCGAAAGGCAACAACACACAAGAATCCTAAGCTGCGATCGAACCCGAGCTAGCTAACGAGAACCTAACAAACACAATAATTATCACAATCCATAGGCCTAAATATAATAAAATAAACAGGGTTCGGCTCGGGAGCAACTCACGCGGCACGGCTGACGCGCGGACGAGCTGCAGGCGAGACAAGGGCGCGCGGGCACGAGCTCGACTGGGCGATAGCGTGCGGCGCGGCTCGGCACAGGGGACGGCGCGCAAGCGACGCGGCGAGCTTCAGGGAACGCGCGCGGGCTAGGCGACGAGATAAAGGGGACGCTCGCGGGCTGGGCGACCTTGTACAGAGCTGGACGGCGCTGGGTCGGCATAGTGCACGGCTGGGGAGCGGACGATCTGGTGCGCAACGGCTTGGTGCGGGGTGTGCGAGCTGATGCGCGCCAGTGGCTGGCGCGCCGCACAGCGTAGGCCGCCGAGCAGGTGGCTGGTCTCGCGAGCCAAGGCGCTAAGATCAAGGGGGGGGGTTTGGTGAGAGGGAGAGAGAGAGAGAGAGAGAGAGAGAGAGAGAGAGAGAGAGAGAGAGAGAGAGAGAGAGAGAGAGAGAGAGAGAGAGAGAGAGAGAGAGAGAGAGAGATGAGAGAGAGAGCAAAAAGGGGAAAAATGGGATTTTTCCTATTTTCCATCCTTATCCAATTTTAAATAAGCCTTAAAGACCAAAAATCCCTTCCCATGGCTTCCTCCTTCGAGACCCGGCTGAAGCAATCTTTTCCAATAAATAAAAATCACTTAAATCAAACTCCCAAATTAACATTAAGGGCAAGGGCTCAAATCCCAATGGAAGCACTCAAACAACAATAATTTTGCCAAAACCCAAATCACTTCCAAACTTCCAAACGACTAGCCCAAACATCTTGGGTCTTGCAACCAACAACAATCAAGCCTCGACAAAGGCAGAAGTGTCCCTGAAGACCTGAAAATCCACAAATCTTGCCCGGGGAGAAAAAGACCAAAATACCACTAAGGGTTAAAATAGCTCTAACGGCCCAATCGAACAACCGAATCTTGAACCGAAGGCACCTGGAAAACTGGAATAGAAAACTGGGCCGTTACATTTTGATTAAAAGAAAGGGAATTAGGTTTGAGTGCTTTCTTCTCCAAAATCTCCTAGCCGCCCAAGCTTCTTCTCCCAAGCTCCAGCCGAGCAGCAGATCCGCCCAGCAACAGCCTTGCTTCGTGCCGCACAAGACGCCGTCGCTCTAGCAGCCGAATCGTGCCCGCGCGCCCAGTCCGCGCGTAGGCCCTGTGCTCGTGCGCCCGTCGCTCATCCGTGTGAGCAGCAGCGTCAGCCCGTGCACCAATCCGGGCGCAGCCCCAGCGCCCGTCGCTCGTCCGCGCCAGCGCGTCCGCTCGTGCAGCGTCGCTCTTCCCGTCCGCGCCAGCCCGCTTGCGCCCAGCCAGCCTGTCTGCACGCGCGCAGCCTCAGCCTGCCCATCAGCGCCCAGCAGCAGCCACGACCGTGCAGTCTATCCGTCGGCGCGTCAGCCGTGCCGTGTGAGTTGCTCCCGAGCTGAGCCCTATTTATTTTATTATATTTAGGCCTATGGATTGTGTTAATTATTGTGCTTGTTAGGTTCTCATTAGCTAGCTCGGGATCGATCGCAGCTTAGGATTCTTGTGTGTAGTTGCCTTCCGACCAGGTAAGGATTTCTTACCGAAGTTTTGTGGGCCCTGCGATATAATATGTGATTGTTGTTTGTATGCTTGTTTGTGTTTATCAACATGTTTAGTGATAGGTGCTCCGTTCTGAATTCCCGACTTGCATGAATTCTTATGTTGTTTCTCATGTTAGTCGATGCTGGGTTGTTCCGTTCTGGCATGCTCGTTATCTGTTCTTGCTTCGTAGTATCATGCTAGGTTCGTTGTATCTGTTGAGCACGTATTGGATTGTTTGCTGTACCTGTTTATAGGTTTGAGATATGTTAGGTAGCATCATCCGGGCTAGGATGCATAATGTTACTTGCATCCAAGGCAGGGACGTACGAGGAAGTACTCCATCCCTGATCCACCGTTAGAGTTTAGCTAACCCTAATGGCAGGCCCTGCAATCTTGGGTGAGGGTAGCAGACTGTTAAATGCCCCAACGGTCGGGATGATGACAAGGCATTGCCTTGTCCCCGGCAGTCGGCATGTCCTCAGCGTGTTCGGCCGTAGCCCTTGATTGCCACATGTTAGGGCAAGGACCGCTTCTTGGTGTAAGCCTACCACGACTGGTTTCTTAGCCTCAGGTGCTGTGGTACAGGCTGACATAGTTCACGTGTTTAGGTCTCACACCCCTATTTCAGTGGCACCGCTCCAGAGATTAGTTAGGCATGGTGACTGGACCTAGGAAGCTTGCCACTAGACCCGGCACCCCCCATGGTTTGCAGTAGCACGCGGTGCGCGCACACGCTCATTACAGCGCCGACAGGAGAGCTCCCTGGGATCTTGGGTTCAGTGCACCTTTAATATCGACAATAGACAGGCTCAGGCCGAGACTTGTTTCTCGTATCGGATCGTATCGTGTGGTGGATTATTCCGGAGTAAGACCTTGAGATGGCATCCGAAGTTTATGTGTGGATTTAAGCTATGTGCTCTCTTCTGTGTTTATATTCATAGCTTGCATACCTTTCTGCTAGATGACCATGTATATCGTATTGTACCCCGGTTGGGGATTCTTACTGAGTAATTCGTTACTCACCCTTATTTTGTGGTTTTCCACAGGTAACCATGGTGCGAGACATGATGGCTGGAGGAGGAGCTGTGATCATGGAAACCCGTTGTTTCGAACTCTGAGTCTTTTATTTATGTTGTTATGTTTTAAGTGTCCTCTGAATGCATGTAGTTGGGCACGGAGCCCTTAGGTTGTTTTCTGGTTGTTTTCTGGATTCTGACACTGATGTAAACCATTTTTGGATTTGAATGTTGAATTAAATCTCTGATTAGAGCACGTTTTAAATTGTATTTAGCTTGGAACAGGTGCTTGGAAACAGGGACAGGTTCCAGGACGTTTTGTTGTTGTTTTGAATGGATGTTTACTGCTTTTTGTTTTAATCAGAATCTGGCATACAACCTTGCATATTATTTTATAAGTTTTAAAAGCATGCATTGAGGTAAAGGCCTATTTTAGGACCCCATTCGGGTCGGGTCTTTACACAACCCAAACAATAACCTTAGTCAAACACCCCCATTCCAAAACAATAAATTGTAACAAAGCAGCGTCAGATTCTTACCAAAAAACCCAAACAAAAGAGCACGACACGGCTGCTCGACGGGATTGGCTGCGACAGCCTGTTGCGGCTGAAGGGAAACCTGCGCTGGATGGCTGCGATGCTGATCCAAGCAGGCAGGTGCAGGTGGTCTACGACGGAAATTTCGCTAAGTAGGTTACAGTGGCGTACACGGAGAGTCGACGACGGCAGTAAGGTGGATGTGAAGAAGAAGGAAAAGATGAAGTAGATCTAGGGCTTCTTATTTCTTCTTTTTTTTAAGACCCAAAATGAAGTTTTTCCTTTCTTCCTAAATCCCTTTTTTCTCTATTCTTTTCAAATGAAATTTTTTATTTTCATTTTTTTCTATTATTAAAACCAAAACTCAGTTCCTTTTCTTTTAAACAAAACAAAACTTTTGATTTTAAATTACTTTCTTTAACAAATCCAATCAAACTAATTCTATAATGCCCAATTTCTTGAAATTACAAAATTAACACAAAAAACAATTACCATTTTACGAAATGGTCCCTATGGGTAAAATCACCAAATTACCCTTAAAGGTCATAACTAACCAAAAATACACCGAAAAAATCCTAGAAAAGAGAAAATCACACTTGGAGGGTCTATCCGAAATGCAAGGAATTACAGAAAATATATTAAACTAAAGGTCTTTCGCCGGCATTCTAATAATTCCTTATAAAGCTTCTTCTAAATTCATTTAGACAACTACTACCCGAAGGCAATAATATTCTACCAGAGTTCCAAATTGAGATTACAAAAGAGCACACTCTTAGCACTCACAAAAAAAATCCCAATATACACCCAATGATTTTAACTCACCAAACTTAATTTCTAAATGCATTTAGAAATTAATATAAAATAATAAGGAAAAATAATTTATGAAATTCTTTATAGAATTCTTGCTGTTTTGATATTTTAAAGTGAAATGTAAAATGTGTATATATGTAGTGGTGGGGGGCGGTGATAAAAACAAAACTCCCAATGTGGGAATTTTATTAGCGGATAATGGGAATTAAATAACAATTTGAGTAAAATACAAACACTTTATTGATTTACAATAAATAGATAAATGTTTTTTTAATAAACTACTATGAACTCATAGAAGAAACACTAGCATATATGAACATTTTTTTTAATATGTAAGATAGTACCGAGAGAAATTTTATGGTAGTACAATATTAATAAATTCTACTCTAAGAAAACTACCTCGGGATTTTAGTAAGAGAAAAGGAAGCTTTTAAGAATTTTTCGACAAACTATTTCTCATGTCACTTAAATCCAAAAAGAATTTTATCAACACGATCATTTAAATTTTATATTATTAAAAGTTATCCACACGAAAATTGACAAATTTTCAATAAGACATATATAGTTTTACCAGACTCTTTTAGGTTCTAATCCATTAGCTTCATCTACTTCTAAATGGAGGTTGTTTTTATTTGGATCACACAATCGAGTTATTAGCAATTGATTTTGATATGAATGCCAATACTATTTAATAGGACTCACTTATTTTTGAAAACCCATATTGGCCATATTAAATGTAATAAACAATGAAGAATGAAGTAACTATCTTTTGTTCAACTTTTGTAGGGCGAGATTTCCAATTAAATTCAACACGTAAATTTTTAAGCCACTCGCTCAACCCTTTGTGGTGTATGACCATGAGCTTGTTTATTTCAAACAGAAGTTTAAGGAATAATAATTAATGGTTGAACATAATCGTTGAACGTTAATCTCTCATTCTTCCCTGCCAAAATTGGCTAATGAGAATTAGGAACGATCTTTTTTACAATATTGATTTTCTCTTCGTATATAAATATGGTTGGATGAACATGAATATTTGCAAATACTAATTCCAATTTCTATGTTAGAGATACAGTCAAAGGAATAAGCAAAGTAGAAGGCAAAAAAAGATGGTAATGAAATATTCAAACATTGTAGCATTTGTACCTTTTCTATTATTGTTGGCATATTCAGCTAAAGGTCAATCAATTTTTGATATCACTAAGAGTGGTGCCCAACCTGAATCTGATGTTACTGAGGTAAGCATGTAATATTTTAATAAATAACTTTAATTTAAAAATAAAACTTTTATATGATGAAATAATTCGTTTGACAGATTTTTTTAAATGAATGGAAGAAAGCATGTCAGTCATTGACACCAAGTACATTGTTGGTTCCAAAAGGAATATATAGATTAGGTGAAGCTTGGCTTGTAGGCCCTTGCAAGAAACCTATTGAGCTTAAGATTGAAGGGAGGTTACGAGCTCCAGCTCAGTCTAAGGGAGATGCAATAATCTATTTTCGGTATATTGATCAATTGACAGTTTCAGGAAATGGAGTTATTGATGGTAATGGGAAAAAGGGTTGGGAAAAGAATGACTGTGACACGAATGAGAAATGTAAAAAGCTTCCAATGGTAAATGTCATAATTGTAATAAATAAAAAATTGCATAATCTCGTATAGTATTCAAGCGTATAATCTCAATTAACGTATATGTTTTAACTTCAATTTTTTTTTTCTATCGAGCAGAACATGAGGCTACAATCGGTCACAAATTCAATAATCAAGGACATAACCTTATTGGAGAGTAAGAATTTTCAACTGAATGTCCACGAATCTAAGAATGTTACTTTACAACACTTGAAAATTATTGCGCCAGATGAAAGCCCCAATACCGATGGAATTCACATTAGTAGATCAGAAGAGATTTATGTTCTTGATTCAAGAATTGCAACTGGAGATGATTGTGTGTCTTTAGGAGATAAGCTCAATCAAATACATATTACCGGTGTAACTTGTGGACCTGGTCATGGCATTAGCCTTGGAAGTTTGGGCCAGTACGAGAAAGAAAAAGATATAAAAGGAGTATATGTGAAAAAATGCAAATTAATGGGTACCGATAATGGCGTTAGGATAAAAACATGGCCAAATTCCCCGGTAGAAACCGTTGCATCTGACATTCTATTTGAAGATATTGAAATGGTTAATGTTAAAAATCCCATCATTATAGATCAAGAATATTGTCCCAACGGTAGATGCAACAAAAAGGTACTCATTTGAATTATACCTCTTTCATTTTCACGTATTATTTAATTCAATAAATACTAAGTAAAGTGAAAAGATTGAGATATATTTAAGTATTTTTTAAAAAATATTTCATGTTTAGGTTGCATCAAGAGTTAAGCTCACCAATGTTAGATTCAAGAATATTTGGGGCACTTCAGCTAGTCAGGTTGCAGTCAAAGTTTTGTGCAGCAAAAGTATGCCATGTGAAGGTGTGGAATTTTTTGACATCAACCTTACTTACAAAGGCTCCAATGGAAAGATTACATCCGAATGTTTAAATGTTGTCCCTAAGACATCTGGAAACCAAAATCCAAAAATATGTGCTGATGTTGCAAAGTCAATTATGAATTATGCATGACAATAGTTATCAAACTATTTGAAGGTCATTTTTGTCGAGAATTTTTATATCAAATCCATTCAATAATCCAGGTAATGATCATGTACATGATCTCAATAATTGTATTTGTACTCTTTAGATGTGAAAACACTATCTTCACCCCTTTTTGTAAGGTAATAACATAATTTTCTTTACTTTAATGAAGCTTATCTAAAACTGTTTGATCAATACATCTTATTTTTTTTATATATTTTTACATGGATTCATTAATAATTTGTAAGAAAATTTACCATCACATTTAATCAATTTTAGCTGTTCTACTGACATAAAGGAGGAGTGTTTGTAGAAGGGTTATTGACATAAAGAGGAGGGTTAGTATAGTATATTACATATACTCTTACTAACACATATAAATTTTTTACCCAATTCTATGGTCATGAGTACGAGCCACAAAATGGTATTTGACTCTCTATTGGGAGCTAAAACTAACACCACAATTACAACTTTTTGTAATGCAATTAAAAAAGGTAATGATGTGGTAGTTCTCAATCATCGCCTAAGCGAAGCATAACCAAGCGAAATGTGTGTGCTTAGTCCAAAGTCGCTTAGTCTAAAGTCGCACAAGTATACACAGTCAAGCTGTATCAAGTTTTAATCAGTAAATATAGGTCATTTCCATAGGGATTTTTTATTGTGCTTTATGTTTGTTTTCCTACGAGAGTTAATGGTAACAAGTTTAGCGAATAAGTAGATGGTACGTTATACTAAATAACAAATAATGAACTGTGACAAATATGGGGTTAAGTTTCGGAGGGGTTCAAGGGTTCAGATACTTCGCTTTGGCGAAGTAGATAACGAGATCAAACTATCAAACTTGTCGGGTCGGATCGCAACACACCAATTTTAATTAAAATGATAATTGTAGAAGAATGATGACGTGGCTTGTTCAAGACTTCGCCAGAGCGAAGTCTCTACTTCTGATTAAGCAAAAGTTGTGCAAGTATACACAGTCTTTGTTGCAGCAAATTTTAAAGTAAGTAAAGGTCATCTCCATAGGGAATAGTTATTAGTGTCATGCTTAAGCGAAATCGAGAATCAGGGTAACAGGGGAAATTTTTGTGGCGAAAGTAATCTAAACTATGTAAATTAAAGATAAATCGAACTGACGAAATACATCGGAAGGGAATAAGACATTTCAGAGAGTTTTGCTTAGGCGAAACTATTTACAGCAAAGAAGCAACAACTGATAGCTTTTTCTTTTGCTCTCTCGAGCTCTTGGCTTGGTTTTCTCGAACTCAAACACTGCTAAGGCAAAGCAACACAGCATTAGACGGATCTTATCTCTAAGCGTTCAATTTAGATGCAAGTAAACTCATCTCTAAGTAAACTTTGCGAACCTAATGTTATACATGCAAGATCCCTCTATTTCTATTCTCTCGAAGCGAAATAAAGACATACACACAGTGGATCAAATGGAGTGCATTTCAAATTAATATAACATGCATAATAGTTTATCATCTCAGTAATGCTTAGCTTAGGCGAAACACTCCTATTTGCCTATTTCCTCCCAATGATAGATTTAGCTGCTCATGTCGATAAATAAAAGTAAAGCGAAGTAGAAGCAATAGAAAATCTTCATTAAAAACAGCAAGGAACAAGGTTTGTTAAAACAACAATAAAACAGAAGTAGATGAAAGTAATAAAACTAAACTACGTCTAAGCTACAACTAAAAACTAAGGAAATCGTGATCGGAAATGCTCGACGGAAAAACTCTAAGAAAAGGGTGATCGACCCCAAGAACGGGGGATAATTTTCTCTGAAGGTGAACAGCTCTATTTATACTCTAGCTCCAAGCGACAAAGCCTGCTTCACTATCCTTACAATGTTGGACTGCTCTTTGATTGCTTTTCTGACGAAGGACGGCTTTACCTGACATTTCTGCTCCACGATCCACATTGTCGGTTGTCAGAACATCTTGGCTTCTCTAACTTTACAACATCTTCTTTCATTGGTTTATTCGTTGTGGAGAAGCAATTGGTAACTTCTTTAAGCTCCGCTGCTGTGTTGAATCTCTTCAGGGCGTGCTTGGCTGGGCTACTATTCACTTTGGCGAACACCTTCTTGTGGGAATTTCGCTTCGCTCCATCAAGAATGTTGCAGACAAACTAGAAAGTATCAATTCTTTATAAAACAAACAACTTGGCACACATTCAAGCATATTTCGCTGCAGCGAACCCAGAAAATGCATCATAATCAGAAAACTAAAGGATGTTTCGTTTAAGCGATATTTAAGCATGATGGGGCGAAATTCAATATTAAATTCGTTAAATATTAGCAAATTCTTATAAAAATATATTCTTTTAAGCTACTTTAACTCTCAATTTTTGAAAGTTATCACACCCCTAAACTTGCATTATTACTCGTCCCGAGTAATATCTCTATTTCCAGAGGATGGAATTTGTTTTTTCCCTATTTTCCTTCGCGACAGCGAACAATGCATCTGACTTTGCAAAAGTCGTCAACAAATCAATCTGAGAATTCAAATGTATTTCTAAGTAAATCTTTCCTATAACTAAACAATGCAAGGCGAAGCTTTAAAGTTTCAGGAACTCAATTTTGCAAATCGCTTTAGCCATTTGTTCGCGAAAACTCTTTTTGGTACAGAAGTTCAATTCTTTGGTTCTTTTAGTTTTCGCTAGCCAATTGGACTTAACTTTTCGCTTTAAGCTTTTCCGCTCCTTTTAACTTTGGTACTTCTCATCTTTTGCTGAAGTGAATACTCTCCTTTTACAGTTCGCTGGGGATTCCTCACTTACGGTATCCTACTATCGTTTGCTCAATTTTCATCGAATATTTGATATAATGATAGATACGCAATGTTAGAGCAAGCGACAGCGGAGAAATGATCCTAGGACTTACGCTACTAGCCTTTTGATTCACTTCGCTCTCGTGAGTATTTGGGAAAATTTTTAATTTTTCATGTTTTATCCAACCCAGGGTTTGGCTTGTAAATCTCACCTTTTACTTCAGCGAAATGACAACTATCCAATTAATTTTTCTACACTTAATCGCTCTTGAAGCATATGTCTTATCTACGCTTTTTTCGAGTATTTACATAATTTGCTTCGGCGAATTCCTCCCCCAAACTTGAACTTTTCATTGTCCCAATGAAAAACACTCAGCACCCCTAAACTTAAAGTTTGCTAAAAGTTTAAGGCTTGGGTTGAGTCTAATTGAGTTCGCTTAAGCTAAAAGAATTCGCGAAATTAAATTTCTAAACTTAAAGAATTTTCGAAAACTATGACCTCTACTCCTCACAAAATTTCGCTCCGTCCAATTTAAGGTCTCGCGCCAGCATAGTGAAGTTATAAAATTAATTAACAGAGAAATAAAAATGTTTTGTACAGAAAGAAAGTTAACTAAATTAATCAAAGACATAGACATAAGCGTTTCGCTGAAGCGAAATAAAATAGCAATGATATTGATAATTTTACATGTATACAAAAGATGAAGTAAAACAAATCAGCGAAGTACATACATGCAATCATACAAACAAAAAATTAAGAGAGGTGAGGATAAAGCGACAGAAGACTTCCATTTAGGGCTCTTGATAAGGCGGAGCTTCGCTGGAATCTTCTGGGAGATTTGGGAAAGGCGGAAGCTGGAAGGGACCACCCTTTAATCGACGGAGCATTTGTTGGATTACTCGGTCTCGCTGAAGGAAATAGCGATGAAATCTGCGATTTTCATCCCTAATTTCCCTCAACAGTTTAAGCTGCTCGTCGTTGCTTGATGTTGAAGCTATGGCCTTCTTCGCTGGTCTAGCTCGTTTCGCTTGTGCCTTTTGAGCAAAATTGAGGCACCACTTTCCTGGAATGAAGGGATCGTTTGATCTGCCCACGAGCCCTTATTGTTGGCATAAGGCGGATATGGAATGTGGAAATAAAAAATAGCTTTCCTTTCGCCCCTTCCAATCGCGAATTTCCTTCGCGATGATGTTGATGATGTTGATGGAAAGACCCGTCATGATTGCGCAAATCAGTAACGCTCTAGGCACGATTAGTGTGGACTCGTAAGAGATTGGCCGCAGCGAAGACTTCATGAAAGTGGCCCAGATTTTCCCTTATTCATTTAAGTTTGCGGTGTGGAATCGGCGAGACTGCGGACCTTCGTCCCATTCTACTCCTTCAACGCCGATTGTCTCAATGCAGAGCTGAAGGTCTTCTTCGCTTATTTTGTCCATACGCATATCGAACTCGGACTTTTCATCGCTAAGGCCGAAAAGCGAATTCCACGCCTTCAGAGACCAATCAATTTCGCTCCCGCGAACTGATGCTTTGAAGCTCCTGGGGTCCAGCAGACTTGCATAAAATTCATTGACCCATTCTCGCCTATCTAAACCCAACTTCGTGCAAAGTTTCTCCCAGCCTCGCTCTTCAATTTTCTTTACCACATTCGCCGGAAGCCCTCTTAGGTCGGGGTCGAAAGACTGCTCTGATAAGAACCTCTTCGATTGATACTCGATGACGTTATTGCTGATAAGGTCAAGAGTCTTTTCGACCTAGCGAACAGGCAGCGTCCTTCTCAGAGGACCCTTTGCTGAGGCTGCGGCGGAGCAGACGAACTTGCTTGTCCTTGAGGCCCAGCGACTCGTTGGTCCGCTTGTTCTTCATCCTCGTCTGTTAGGGCGAAGAGTCCTTCGTCAATTTCATCATCGAGATCCTCTTCACTACTGACCTCTTTGCGGAAGAATCCTTTTCCCTTCCCACTTGTAGGCTTGTTGCTAGCTGGATCAACAGCAACTCGACCAGATGTCAAGTGTGCGTCATCTCCATAAAACGGCGAATCTTCGCCCAGCTCGCTCGCATCTTCGCTTTCAACAGGGCTTGCGACATTTTCTTTCACTTCTTCCTCTACCTCAGGACTCTCAACTTCCTCAGCTTCTTCTCTTCGCTCTTCGCCCAACGCTGAGCCCAGCTATGTGGCTTTAGCATCCTTTGGACGACGTACCAACGGTGCATCATCCGCCTCTTCGCTGAAGCTCTCTTCAAACACTTCAACTTCATCAACAGGGTCTTCGCCATCCAAAATCGCAATAGCGAGCCGCTCTTCTTCTTTCGACTCGACTTCAACTATTGCACTGCTCTCGGCCACAGAAGTCGGAGGAGCTTCCCTCTCCTTGGTGGCAATTTTCTCCACCCTTCACTGCCTTTTAGCTGCAGCGGCTTCTTCTTTTTCCTCCTTTTCTTTTCTTTTTCGATCTTTTCTCTCCCTCTCTCCCTTTTCTTTCTTCTCCAACATTCGCTGCTGCTCAGCCCTTGCCTTCGCCAATTAAGCCTCCAATTCTGCCATCTTTTTCTTCATGGCCAATACTCTTCGCTCTCCTTCACCTCGGCAGCTTCCTTTGCGATCGACTTCTTCCGCTGCAGCTCAGAGCACTTGACTGAACTGACCTTCGCTGGCGCGGAGGCCTTCCCATGAGCAAGCTTCGCGCTTGCTCTGTAAAGACCCGACCCGAAAGAGGTTCTAAACTAGGCCTTTACCTCAATGCATGCTTAAAAACTTAACAAATAATATGCAAGATCACTTTCCAGATTCTGAATAAAACTAAAAAGAGGTAAACATCCATTCGGTCACAAACATAAAATGTCCTGGAACCTGTCCCTCTTTCCAAGCACCTGTTCCAAGCTAAATACAATTTAAAACTTACTCTGATCAGAGATTTAGTCAAATCATTCAAGAAAACCCAAACAGTTTTACAACGTTGCAAGAATCCGAAAATGATCAAAAAAACATCCTAAGGGCTCCGTGTCCAACTACATGCATTCAGAGGACAATAAAAACATAAAAACATCAACTCAGAGTTTTCAAAACAGCTGTTTCAATGATGAGCAGCTCCTCCTTCAGCCATCCTGTCTCGCGCCCTGGTTACCTGTGGAAAACCACAAAATAAGGGTGAGTAACGAATTACTCAGTAAGAATCCCCAACCGGGGTACAATACGATATAACTGGTCATCTAGCAGAAAGTATGCAAGCTATGAATATAAACACAGAAGATAGCACATCACTTTAATCCATATATATACAACGGATGTCATCTTACGGTCTTACTCCAGAAAACTACAACGCATTTCGATACTATAAGAGAAACTAATCTCGGCCTCAGCTTTCCTACTACTGTCGATACGAAAGGTGCACTAAACTCAAGATCCCAAGGAGCTCTCCAGTCGGCGCTGTAATGAGAGTGTGCGTGCACCGCATGCTACTGCAAACCAGGGAGGTGCTGGGTCTAGGGCATGTTGCCCTGGTCCAGTACGCATGCCTAACAAATCTCTAGATCAGTGTCACTGAGCATAGTGGTGTGAGACCAGGACACTATGACTATGTCAGCCTGTACCACCGCACCTGAGGCTAAGAAACCGGCCGTGGTAGGCTTACACCAGGAACCGGTCCTTGCCCTATCAAGTGGCAATAAAGGGCTACTGCCGACACGCTGAGGTCGTGTCGACTGCCGGGGACAAGGCAATGCCTCGTCATTCCCTCGACCGTTGGGGCATTTAACAGTCTGTCACCCTCATCCATGATTGCACTGGGCTGTCGTTAGGGTTAGCTAAACCCTAACGACAGATCAGGGACGGAGTACTGCCTCGCACGTCCCTGCCACAAATGCAAGTTACGTTATGCATCCTTGCCCGGATGATGCTACCTATCTGAATTCTAAACTATAAACAGATTACAACAAACAATCCATTACGTGCTCAACGGAAACAATGAACCTAGCATGATACTACGAAGCAAGAACAGATAACGAGCATGCTAGAACAGAACAACCTAGCATGGAACTAACATGAGAAACAACACGAGAATCATGCAAGTCGGAATTCATAACAGAGCACCTATCCACTAACATGCTGATAAACATAAACAAGCATACAAACAACAATCACAGAATATACCGCAGGGCCCACACAACTCTGGTAAGAAATCCTTACCTTGGTCAGAAGGCAACAACACACAAAGATCCTATCCTGCAATCGAACTCGAGCTAGCTATCACAACCTATAGACCTTAAATAATAATACAAACAGGGCTCGGCTCGGGAGCAACTCACACGGCACGGGTCGGGCGTAAACGCAGACAGTGCCGCACAGCGCGCTCTTTGCGTCTTTGGGCGGCAGCAAGCTGCGCGCGCGTGGGGACGGACATTGCACAAGCACTGGGGCGCTGCTTTGGCGTCTTTGCCGGCACGGCGGCTGCGCGCGCGAAGGAGGCGCTGCCACAAGCGGCTGGCTGCGCGACGACGGCGATGGCGCGGGCGTGCGATCGCGACGGTTGGCGCGCGCGAACAAACAGATCTTCTTTGGCGTGGACGGGATCGAGCGACATGCAGGAGGCGCGACTCGTTGGGGCTGCTGCGACAAGGTGCTGGGCGATGGGCCCTACAGGCTGGGCGACGGCTGTTGTTGTGATGCGATCCGGCTGGGGCACTGCAGGCGAAAGGCTGTGCTGCGATTGGCCAGGGGCTGCGACGGGCTGGGCGCTGCAGGCTGTCGGCTCTGTTGGGCGATCGGCGCTGCTGGTCTGCTCGGCTGGTTGCATCAAACACAAAACTCAATTCTCTTCTCTCGGCCAGCAAAAACGACACTAAAATTGAAGAGAGAAAGAGAGATCGAGGACGCTTACCTGGGATGACGAACGATGGAGCTCTCGGGAGAAGAACGCACGGCAAGAGGCTCGAGGGAAGATGGTGGGCGACAATGGGGATTTGGGAAGCAAATGATGCAAAACCTATTTTATTTTCTCTTTTCATTAAACTCCCTAAATCCCAAACACCAAGGCAAACCAAGGTATACCGCATAATGAGCAACAAAAACAACCGGTGGCCCAACTGGCAGGACCACACCACTGACTCCCTGGCCACCTGGGCTCGAATCCCAACAGAAGCATGTTAAACCCAACAAAAATCTAATTTTTATTTTTGCATCTCTCCATGCCCAAACACATCCAGAAAGCAAGCAAACTCTACATTTGACCAACCAAGAATATTAACAGCTGGAAAAGACAGAAACGGCCCTAACGGCCAGACCAAATTACCAAAATACCCTTAGGACATACTTGGAAGACCGGGATGAAAACCTGGGCCGTTATAATATTCCCTCCTTTTTATGACTTTCGTCCCCGAAAGTCCTTAAGACTTAAACAGCTCAGGATAATGCAATCTCATCTCGTCCTCCCCCTCCAAAGTGGCTTCCTCTAAACTCTGACTCCTCCACTGAACCTTTAACAAATGGATCTCACGATTACGTAACGTCTTCGTCTCAAAGGCCAGAATCCTCATAGGCTTCTCCTCGAAGCTCAAGTCCTCATTCAGCTGCAAAGGCTCAAAGTCCACAATGTGCGACGTGTCCGGCACATACTGCCTCAACATCGATACATGAAAAACACTGTGCATAGCTGACAACGACGGAGGTAAGGCTAACCGATATGCAACTCTGCCAATCCTCTCAAGAATCTTAAACGGACCAACAAAACGGGGACTCGACTTCCCTCGCTTACCAAACCTTAACACACCTTGCATTGGTGCAACCTTTAAGAACACGTGTTGTCCAACCTCACACTCCAAGTCTCGACGCCGTACATCGGCGTAACTCTTCTGCCTGCTCTGAGCTGTCAACATGCTAGCTCTAATCTTCTGCACTGCACTGTTGGTGAACTATAGCAACTCAGGACCCAAAACCTGTCTATCACCAACCTCTTCCCAGAACACAGGAGACCGACAACGCTTACCATACAAAGCCTCATATGGAGCCATCTGGATCGTCGACTGATAACTGTTATTATAAGCAAACTCCATCAGATACAGATACTGGTCCCAACTGCCCGGGAGTCCAACACACAAGCTCTCAGCATATCCTCAAGAATCTTGTTCACCCTCTCAGTCTGACCATCTGTCTGAGGGTGAAAAGCTGTGCCGAAGCTGCACTCAGTGCCTAAGCCTTTTTGGAGCGCCCTCCAGAACGAGAAGTGAACCGCGAGTCACGGTCCGACACAATCCTCACAGGCACACCATGGTAACGGATGATCTGCTCCAAAAACAACTGCGCCCACTGTTCCACGGTATAGGTGTCTCTACCGGGAATGAAGTGTACGCTCTTAGTCAAGCGGTCTACAATCACCCAGATCTGAGAAAACTTCCTCGGAGTTCTCAGCAAACCAGAAATAAAGTCCATGGAGATCTCTTCCCATTTCCACTGAGGCACACTCAGCGGGTGCAACAAACTGGCTGGCCTCTGCCTAGGTGCTTTCACTTGCTAACATGTGAAACACCGACTAACAAACTCTACAACGTCTCTCTTCATACCCATCCACCAGAACGTCTGCTTAAGATCCTGATACATCTTGGTACCCCCGGGGTGCCAAGCAAACGGAGAACTGTGGGCCTCTAAAAGTAACTCTGCTCGCAATCCTGCAACCTTCGGAACACACAACAGGCCTCTGTAAGTCAACCCACTGTCTGGTGAATACAAGAAGTCAAAGTCTCTGTCAGCACTAACTCTGTCAATCACCCTCTTAAGTGCGGGATCACTCAGCTGGCCATCAATAATCCTCTGCCTGATCGAAGGCTGGACTGTCAGCTGAGCTACTCTAGCGGAAACCTCACCCAACAACATTGCAACCTCAGCCTGCTGAACTCTTTCCGCAATCTGGGCTGGGAACTCAACAACGCCGCAAAGTGCGACGCTTCCTACTCAAAGCATCAGCCACTACATTGGCTTTACCCGGATGGTACAAAATCTCGCAGTCATAATCTTTTACCAACTCCAACCACCTCTTTTGCCTCATATTCAACTCCTTCTGAGTAAACAGATACTTGAGGCTCTGGTGATCAGTAAACATCTGAATCCGCTCACCGTACAGGTAATGCCTCCAAATCTTCAACGTGAACACTAATGCTGCCAACTCCATATCATGGGTCGGGTAGTTCTACTCATACGATTTCAACTGACGAGAAGCGTAAGGAATTACCTTCCCGTGCTGCATCAACACGCACCCTAACCCAAACTTGGAAGCATCGTTGTAGACTACGAAACCACCTGTCCCCTCCGGGACTACTAACACTGGTGCTGAAGTCAAACTACGCTTGAGCATGGCAAAGCTCTCATCACACTTACTATTCCAAACAAACTCGACACCCTTCCTCGTCAGACGAGTGAGGGGCGATGCTATGGCGTAAAAGTCCTTAACGAACCGACGGTAATAACCTGCCAAACCTAGAAAGCTGCGAATCTCGGCAACCGAAGTCGGCTTGGCCCACGAACTCACGGCCTCAATCTTCGCGGGGTCCATGACTATACCATCTCTCGAAACTACGTGACCTAGGAAGGCCTCCTGCTCCAACTAGAAATCACACTTGGAAAACTTCGCATAAAGCTGGTTTTCCCTCAAAGCTGTCAACACTCGCCTCAAATGCTCTACATGATCCTCCTTAGTCCTCGAATAGATAAGAATGTCGTCAATGAACACGATGAGGAAGCTGTCCAAAAATGATTTAAACACCCTATCCATCATGTCCATGAACGCTGCTGGGGCGTTACTCAATCCAAACGACATGACCACAAACTGGTAGTGACCATATCTAGACCTGAAAGCTGTCTTAGGAATGCCGGCATCCCTGATCCAAAACTGATGGTAATCGGATCTCAAATCTATCTTGGAGAACACGGAAGCTCCCTGAAGCTGGTCGAACAAATCATCAATACGGGGCAACGGGTACTAATTCTTTGTAAAGACCCGACCCGAATGGGGTCCTAAAATGGGCCTCTACCTCAATGCATGCATCCAAAAGTTAAAGACAATATGCAAGAATGGTTTTCGGATTCTAAGTGAAAACAAAAACATACAACATCCATTTAAAAAGTCAATACAAAATTCCTGAAACCTGTCCCTGTTCCAAGCACCTGTTCCAAGACAAATACTGTAACGGCCTAGTTTTCTTTTTCGGTTCTCGAGGTGCTTCCGGTTCAGATTCAGTTGTTCGATTGGGCCGTTAGAGCTTTTTAACCCTTAGGGGTATTTTGGTCTTTTTGCTCCCCGGGCAGGATTTGTGGATTTTAGGGACTTCAAGGTCGCTCCTGCCTTTGTCGAGGCTTGTTTGTTGTTGGTTGCGAGTCCCGAGATGTTTGGGCTATTCGTTTGGATGTTCGGTTGTGATTTGGGTTTTGGCAAAGTTATGGTTGGTTGAGTGCATCCTTTGGGATTCGAGCCCTGGCCCTTAGTGTTGATTTGTGTAACGGCCCAGGTTTTCATCCCGGTCTTCGAGGTATGCCCTGGGGGTATTTTGGTAATTTGGTCGGGCTGTCAGGGCCGTTTATGTCTTTTTCCAGTTGCTAAAATTATTGGATGGATTTATGTAAGTTTTTGAGGCTGTAAGAACCCGACCCAAAACATGGTCCTAAACCTGGGATCTTACTCAGCATGCAAGTTAAATATGATAACAAGCGGTTTAGAGCTTATATTTAAAAACCTTTCAAAACATATGAGAAGGGGCCCCCTTAAACATAACCAACAATTTAAGTTTAAACAATCCAACAAAGTAAAACATCACGGCGAGTGTTTAATAAAATGTACAATACAATTTAAGCAACGTTTCAAACAATGTTTCCCTAGGACTCTGTCCATCTACATCTTTGAATAAACAACGCAATAAATAAAGACAGAGTGCCGGCGGTTCCCCATGATCAATCGGCTCCTCCGCTAGCCCTCCCGGTGTTGTCCCGAGTTACAGAAAGATAAATAAGGGTGAGTATAAACATACTCGAGTAAGAATCCCCAACCGGGGTACAATACGATACATCAGTCATCTAGCACCTCAATATGCAAGCAAACGGCTACCAACACGATCATCATAGCTCAACGAGCTCATAACACAAGATCTGGAAACATCGGAGTCTCTCTTACTTCCGAGTCATCGGAAGTCTCCTACTTCCGCCTAATGATTGGTTCTCATAACCAATCCGGGACATCTCAGGGTCTTTCTCCTCGGCCAATTGATCACCTCAAAACCGATCCCAAGATGTCCGACACCCTCGAGGGTCTTTCTCCTCGACCAATTGATTAGCTCAAAAGCCAATCCCAATGGGTGTCCTCAAGGGCCTCCTTGCCCTCGCTAACAATCTGGACTATCGGAGAGTACCCAAGTCCGGCTCTAAATCGAAGGAACTGTGTACTCACGAACATTAGCCCGGGGAGCTCTCCGAACCGGCTACTAACGCTACGTGTGCGCGCACACCGCATGCTCTTACGCAACCGGCGTAAATGCGGGGCCTAAGGGCAAACTACGCGCGGGCAGTCGCATGCCTAAGACTTCGGAAACGGTGTCACCGAACACGATGGTGCGAGGCCCTCGGCACTCATCTGTGCGGCTGTACCACACCGACTGAAGCTAAGAACCGGCCAAGGCGGGCTTGCACCGTTGGCGGGGTTCCGCTCTAGCGGGCTACAAACTAGGCTTATGCCGATGTGGTAGCTACATCCACATCGGCCGCCGGGGAAGCAATGTACGTTATGCTTCGCTCTACTCCCGACCGGTGGGGACAAAGTACGTTATGTCCGCTCTCACCTGCGGATGATGACAAACCCTACTACTCTATCCAAGAATACCGAGTAAATCAATGATTCCCGGCTAGCAAGCAATGACCGACATCAATCACGTTTACCTAGCATGATACTACAACTTAAACAGAATCACAATCATGCTTTGGAAGAACAAACCTAGCATGGCACTAACATGTAAAATCAACAAACATGCTAGCAAGAGATCAAACAAAGTCGCCTATCACTATTATGCTCATAACAATCAACAAACATACAAGGCACAATCGAGACATATCGCAGGTCCACACAACCACGGTAAGAAATCCTTACAGGGACAAGCGAAAATAATCACAAATCAACCAAGCAATCCTCGAGCCTCTAATCGAACCCAAACAACCTAAACATAAGATAAAGCAAATTTCAAATCAAATATATAAAACAGCCCAAATAAATCCCTAAACAACGACCAACAAATCGGGGCCCAACGAAGAAAAGACTCGAAATACCATCCGAGAAGCCACAAGGCTCGGGCCAACCAAACACACAACAGTGGGCGGCGGCGCTGGCACATGTGGCGCGCGCGCAGCACGCACGCAGGCGGCGGCGCGGCGCGCAGCGCGGCGCGCGCTACGGGGCGGCTAAAAGCGCACGGCGCGAGCGCCGAGCTCGGCTGGGCGGCGACACACACGCGCGCTTGACAGAGGATTTGGCGCGAGCGGCGCGCGCAGCGCGAGGCGACGCGACGCGATGGGCTCGGGGGCGCTCGGGAAGGCACGACGACCTGCAGGGGCGAGCGACTCGGCACGGAGACGGCCTGGGCGATGCCGATCTGGGCTCGGCGCGACCAAGGCGAGGGCGATGCGATCTGGACTCGGCGCGACCAAGGCGAGGGCGACGCGATCGGGCGCTGGGGTGGCTCGGCACGGCTAGGGCGAGGGCGTCGCGATCGGGCGCTGGGGTGGCTCGGCACGGCTAGGGCGAGGGCGTCGCGATCGGGCGCTGGGGTGGCTCGGCACGGCTAGGGCGAGGGCGTCGCAACACATCTGGGCGCACCTGGGCTGGGCGATGCAGGGCGTCTGGTGCGGCGAGGGCATGGCTGGGCTGAGCGGTCTGATGCGGCCAGGGAGTGGTGCGGCTAGGGCATGGCTGGGTGGCTAGGGTTGGGTCTTCTTGGTGAGGTCGGCTAGGGGAGAGAGAGAGAGAGAGAGAGAGAGAGAGAGAGAGAGAGAGAGATTGCAAAACAAGGGGAAAGGGACTTTCTTGATTTTTCTTCCCTTTTTCCTAATTAAAACAAGCCTTAAAGTCCTTAAATCCCAATTCCCGGCTTCCTCCTTCGAGACCCGGCTGAAGCAACCTTTCCCAAACAATAACTCTCACGTAAAACAAACTCCCGAATCATCTCTAAGGGCCTGGGCTCGAATCCCAAAGGAAACACCCAAACAAAGATCACTTTGCCCAAAACCCAAATGACAACCGAACTCCCAAACGAAAACCCCAAACATCTCGGGACTCGCAGCCACCAACACACAAGCCTCAACGAAGGCAGGAGCTGCCTCGAAGCCCTGAAAATCCACAAATCCTGCCCGGGGAGCAAAATGACCAAAATACCCCTAAGGGTCAAAACAGCTCTAACGGCCCAACCGAACCACTGAATCTGAACCGGAAGCACCTCGAGAACTGGAATAGAAAACTGGGCCGTTACAGAGGCTTTGTGGATGGGTTTGAGCATGGATAGATGCAAAAGTAAAAAATATAGGAATTATGTTGCAGCTGGGATTCGAACCCGGGTCTCTGGGAAAGCTTGTGGGGATGTGTGCCAATTGAGCCATTAGGTGCTCTTGTTGCTCTTCCTGCATCATTTTATGGTTAGCCTTGGATTTTGGGAGTTTTGGTGCATTTGGTTAAATGAAATAGAAATTAGGTTTGTTCCATCTTCTTCTCCAAAGTGTGTGGCCGCCCAAGCTATTCTCTCCATTGCCTTGCCGAGTTCTTCATCCTTGCAACTCCCTTGGATCGATCATCATCATTCCGGGTAGGTATCGATCTTCCTCTTCGTCTTCTCCGATTTGAGTTTATGCTGGCCGAATGTAAATCGAAGAGTGTGGGTGTGTGTGTGTGTTTGTTTGCAGCCTGCCGAGAGGAGCCCGGCCAGCCAAGAAATTTCACCGTCGCAGCTCCCGGCCAGCCAGATCGCACCAAAGAAGCAAGCCCAGATCGCCTGGAGTCGCCCAGCTCCATCGCCCCTGTAGTGCCATCGAGCGGCTGTCACTCGCCAGCCGAGCGCGAGCCTTGAGACAGCCCCTCGCGCGGCCAATGACGCCCGAGACAGCCCGTGGCGCCCAGATCTCGCCAGCCAGATCGCCTGCCGAGCCCTGCGGCAGCGGCGAGATCGCACGTCCAACGCTGCGTCGGCCAGCGCGCGTGTCGTCGTCCCAGCGCGCGCGCGCGTGTCCGTCCGCGTCCGGCTTGTCGGCGCCCTGCGCGCGCGCCCAGCTCTGCCGCCCATCTCTGCGCTGTCGGCGCCCGCGCCCGACCCTACGCCCATCGGCGCCCAAAGAAGCGACCTCGCGCCATCCATGCGTCTGCGCCGTCCCGAGTGTCGTGCGCGCGCGCGTGAGTTGCTCGAGCCAAGCCTTGTTTATTTTATTATGTTTAGGCCTATGGATTGTGATTATTATTGTGTTTGTTAGGTTCTCGTTAGCTAGCTCGGGATCGATCGCGACTTAGGATTTTTGTGTGTAGTTGCCTCCCGCCGAATAAGGATTTCTTACCGGAGTTGTGTGGACCTGCGATGTTCTATGTGATTGATGTTGTATGTTTGTTTGTGACTATCGGCATGTATAGTTTAGGTGCTCTGCTTACGATTTCTGACCGCATGACTTCGTATGTTGTTCTTTCATGTTAGTCCATGCTAGGTTGTTCCGTTCGGCATGCTCATATTCATTCTTGTTCCGTAGTACCATGCTAGGTCTGCTTTGTATTCTTTTGAGCACGTATTGGATTGTTGCTGATTGTTAAGGCGAGTTAGAAATTGGTAGGTAGCATCATCCGGGCTGATGCATAAAGTATCTTGCATCCATGGCGGGGACGTCGAGACGATTCTCCGTCCCTGGACCCCGTTAGGGTTTAGCTAACCGACCGGTAGGCCCCGCAATCTTGGGTGAGGGTGGCGGTGATCGTTAAATGCCCCAACGGTCGGGATGATGACTTGGCATTGCCTCGCCCTCGGCGATCGGCACGTCCTCGGCGTGTTCGCCGTAGCCCTTGATTGCCACCGTTAGGGCAAGGACCGCTTCTGGTGTAAGCCTACCACGACCGGTTCCTTAGCCTCGGTGCGGTGGTTCAGCCGACATAGTTCACGTGTCTAGGTCTCACACCCCTATGTCGGTGACACCGATCCGGAGATTTAGTTAGGCGTGGTGGTGGACATGGGCGGCTTGCCACTGGACCCGCACCCCCATAGTGCGCAGTAGCACGCGGTGCATGCTTACGCTCATTACAGCGCCGACTCGAGAGCTCCTCGGGATCTTGAGCTAGTGTACCTTTCGTATCGACAGTAGACAGGCTGAGGCCGAGACTTGTTTCTCGTATAGGACGTATGGTGTGGTGGATTTATCTCCGGATTAAGACCCTGAGTTGGCATCCGAGGTCCAAGTGTGGACTCAAGCTATGTGCTCTTTCTTGTGTTTATATTCATAGCTTGCATACACTCATCTAGATGACCATGTGCATCGTATTGTACCCCGGTTGGGGATTCTTACTGAGTAATTCGTTACTCACCCTTATTTTGTGGTTTTCCACAGTAACCAAGGTGCGAGACAGGATGGTCAAGGAGGAGCTGTGATCATGGGAACTCTTTTTGTCGTCTCGACTTTTTATTTCTATGACTCTTGTCTTTTATTTTCCCCTGAATGCATGTAGTCGGGCATAGAGCCCTAGGATGTTTTCTGAAAATTTTCGTGGATTCCTGCTTTATTGAATTTGAGGATGTTTCAAATGTTTTAAGAAATCTCTGATCAGAGTGTACGTTTTGGAAATGTATTTGCCTTGAAACAGGTGTTTGGAGACAGGGACGAGTTTGAAAGAAACTATCTTTATTTCTGATTAAACCTTGATTGTTTTGTTTTAATTGGGAATCCGAAAATTATTTACATATTGTCCTTTACTTTGAATGCATGCATTGGGGTAAAGGCCTATTTAGAGCCCTTTTTGGGTCGGGTCTTTACTGATTGGTATCGAGCTCGAGTCATAGACTTTGTAGACCGACCTTTTGTTGTAGGTCGTCTTTTCCATGATCACCACCTCAAGCGGTCCATCAGTGCGCCTAAGTTTTCTGTTTTTAGAAAAGGGTTAAGAATTTACAATACCTTTCATCAAGTGTATGCCTTGTTTTGTGTTGTGGAGCGGAGACGAGCAGGTTCTGACTCGTCGTTGGTTTGGGTTTAGAGTGCCTTCATGCCAACTTCCCGCATGTGAGTGTATGTTGTGGTTTGTTGAGATATCCGGATAGATTCGGATACCGCACGGGACATCGTTCCGGATGGAGGCGAGAGGTTAGACTCCGTAGGCCACGTGTGGCCCAATTAATTCCCCTAGTGAGAGGGTGGAGGTGTTTTGCCCTGGAGTACCACTCCAGGAGAGGTGTTAGCTTTGGCTTTTGCTCATGTTGATGCTTGTGGAGCAGGTCCTAGTGTGGACTAGCCCGGGTAGTTCAGTGTTGATCTTGAACCTTAGCGGATGGTTGATTGCCCAGTGAGTAGTAGTCAGAGAGTTGGTAGCCTTCGAGGTGGTTCTTTGAGACATCCTTGTTCTCCCGTGAGTGTTGTTGTTTTGCAGGCTAGTAAGTCGGAACACCGTGGTTAAGGGTGCAATGAGCGGTGTTCCCATCGGACGTGATCCGTTGGTGGTTTCCCAGCTTATCCAGTAGAGTTGAGCACTCTTCTTATGGTGAGCCCCTAGAGTAGGGCTAGGCTGCTGCATGTTGAGAGAGCCGGCCGTGAGTTTTGTTGAGCATCATGTGGAGATGCAAGAGTAGGCAGTGAGACTTCGGTTTGATGAGATGCCTTAGGCATGGTTGTCTGAGTTTTGAGCCCTTGTATGCCTAGCCATAGTTTTTGTCACTTGAGGTTGTGACCTTGCTGGCCCCATTTGTAGTAAGATGTGGATTTAGTAGTAGTGGCGCTTGAGGTGCATTGGTTGGTGTGCCACCTTGGCACTAAGTCCAGTTCAGCTTGAGTTTGGCATGGGTATAGCGGATGGTTCTATGACCGTCCGGAGTTCAAAGACACTTCTTTAGCCATTGGATTCCATTTATGGGAAATGCACTTGTTTAGGTCGTGCAAGAGGGCTAGTTCAGTGGTAGTCGGAGGACTACAAGTGAAAGGATGTTCGAGAGGAGCTGGAGCCTCTTCCCAGTGTTACTGGGGGTTGGGTAAGTCAGCAGTTTGGCGGTGGTAAGTGTTAGTGCGTCACGAGCCTCACGCTAGTGCTAAGGCCAAGAGATCTTTGTGGTTGGTAGTGCGGTCCACTACCTTCGGTGCCTAAACTGAGTTGAGTGAGCATTGTAGATGCGAGTTCGGTCCAATGAGAGGGACCGTGAGTTGGATGCTTATGAGATGAGTTTGGTGCTTATGAGATGAGTTGGATGCCTTATGAGATGAGCGAGTTGTCTTATGTGTAAAGCACACTTGGTAGAGTCTTGGTATAAAGTAAGTTCGGTTTGGCATCGTTATGTTTTAGCGAGAGCAAGGTTGCCACCGCTTGAGTATCGTGTGGAGATGGAACTTTTGGTGTTCCTTGGGTTGATTGTATCTCTGCGTAGAGTTAGTGTTGCCTTTTGGAACAAAGACTGTTAGTCTTGGATCTCTGAAGGAAGGTTGAGAGTTGTTCACACAAGTGTGTTTTGTGTGGTTCGTTCGTGGTGATAGTTTCGAACCATGTAGGGTTTGCATTGGAGGACCGGTGCTCGGTTCTTGGAGAAGTTTGACTCGGTGGATGTTGTAAGGCTTTAGTTGAGGTTGTAAGGATACCGTGCTCGTAGTCGGGTTGTTGCTTAGGCAAGTTTGGTAAGTTGAACCTAAGCTTGGTTGGTGGAACCTCTTGTGTTCATGGTTGGAGTTCGGATGGTGCTTGAACAAATGGTGGTTGTAGTGAAGCCACGTAGTTCCTGGCCGTAGTTGCTAAGGGTGTTGCTCGGAATCCTTACCCTGGGTGGAAGCTACGATGTGGCTGATGCCTTGAGTAGGAGGATAACACATTCTGAAGCGTTTCTGGTCTTTTTGGTTTCGAGGTTCGGAGCGGGCCAAAGATGGTTGAGATCTTTGAAAAAGGAGTTGTTTGTTGAAGCGGTTGGGTGATAGACCGTTTGACGACGGTGTGTGTCGAGGGTAGTCAAGAACCCTAGTTGTGGAGAGCCTCACCGAGCTCACCGGACCTAGGTAGTGAGTTTCAGTGGCAAGCCGAGTCGAGTAGGTTGTAGGCTTGGGTGAGTTCTTTGGCGATTTTGGTAAGCTAGCAAGCGAGCTTGTTTCAAGTAGAGTCCGGATTGGTTCCGTGTGGTGGCAAGTTGGTGCTTGATGTTGACCAAGGTGTGGTTTTTGAGTTGCTAGAAGTTAGCTTTGCTCGTGGGGCAAGTGGTTTTGCCACCTGGCGACGCGTCTTTCACCTTCTAGAGTTTGAGAGTTGCCCTTATTTGGTGTTTGGGGTGAGTCTTCTCTTGCCCGTGGTTGGCGATCCATCATGGTGGACCCCTTGTTGTTGCCTCCGGAGAGTTGGATGTTGTGCTTAGCCGAGCAAGACAATGAAGGTTTGTGAAGCTCTCTGTCCTTCGGATGTTCGCTTGTAAGGATCTGTTTCTCCTTGGAAGTTGTCGGGTTATTCCTTGGTCTTGGAATTAGTGGTAGTGGTGCTAGTAGAAGGAAAAGTTTGTTGGTCGCTTGGAAGCGCTTGTTTGTCCAAGTTAAGCGGACTCGTGAGTGGTGTTCGGAAGTTGTGGTAAGGGTTGTTCTGCCTCCTATGAGTGTTTGGCCTAGTTGGTTAAGGTTTTGTGTGTTGGCATGGAAGTTGTTGCACCTTTGTAGTTGAAGAACTCATTTGTATCAGTTGTGGGTTGAGGTTGCACCATTGTGATTGGATTAGGGTCTTGACCTTTTGAGGATCCTTGTTTGGTTAGTGTGGCTTGTGCTCTGCCACCATTTTGGTAATCTGTTTCATGGTAGTTGGTGTTAACCGAATAGTGGAGTTCCGTTTATGAAGTTTCGGTGGAAAGGTGCAATAAGCCTAAGCTAGAGGGTTAAGCCTGTATGTGTTATCGTTTGGACTTATGAGATGTGTTTCATTTTTTTCGAGGCAAGCTTCGTTCCGTTGCTTGCATGGAGGTAAGTTTGGTGGAGGGAGCCCTTTAGGGCTGGTTGTTGGCAGGCTCACTTGTCCAGCCAGTGATTTGAGCCAAGCTAGAGTTGAGTGGATTGGCATAGCTATGAAGTTTGTAGTTGTTTGGGCTTCCAAGATCGTAGCACTCAAGTTGTTGGTTTGAAGGAGTTCGTGTGGAAGCTGGCAGTTTGTCGAGGTTGTTGTGTGAGTTCGGATTTTTGGTGGACTGGTTTCTGTAGCTAGAACTCGCACCTCGCCCAGGTGGAGATGTCATTCTGTGGAGTAGTGGCATGTCAGTTTCAGGCTGGAGTTGTTGGCTTCAGAGTGTGGCAACAAAGATTTTTCTAGGTAGTGCGTGATGAACCGTGGTTTTGGAGAGCGTTGTTAAGAGGCTTATGAGCCGGGTGCAGTTTCTGTAGTGTTTTCACCCTCTGACCGATGGTCTTTTGGGAGAAGTGATCCAGAACCTTTGGAGCTTGTTGTGAGTTGGTGTTTCCGTGATTAGGCAGCGGGGGACTAGTGTGGTTTTATGAGGTTGCCTTGGGTTGTAGTTCTCAGCGGTCAATTCTTGTTGTTCCATTGAGGCATTGCAAGGTAAGTGTTGTAGGATTCCAATGTTCTGGGAAAAGGTTGGTGGCCATCAATTTTGTTTTGGGTCCTGAGTTGCTGCATTTGACCAGAGGTGATGTGCAGGAGTTTAGAGCTAGTGTTGTCAACTCGGAGGCGAGCGAGAAAAAGTTACGCCGATGTTCGGCGTCGAGTTTTAGAGTTTGAGGTTGGGCGGTCACGTAGTTTTAAGGTTGTGCCGTTGTGAGTTGTGTTGAGGTTTGGTAAGCGGGAGAAGTGGAGTCTCTGTTGTTGGACCATTTGAGATTCTCGAGAGGATTGGCGAGTTGCATATTGGTTAGCTTTTTCTGTCATTGTCAGTAGTGTGTGCGTGTTTCTCATGTATCGGTGTGAGGCGGTATGTGTCGGACCCATCGCTCATTGTGGACTTTGAGCCTTTACAGCTGATTGAGGATTTGAGCTTAAAGGGGAAGCC
Organism: Sicyos edulis; assembly: GCA_036507275.1. NCBI lineage: Eukaryota > Viridiplantae > Streptophyta > Magnoliopsida > Cucurbitales > Cucurbitaceae > Sicyos > Sicyos edulis. The sequence goes on from CM071847.1 coordinate 13,772,787, forward strand.
TGTGAGTATTCTGGTCTTTGAGACGAAGACGTTGCATAATCGTGGGATCTGTTTGGTAAAAGTTCAGTGGAGGAGTCAGAGTTCAGAGGAGGCCGCTTGTGAGTGGGGAAGATGGGATGAGATTGCAGTATCCTGTGCTGTTTCAGTCTTAAGGACTTTCGAGGACGAAAGTCATAAAAAGGAGGGAATATTGTAACGGCCTGAGTTTTCATCCCGGTCTTGAGGTATGCCCCAGGGTATTTTGGTAATTTGGTCGGGCCGTCGAGGCCGTTTATGTCTTTTTCCAGTTGCTAAAATTATTGAATGGATTTATGTAAGTTTTTGAGGCTTTGTGGATGGGTTTGAGCATGGATAGATGCAAAAGTAAAAAATATAGGAATTATGTTGCAGCTGGGATTCGAACCCAGGTCTCTGGGAAAGCTTGTGGGGATGTGTGCCAATTGAGCCATTAGGTGCTCTTGTTGCTCTTCCTGCATCATTTTATGGTTAGCCTTGGATTTTGGGAGTTTTGGTGCATTTGGTTAAATGAAATAGAAATTAGGTTTGTTCCATCTTCTTCTCCAAAGTGTGTGGCCGCCCAAGCTATTCTCTCCATTGCCTTGCCGAGTTCTTCATCCTTGCAGCTCCCTTGGATCGATCATCATCATTCCGGTAGGTATCGATCTTCCTCTTCGCCTTCTCCGATTTGAGTTCTTGGCCGAATGTAAATCGAAGAGTGTGGGTGTGTGTGTGTGTTTGTTTTGCGGCTGCCGAGAGGAGCCCACCAGCCCGCCCCACCGTCGCGGCTCCCAGCCCGCCGCGGATCGCACCAAAGAAGAAGCCCAGATCGCCGGAGTCGCCCGCTCCATCGCCCGCAGTGCCATCGAGCGACTGTCGCTCAGCCAGGCCGAGCGACGCGCCCGAGCAGCCTCGCCGCGCGGCGAGATCTCGCCAGCAGATGCGCCTGCCGAGCCCTCGCGGCGAGCGAATCGCGACGTCGAGACGCTCGCCACCTTTCGCTCGCCGCCGTCGTCCCGGCGCCGCCCGCGCGTGTCCGTCCGCGTCAGCTTGCCGGCGCCGTGCTCGTGCGCCCGGCTCTGCCGCCCATCTGCGCTGTCGCGGCGCCAGCGCCCGACCCTGCCGCCCCGCCAGCGCCCAGCCAGAGCCTCGCCATGCCGTCGCTGCGTCGTCAGCGTGTCGGCGCGCCGCGTGAGTTGCTCGAGCCAAGCCTTGTTTATTTTATTATGTTTAGGCCTATGGATTGTGATTATTATTGTGTTTGTTAGGTTCTCGTTAGCTAGCTCGGGATCGATCGCGACTTAGGATTTTTGTGTGTAGTTGCCTCCCGGCGGTAAGGATTTCTTACCGAATTGTGTGGACCTGCGCGATGTTCTATGTGATTGATGTTGTATGTTTGTTTGTGACTATCAAAGATGTATAGTTTAGGTGCTCTGTTCGATTTCTGGTGGCATGACTTCGTATGTTGTTCTTTCATGTTAGTCCATGCTAGGTTGTTCCGCTCGGCATGCTCATATTCATTCTTGTTCCGTAGTACCATGCTAGGTCCTGGCTGTATTCTTTTGAGCACGTATTGGATTGTTGCCGATTGTTAAGGCGAGTTAGAATTCGTAGGTAGCATCATCCGGGCCGATGCATAAAGTATCTTGCATCCATGGCGGGGACGTCGAGACGCTTCTCCGTCCCCGACCCGTTAGGTTTAGCTAACCCGACCGGTAGGCCCCGCAATCTTGGGTGAGGGTGGCGGATCGTTAAATGCCCCAACGGTCGGGATGATGACTTGGCATTGCCTCGTCCCGGCGATCGGCACGTCCTCGGCGTGTTCGGCCGTAGCCCTTGATTGCCACCGTTAGGGCAAGGACCGCTTCTGGTGTAAGCCTACCGACGGCCGGTTCCTTAGCCTCAAAGTGCGGTGGTTCAGTGACATAGTTCACGTGTCTAGGTCTCACACCCCTATGTCGGTGACACCGATCTAGAGATTTAGTTAGGCGTGGTGGTGGACATGGGCGACTTGCCACTAGACCGGCACCCCCATAGTCTGCAGTGAGCACGCGGTGCATGCTTACGCTCATTACAAATACCGATCGGAGAGCTCCTCGGGATCTTGAGCTAGTGTACCTTTCGTGACGACGGTGAGACGCCGAGGCCGAGACTTGTTTCTCGTATAGGACGTATGGTGTGGTGGATTTATCTCCGGACTAAGACCCTGAGTTGGCATCCGAGGTCCAAGTGTGGACTCAAGCTATGTGCTCTTTCCTGTGTTTATATTCATAGCTTGCATACACTCATCTAGATGACCATGTGCATCGTATTGTACCCCGTTGGGGATTCTTCTTGAGTAATTCGTTACTCACCCTTATTTTGTGGTTTTCCACGGTAACCAAGGTGCGACACGGATGGTGAAGGAGGAGCTGTGATCATGGGAACCTGCTGTCGTCTCAGACTTTTTATTTCTATGACTCTTGTCTTTTATTTTCCCCTGAATGCATGTAGTCGGGCACAGAGCCCTAGGATGTTTTCTGAAAATTTTCGTGGATTCCTGCTTTATTGAATTTGAGGATGTTTCAAATGTTTTAAGAAATCTCTTATCAGAGTGTACGTTTTGGAAATGTATTTGCCTTGAAACAGGTGCTTGGAGACAGGGGGGAGTTTTTCACAAACTATCTTTATTTCTGATTGAACCTTGATTGTTTTGTTTTAATTGGGAATCCGAAAATTATTTGCATATTGTCCTTTACTTTGAATGCATGCATTGGGGTAAAGGCCTATTTAGAGCCCTTTTTGGGTCGGGTCTTTACAATTTGGGAGTTGGATTTAAGTGAGTTTTATTTATTGGAAAAGGATTTCTTCAGTCGGGTCTCGAGGAGGAAGCCGGGAAATGGGATTTTAAGGATTTTAAGGTTTTAAAATGGATAAGGTTGGAAAAATAGGATAAAAATCCCATTTTTCCCTTTTTTTCCCATTTTTCCCTTTTCTCTCTCTCTCTCTCTCCCCCAGCCCGAGCCAGCCCCCCAGCTCGCCCAACCTAGCCGCCCAGCTCGCCCAGCCTTAGCCCAGCTCGCCCAAGCTCAAGCCCAGCCCAGCCCAGCCGCGCACAGTGCCAGGCGCCCAGCCCCAGCTTGCCCTGCCCTATGTCGCGTCGCCCTGACCTCGCCCAGGTCGTCCCCGAGCCAGATCGCCCAGGTCCGTGTCTCCCAGCTGCGCATTGTACCGAAGCCGCGCCACGATGCAAGATCCTTGCCCCCCGCGATCCCGAAGCCGCCTGTGCTAGCGCCAGCCCGCTCTACACCAGATCGCGCGTCCCTGTAGCTCGCTGAGCTCGCGTCAGCGCGCCATTCCCTGTGCCGAGCCGCACCGCACGCCTTCGCCCAGCTGAGCTCGAGCCCGCGCCCCAGCCCCTGCGCCTGCGCCCAGCGCCCAGCCAGCCTCCTTTGCTGCCGACAGCCTGCCCAGCTGTGTTGGTTTGGCCGAGCCTAGTGGCTTCTCGGATGGTATTTCCCGAGTCTTTTCTTCGTTGGGCCCTGATTTGTTGGCTGTTGTTTATGTATTTAATTAGGGTGTTTTATTTAATGCTTAGGTTGTTCGGGTTCGATTAGAGGCTCGAGGGTCGCTTGTTGATTTGGGAAATTATTTTCTGCTTGTTCTAGGTAAGGATTTCTTACCGTGGTTGTGTGGACCCTGCGATATTATCATGATGTGCCTTGTATGCTTGTTTACTGTTATGAGCATGATAGTGATAGGGCAGCTATGATTGATCTCTTGCTAGCATGTTTGCCCGATTGTACATGTTAGTGCCATGCTAGGTTTGTTCTTCCAGCATGCTTATGATTCCTGATTTAAGTTCGTAGTATCATGCTAGGTAAGTGTGATTGATGTCGATTATTGTTTGCTAGCCAGGAATCATTTTCTCTGTACTCTTAGCTAGTAAAGTAGGGTTTGTCATCATCCGTGAGCCGAGAGCGACATAACGTACTTTGTCCCCACCGGTCGGGAGTAGAGCGAGCGAAGCATAACGTACATTGCTTCCCCCCCCCCCGGCCGCCGATGTGGATGTAGCTACCACATCGGCATAAGCCTAGTTTGTAGCCTGCTAGAGCGGAACCGTGCCAACGGTGCAAGCCTGCCTTGGCCGGTTCTTAGCTTCGTCGGTGGGGCAGTGCGCATGAGATGAGTGTCGAGGGCCTCGCACTCATGATCGATGACACACCGCTTCCGAGTCTTAGGCATGCGTACCTGGCCCGTGTAGTTTGTACCTAGGCCCCCACATTTACGCCGGTTGCAGCAGCATGCGGTGTGCGCGCACACGCTTTAGGCGCCGATTCGGAGAGCTCCCCCGGGCTAATGTCGTGAGTACACTAGTTCCTTCCAGATTAGAGCAAGACTTCGGGTACTCTCCCGTAAGTTCAGATTTGCAGCGAGGGTAAGAGGCCCTTGAGGACACCCATTGGGATTGGCTTTTGAGCTAATCATTTGGTCGAGGGAGAAAGACCCTCGAGGGTGTCGAACATCCTTGGGATCAATTTTTGAGCTGATCAATTTGCCGAGTGAGAGAGCCTCGGAGATGTCCCGGGATTGGTTATGAGAACCAATCATTAGGCCGGAAGTAGGATACTTCCGAGGACTCCAGATCTTGCCTTGTAAGCTCGTTGAGCTATGATCTGTGTTGGTGGCTGTTTGCATGCATGTTGAGGTGCTAGATGACTGATGTATCGTATTGTACCCCGGTTGGGGATTCTCACTGAGTATGTTTATACTCACCCTTATTTATCTTTCAGGTAACTTGGGACAACACCAGGATGGCTAGCGGTGGGAGCTGATTGATCATGGGAGCTGCCGGCACTCTGTCATTTATTATTCCATTGTTTATTCAGCATGTAGATGGACAGGAGTCCTAGGGGAACATTGTTAAAAAGTTGTTTAAATTGTATTGTATGTTTTTATAAACACTGGCCAGGATTGTTTTACATTGTTGGTTTTGCTTAAATGAAAATTATTGGTTATGTTTTAATGGTTCCCCCTTCTCATATGTTTTGAAGAGTATTTAAATATGAGCACTAAACCGCTTGTTACCATATTTAACTTGCATGCTGAGTGAGAACCCAGGTTTAGGACCGTGTTTTGGGTCAGGTTCTTACAGTTGGTATCAGAGCACAGAGTCATAGATTCTGTAGACTAACCTGCTTTGTAGGTTTTTGTTCCCATGATCATCAGCACTCCACGACCATCAGGTTTGTCTGAGTTCATTAAGCCAAGGGTTAAGAATTTACAATACTTTTCATCTAGTGTATGCCTTGTGTAGTGTTGTGGAGCGGAGACGAGAAGGTTCTGACTCTTTGTTGGTTTGAGCTTAGAGCGCCATCATGCCAACTTTCCGCAGTGTGAGCAGTTTGATAGCAGCTTGTTGAGGTATCCAGATAGATTCGGATGCCTCTGGGACATCGTTCCAGAGGGAGGCAGAGATTAGACTCCCGTAGGCCATTTGTGGCCCAGTTGTTGGTTTTCCCCTAGTGAGAGGGTGGAGGTGCTTTGCTGTAACGACCCAGGTTTTTCTTCCCGGTCTTCCAGGTATGCCCTAGGGGTAATTTGGTAATTTGGTCGGGCCGTCAGGGTCGTTTGTGTCTTTTCCAGTTACTAAAATTATTGGATGGTTTTTGTAGGTTTTGGAGGGGTTTGAGGTTTGGTTTGAGCAAGGTTTGATGCAAAAGTAAAAATAAAGGAAATTGTGTTTGCAATCGGGTTTGAACCCGGTGTCTCTGGGAAGCTTGTAGAGAGGTGTGCCAATTGAGCCATTAGGTGCTCTTGTTGCTCTTTCGCATCACTTCTTAGTTAACCTTGGATTTTGGAGTTTTGGTGCATTTGGTTAAATGAAATAGAATTAGGTTATTCCATCTTCTTCTCCAAAACACCTCTTGGCCGCCCAAGCTCTCCTTCTCCATAGCCTTGCCGATTCTTCATCCTTGCATCTCCTTGGGTTCGATCATCATCATTCCGGGTAGGTATTGATCTTCTTCTTCTTCTTCTTCTCATCCGCTTTTGGGTGTGCGTTTGGCCAAGTGAAAAGAGGTGTGTTGTGTGTGTTGTGTTGATTGCGCCCACCGAGTGTAGCCGAGCCAAGAAAGACAGATCGCCGATCGCTCGCGACGCCCAGATCTGTCCCAAGACCTTTGTCGTTCGCCCAAAGAAGACAGATCGCCCACGTCGTCGCCGCGTCCAACCGATCGCTTCGCGACGCCCAGATCTGTCCCAAAGAGCCTTGCCGCTTCGCCAGCAGAAGAAGACGACGCCCGATCGCCGCGCGACGCCAGAGGTCCTCGCGCTTGCCAGCGCGTCTAGCCGCGCGCCGCGCCGCCCGCCGCGCGCCTCGCGCGTGTCCGCTTGCCGAATCGCTGCCCGCGCCGCCTTCGCCCGGACGCGCCCGCGCGCGCGCGCTCTCGCCGAAGCCGCCGCCGTCGTCGCGCGCCGCCACGCCGCGCGCCGCCGCGCGCGCCGACGCTGCGCCCGCTCGCTCGCGCGTCCAAGCCGTCTGCCGTGCAGCCTAGCAGCCACAAGCGTCAGCGTCCGTCTGCGTGGCCAGCGCGCCAGCCAGCGCGCGCCTTGCCGTGCCAGCTTCGCCAGCGACCCCAAGCTCGTGTGGTCGTGTCGTCGCGCCGCGTGAGTTCCCGAGCCGAGCTTGCTGTTCTATTGTTGTTTAGATATTTTAGATGCTTGATTATTGTTGGTTTGCTAGGTTCCCGCCGCTAGCTCGGGATTGTTCCAGACTTAGGATTTGTGTGTAGAAGTCTTCCGACCAAGGTAAGGATTTCTTACCGGGGTTGTGTGGACCTGCGCGTATATTTGTGATTGTTGTTTTGTATGCCCGTGTATGATTACTAGCATGTTTATCTCTAGGTGCTCTGCTCAATTCTGATCGGCATGAACTCTTGTATTGTTTCTCATGTTAGCCCATGCTAGGTTGTTCTATTCTAGCATGTTCGATATCTGTTCTTGCTTCGTAGTATCATGCTAGGTTCTTTGTATCCGATGAGCACGTATTGGACCGCATTGATTGAATCGTTATTATTGTTAAGGTTTAGAATTGAGGTAGATAGAATCATCCGGGCCCGATGCATAAAGTATCTTGCATCTATGGCAAGGACGTTCGAGACAGATTCTCCGTCCTTGGACCCCGTGGGGATTAGCTATCCCAACCGGTAGGCCCCGCAATCTTGGGTGAGGGTGGCGGATCGTTAAATGCCCCAACGGTCGGGATGATGACTTGGCATTGCCTCGTCCCGGCGATCGGCACGTCCTCGCCGTGTTCGGCCGTAGCCCTTGATTGCCACTGTTAGGGCAAGGACCGCTTCTGGTGTAAGCCTACCACGACCGGTTCCTTAGCCTCGGTGCGGTGGTACAGTGACATAGTTCACGTGTCCGTGTCTCACACCCCTATGTCGGTGACACCGATCCGGAGATTTAGTTAGGCATGGTGATCGAACACGGGCACCTTGCCACTAGACCCGGCACCCCGAGTTTGCGGTAGCATGCGGTGCGCGCTTACGCTCATTACAACGCCGACCGAGAGCTCCTCGGGATCTTGAGCTAGTGCACCTTTCGTGTCGACGATGAGCGAGCCCGAGGCCGGACTTGTTCCCGTATAGCGCGTATAGTGTGTTGTGGTATTTTTTTCTCGGACTAAGACCACGAGATGGCATCCGAGGTCCAAGTGTGGACTTAGCTATGTGCTCCGCTCTGTGTTTGTACTCATAGCTTGCATACATTCTTCTAGATGATCATGTATATCGTATTGTACCCCGGTTGGGGATTCTTACTGGTAATTCGTTACTCACCCTTATTCTGTGGTTTTCCACGGTAATCAAGGCGGGAGACAGGATGGCTGATGGATGGAGGAGCCGTGATCATGGAATTCTGCTCATCTCTGATTATTCTATTTTATTTATCATGACTCTTGACTTTTGTTATTTCCCTGAATGCATGTAGACGGGCACAGAGCCCCGTGATGTTTTCTTACGTTTTATGGATTCCAAAGATATTTGTACTTGTGGATTGTTTTAATGGTTTAAATAAATCTCTGATCGAGTATGCTTTTAGAAATGTATGTTTTGGTTGTTGAATGTTTCTGTTTTTACTTGGGATCCAAATGTATTTTTCTTAATATCTTTTATTTTCACTACATGCATTGGGGTAAAGGCCCATTTAGAGCCCCTTTTGGGTCGGGTCTTTACTGATTGGTATCGAGCTCAGAGTCATAGATTCTGTAGAGACCGACCTTTTTGTTGTAGGTCGTTTTCCATGATCATCAAGACTCAACAAACATCAGTGTACGCCTAGATTTATTGTTTTAGAAAGCAAAAGGGTTAAGAATTTACAATACCTATCATCTAGTGTATGCCTTGTTTGGTGTTGTGGAATGGTGACAGTGTGTTTTGATTCGTTGTTGGTTTGGATGTAGATCGCCAAAGATGCGATCACCCGTCTGCAGGGAGAGGAGGTTCGAGAGCGGTCGAGGTATCGTGATCGGATCGATCATCGCAGGACATCGTCCCAAAGCCGACAATCGATGGCATTCCACCAAAGAGCTCCTCTGTTACGCCTAGAGCGGGCGTTGAGGCGATCGAGCGGCCGTGAGATCGCTCCTGGAGCAGAGTTTGCTGAGTCTATGAGGGCTTTTATGGTCAGCATGTTGAGTGACCAGAGGGCGAGACCGAGCCTTGTTGGCGTGCGCAGCGGGAAGAGTCCCGAGCCCAGATCGAGCAAATTCTCGATTGGTTCAAAGAGAGCTCAAGAGCACCTCCATCCCACAGAGCAAGTAGCCCAGAGGCGAGATATGGCGAGAGAGGTGCCAAGGAATTGGGTAGGTGGTGAAGGATTTTGTGAAGTGGAAGCTCGAGAAGTTTGATGCCACCGGTGATGCGTTAGCGGCAGCCAGTGGATTGCCCATTTGGAGTACACCTTCCGATCATGGTGTGCCCCGATATTCGAGGCCGAGATGTGCGGTTCATGTGCTAGGAGGCACAAATGAGATGGTGGTGGGAGTCCACCTTGAGCGAGAGACCACTGGGTCTCCACCCGCTACTTGGGAGTTCTTCAAGGCCGAGTTCAAGGTAAAGTTCATCGGTGATGAGGCTCGGGAGAAGATGGTGGAGCTCTTCCGAACTCTCAAGCGGGGTTACGATTCCATTGAGGAATATGAGCGCAAGTTCTCGAGTATGGATATTTTGCTCCTCGGTTGATTGCCACCCCGAGTGAAGATTCGGAAGTTCATATCTGGATTGAGGCGGGTGTTTCCCGAGATGTCGTGGCTCGTGCCCCCGACACTTATGCTAGGGTCAGTCCCGATTAGCCACGATCTATAATGGGAAGTATCCTGCTGAGCGGGTTGTTGCCGCTCTGTTCAGCGTCTCCGTCCCAGCAGGTGTGGGGCGAAGAGAAAGTTTGACTTTTCGGGAGGCGGCCAGCGCCGCCAAGGGCGATTTCGAAACGAGATCGGCGGAGAGCTCCATCCGTTCCGGCCCCGACGGCAGAGGAGGACCCGTGCGATTTCCGCTTGTGCTACTTAGGGAAAGTCCACGCCGGATAGATTGTGCTTCCGTTGTGGTAGAGAGGTCACATGGCCCGTTTTGTGATCGACCAATATGGCGGCTCAAACAACCAGCAGCGGCGGTCGAGTGTTTGCTACGACCCGTCGGGAGGCCGAGCGTCACGGATGCCGCTGTGGCGTGTACGCTTCTTGTTTTAGATCACCGCACATTTGTCTTGTTTGATTCTGGTTCCACGCATTCTTTTGTATCTGTGTTGTTTGGCCGAGCAGCATGCTAAGTGAGGCTAGAGCCTCTAGGTTTTGAGTTATCTGTTGCAACTCCTTCGGGAGTTAATATGTTGGCTAGAGATAAGATTAAGGATGGCCGGATCGAGATATCCGGAGAGAGTTGCTTAGGCTACGCTCATAGTTCCGCCTATGAGCGGTTTTGATGTGATTCTTGGTATGGAGTGGTTAGTCGCTAACCACGCGTTGATTGACCGCCACCGGAAAGAAGTAGTGTTCGCACGCCCGAGTCGGCCTAGCTTTAAGTTTCGTGGAGTCCGGGGTGGAGTTTGCCCGCCGATGGTGTCACCGCTGAAAGCTCGTCGTTTGCTAGCTCATGGAGCTTGGGGCTATCTAGCCAAGTTATGCAGGAAGAGCCGCCTCGCGCTGTCTGTTGATCAGTGCCGGTCGTGCGAGAGTTCGCGGATGTGTTTCTGAGGAGTTACTGGGGTTGCCCCAAAGAGAGAGGTTGACTTCATTATTGAGCTCGAGCCGGGACCCTCCCTATCTCGAAGGCTCCGTGATCGCATGGCGCCAGTGAGTTAAAGGAACGAAGATTCGATTGCGGGAGATGTTAGACCGAGGGTTCATCCGTCCAAGTGTGTCCCCGTGGGGAGCACCGATTCTGTTTGTGAAAAGAAGGATGGTTCTATGCGCTTATGTATTGATTACCGCGAGCTTAATAAGGTGATGAAGAAGAATAAGTATCCGTTGCCCGTGATCGATGATTTGTTCGATCGGCTTCGAGGAGCTTGGTGTTCTCCAAGATAGATCGAGGTCCGGTTACCATCGGGCCATTCGCGGATCGGGGATGCCGACATTCCTAAGACGACTTTTTCAGTCGGATATGGTCACTATGAGTTTGTGGTCATGTCGTTTGGATTGACCAATGCCCCACCGCGTTCATGGACATGATGGATAGGGTGTTCAAATCATTTTTGGACAACTTCGTCATCGTGTTCATTGACGATATTCCGATTTATTCGAGGTCTAAAGAAGACCATGCGAGCATTTGAGGCGAGTATTGGCGGCTTTGAGGGAAAACCACTTTATGCGAAGTTTTCCAAATGTGATTTCTGGTTGGAGCGGTGGCCTTCCTAGGCCACGTAGTTTCGAGAGATGGTATAGCCGTGGACCCCGCGAAGATTGAGGCCGTGAGTTCATGGGCCAAGCCGACTTCAGATTGCCGAGATTCGCAGCTTTACGGGTTTGGCGGTGTTACTACCGTCGGTTCGTCAAGGACTTCTCTGCTTTAGCCTCGCCCCTCACTCGTCGGACGAGGAAGGGTGTCGAGTTTGTTTGGGACAAGCAGTGTGATGAGAGCTTTGCGTGCTCAAGCGCGCTTTGACTTCAACACTGATGTTGGCGATCCGAGAGGGACAGTGGTTTCGTGGTCTCTGATGATGCTTCCAAGTTTGGATTAGGTTGTGTGTTGATGCAAAGACGGGAAGGTCATTGCCTATGCTTCCGTCACCAAGCCGTATGAGCGAACTACCCGACTCATGATATGGAGTTGGCGGCGATGGTGTTTGCAATCAAGATTTGGAGGCATTACCTATACGGTGAGCGGATTCGATGATGTTTACCGATCACGAGCCTCAAGTATCTGCTTTACTCGAAGGAGTTGAATATGAGGCGAGGAGATGGTTAGAGCTGGTAAAGGATTATGGATGCGAGATTTTGTACCATCCGGTAAAGCCAATGTAGTGGCCGATGCTTTGAGCGAGAAAGACGTCGCACTCTGCGGCGTTGTTGAGTTCCCAGCCAGTTTGCGAGAGAGTTCGAGCGGGCCGAGGTTGCGATGTTGTTGGGAGAGGTTACCGCCGTGGTAGCTCGATTGGACTGCTCAAATTGTCGATTCGGCAAATGATTATAGACGGCCAGTTGGGTGACCCCGCACTTAAGAGATTGGTTGACAGAGTCGATCTTGACGGTGACTTTGACTTTGTGTATTCACGGACAGGTGGGTTGACTTATAGAGGCCGGTTGTGTGTTCCGGACATTGCAGAGTTTGCGAGCCGAGTTGCTCTCGGAGGCCCACTGTTCCCCTTTTTGCTTGGCACCCCGGGTACCAAGATGTATCGAGACCTTAAGCGCACTTTCGGTGGATGGGGATGAAGAGAGATGTGGCAGAGTTTGTCACCGGTGTCTCACTTGTCGACAAGTGAAGGCACCAGCAGAGAGCCACCGGTTTGTTGCGACCACCGAGTGTACCCCAGTGGAAATGGGAAGAGATCTCTATGGACTTTATATCTGGTTTGCCAAGGACTCCGAGGAAGTTCTCTCGATTTGGGTGATAGTCGACCGTTTGACCAAGAGCGCACACTTCGTTTTTGGAACAGTGGCGCAAATGCTTTTGGAGCAAGGCGCAAATGCTTTTGGAGCAGATCATCCGTTATCATGGTGTACCGGTGAGGATTGTGTCCGATCGTGACTCGCGGTTCACTTCTCGTTTCGAGAGCGCTCCGAAGGGTTTGGGCACAGAGTGCGATTTCAAAGATGACTTTTCACCCTCGGACGGATGGTCGGTCGAGAGAGTGAATCGATTCTCGAGGATATGTTGAGGGCTTGTGTGTTGGATTTCCCGAGCGCTTGGGACCATGATTCATGCTTGATGGAGTTTGCCTATAACAACGATTACGATCGGCGATTCAAATGGCTCCAATCGAGGCATTGTATGGTAAGCGTTATCGGGTCCCCGTGTTCTGGGAAGAGGTTGGTGATAGACGAGTTTTGGGTCCCGAGTTACTGCAGCTTGACCAATGGTGCGGTCACGAGAAGATTAGAGCTCGTATGTTGACCGCTTCGGGCGAGCAGCGGAAGAGTTACGCCGATGTTCGGCGTCGAGATTTGGAGTTTGAGGTTGGTCAACATGTGTTCCTTAAGGTTGCTCCGATGCGAGGTGTTCTGAGGTTTGCAAGCGTGGGAAGTTGAGTCCCCGATTTGTTGGTCCGTTTGAGATCCTAGAGAGGATTGGCGAGTTGCTTACCGGTTAGCCCTACCTCCGTCACTATCAGCGGTGCATAGTGTTTTTCATGTATCGATGTTGAGGCGGTATGTGTGCCGGACCGGACATCGCACATTGTGGACTTTGAGCCTTTGCGGTGAATGAGGATTTGAACTTCGAGGAAAAGCCGGTGAGGATCCTTGCCTTTGAGACCAAGACGTTGCGTAATCGCGAGATTCGTTTGGTAAAGGTTCGATGGAAGAGTCGGGGTTACGAGGAAGCCACTTGGGAGCGGGAAGACGAGATGAGGTTGCATTACCCCCGAGTCATTTTCTGTCTTAAGGACTTTCGAGGACGAAAGTCATAAAAAGGAGGGAATATTGTAACGACCCGTTTTTTCTTCCCGATCTTCCGTATGCCCTAGGGGTAATTTGGTAATTTGGTCGGTAAATCGAGGTCGTTTGTGTCTTTTCCAGTTACTAAAATTATTGGATGGTTTTTGTAGGTTTTTGGAGGGGTTTGAGGTTTGGTTTGAGCAAGGTTTGATGCAAAAGTAAAAATAAAGGAAATTGTGCTGCAGCCGGGGTTTGAACCCGGGTCTCCTGGGAAGCTTGTAGAGAGGTGTGCCAATTGAGCCATTAGGTGCTCTTGTTGCTCTTTCTGCATCACTTCTTAGTTAACCTTGGATTTTGGAGTTTTGGTGCATTTGGTTAAATGAAATAGAATTAGGTTATTCCATCTTCTTCTCCAAAACACCTCTTGGCCGCCCAAGCTCTCCTTCTCCATAGCCTTGCCGATTCTTCATCCTTGCATCTCCTTGGGTTCGATCATCATCATTCCGGGTAGGTATTGATCTTCTTCTTCTTCTTCTCATCCGTTTGGTGTGCGTTTGGCCAAGTGAAAAGAGGTGTGTTGTGTGTGTTGTGTTGATTGCAGCCAGCCGAGTGTAGCCGAGCCAGCAGCACAGATCGCCCCCGATCGCTCGCACGCCCAGATCTGTCCCAAAGACCTTGCCGTTCGCCAAAGCAAGACAGATCGCCCACGCCGTCGCCGCGTCCACCATCGATCGCTCGACGCCCAGATCTGTCCCCAGCCGACCTTGCCGCTTCGCCCAAAGAAGATCGACGCCGATCGCTCGCCGCGACGCCAGAGGTCCTCGCCAGCGCCGCGCGTCGGCCGCGCCGCGCCGCCGCCGCGCGCGCCCTCGCTGCGTGTACGCTTGCCGAATCTGCTCGCCGCGCGCCGCCGCCCGACGTTCGCCGCGCGCGCTCCCTGCCGAGCCGCTCGCCGTGTCCGCGCGCACGCGCCCGCGCCGCGCGCGCGCGCCAAAACGCTCGCCCCGCGCGCGCGTCCTCCTGCCGTCTGCCGCGCCGCGGCAGCGCAGCAGCAGCGCTGTCCGTCAGATGCCAGCTACGCCAGCCACCCCAAGCTCGTGTCGTCGCGCGCGTGAGTTCCCGAGCCGAGCTTGCGTTCTATTGTTGTTTAGATATTTTAGATGCTGATTATTGTTGGTTTGCTAGGTTCCCGCTCGCTAGCTCGGGGATTGTTCCGCAGCTTAGGATTTGTGTGTAGAAGTCTTCCGACCAAGGTAAGGATTTCTTACCGGGGTTGTGTGGACCTCTGCGGTATATTTGTGATTGTTGTTTTGTATGCACTGTGTATGATTACTAGCATGTTTATCTCTAGGTGCTCTGCTTCAATTCTGATGGCATGAACTCTTGTATTGTTTCTCATGTTAGCCCATGCTAGGTTGTTCTATTCTAGCATGTTCGATATCTGTTCTTGCTTCGTAGTATCATGCTAGGTTCTTTGTATCCGATGAGCACGTATTGGACCGCATTGATTGAATCGTTATTATTGTTAAGGTTTAGAATTGAGGTAGATAGAATCATCCGGGCCCGATGCATAAAGTATCTTGCATCTATGGCAAGGACGTTCGAGACGATTCTCCGTCCTTGGACCCCGTGAGGATTAGCTATCCCAACCGGTAGGCCCCGCAATCTTGGGTGAGGGTGGCGGTATCGTTAAATGCCCCAACGGTCGGGATGATGACTTGGCATTGCCTCGTCCCGGCAGTCGGCACGCGTCCTCGGCGTGTTCGGCCGTAGCCCTTAATTGCCACTGTTAGGGCAAGGACCGCTTCTGGTGTAAGCCTACCACGACCGGTTCCTTAGCCTCAAAGTGCGGTGGTACAGGTGACATAGTTCACGTGTCCGTGTCTCACACCCCTATGTCGGTGACACCGATCCAGAGATTTAGTTAGGCATGGTGATCGAACACAGGCGCACTTGCCACTAGACCCTAGCACTTCCCCGAGTTTGCGTATGCATGCGGTGCGCTTACGCTCATTACAAATACCGATCGAGAGCTCCTCGGGATCTTGAGTGTAAAGACCCGACCCAAAAGGGGCTCTAAATGGGCCTTTACCCCAATGCATGTAGTGAAAATAAAAGACATCATGAAAAATACATTTCGGATCCCAAGTAAAAACAGAAACATTCAACAACCAAAACATACATTTCCAAAAGCATACTCTGATCAGAGATTTATTTAAACCATTAAAACAATCCACAAGTACAAATATGCTGGAATCCATAAAACGTAAGAAAACATCCTGGGCTCTGTGCCCGCTACATGCATTCGGGGAAATAACAAAAGTCAAGAGTCATGATAAATAAATAAAATAATCGAGAGATGACAAAGCAGATTCCATGATCACAGCTCCTCCTTCATCATCCCGCCTCGCGCCATGGTTACCCGAAAGATAAGTAAGGGTGAGTAACGAATTACTCAAGAAGAATCCCCAACCGGGTACAATACGATATACATGATCATCTAGAAGATTGTATGCAAGCTATGAGTACAAACACAGAACAGAGCACATAGCTTAAGTCCACACTTGGACCTCGGATGCCATCTCAGGGTCTTAGTCCGGAAATAAATCCACCACACAATACGCCCTATACGAGAAACGAGTCCCGGCCTCACCGCTTCATCTGCCGATCGTCGAAAGGTGCACTAGCTCAAGATCCCGAGGAGCTCTCGGTGGCGCCAGTAATGAGCGTGTCGCGCCTTGCGTGCTCTGCTGCAGACTATGGGGTGCCGGGTCTAGTGGCAAGCCGCCCATGTCCATCCACCACGCCTAACTAAATCTCGGATCGGTGTCACCGACATAGGGGTGTGAGACACGGACACGTGAACTATGTCACCTGAACCACCGCACTGAGGCTAAGGAACCGGCCGTGGTAGGCTTACACCGAGAAGCGGTCCTTGCCCTAACAGTGGCAATCAAGGGCTACGGCCGAACACGCCGAGGACGTGCCGATCGTCGAGGGGCGAGGCAATGCCAAGTCATCATCCCGACCGTTGGGGCATTTAACATCTGCCACCCCCTCACCCAAGATTGCGGGGCCTCACCGGTTGGGGATGGCTAATCCCTCACGGGGTCCAAGGGCGGAGAAGCGTCTCGAACGTCCTTGCCATAGATGCAAGATACTTTATGCATCGGGCCTGATGATTCTATCTACCTCAATTCTAAACCTTAACAATAATAACGATTCAATCAATGCACCAATACGTGCTCATCGGATACAAAGAACCTAGCATGATACTACGAAGCAAGAACAGATATCGAACATGCTAGAATAGAACAACCTAGCATGGGCTAACATGAGAAACAATACAAGAGTTCATGCGATCGAGAATTGACAGAGCACCTAGGCTAAACATGCTAGTAAACATACACAGCATACAAAACAACAATCACAAATATACCAGAGTCCACACAACCCCTGGTAAGAAATCCTTACCTTGGTCGGAAGACTTTTACACACAAATCCTAAGTGCGGAACAATCCCGAGCTAGCGAGCGGAACCTAGCAAACCAACAATAATCGAGTATCTAAAATATCTAAACAACAATAGAACAGCAAGCTCGGCTCGGGAACTCACGCGCGCAACGACACGAGCTTGGGGCTCACTGCAAGCTCGCTCTGGCAAGGTTTGGCGCCGGCCGCGCTGTGCCGGCACGGCGAGGACACGCTGCGGTTGCTTGCGCTGGCACGCACGACGGACACGCTTACTGGCTGCGCTACCGCACGGCAAGCGGACACGCGCGCGCGCGCGCGAGCGCTCTGACGACGGCGCGCGCGGCGCCGGCGCGTCTGGCGCGCGCGCGGCGAGCAACTCGGCGAGGACGCGCGCGCGCGAATAATGTCCGAGCGGGCGCGCGGCGAGCGCGGCTCGGCAAGCGGACACGGCGAGGGCGTGCGAGCGATCGGGCGATCTCGCTGCTGGGCGAACGGCGAGGCCGCCGCGAACAGTCCGGGCGTCTGGCGGGTGGGTCGACCGATCTGGGCGTCGCGGCGATGGTGGCTCGGCCGATCTGGGCGTCGCGACGGTGGCTCTCAACCGATCTGGCGTCTGGTGGGTGAGGGATGATGGTCGCTCCTCTCTACCGGGCCGCACAACACACACACACACACAACCCCTTTTTCTTACATTCGGCCAACAAACACCCAAATGAGAAGATGAAGAAGACGAAGACTTACCCGGAATGATGATGATCGAACCCAAGGAGAGGCAAGGATGAAGAACTCGGCAAGGCTATGGAGATGGAGAGCTTGGGCGGCCAAGAGGTGCTTTTGGAGAATAAGATGGAATAACCTAATTTTATTTCATTTAACCAAATGCACCAAAACTCCAAACTCCAAGGTTAACTAAGATGTGATGCAGAAAGAGCAACAAGAGCTCTCAATAGCTCAACTGGCCACACCACCCACCTGACTTCTCGGACCACCTGGGTTCGAAACCCACCAAACACACTTTAACACACAATTTTCCTTTTGCATCTCCCCATGCCCAAACACACCCACAAAGCCTCAAAAACTTACATAAATCCATCCAATAATTTTAGCAACTGGAAAAAGACATAAACGGTCCTGACGGCCCGACCAAATTACTAAAATACCCCTAGGGCATACCTGGAAGACCGGGATGAAAACCTGGGTCGTTACAATATTCCCTCCTTTTTATGACTTTCGTCCTCGAAAGTCCTTAAGACTGAAACAACACAGGATACTGCAATCTCATCCCGTTCTTCCCGCTCACGAGCGGCCTCCTCCAAACTCAGACTCCTTCACTAAACTTTTACCAACGGATCTCACTTCTACGCAACGTCTTCGACTCAAGACCAGAATACTCACAGGCTTCTCCTCGAAGCCCTAAACCCTCAATCAGCTGCAAGGGCTCAAAGTCCACAATGAGCAATGGGTCCGGCACATGCTGCCCCAACATCGATACATAAAAACACTGTGCACAGCTGACAACAAACAAACTCAACCCTACAACAAACTGGCCAAACAACTGAACCTTCCAGATTCCAAAACTAAACGGCCTACTCTTACTTCACAAGAGACCAACAAACCTCAAACCTTGACTACACTTTTAACGAGATACAAACGAACCACCAATCGGCGATCGATCCAAAAGACAAACTTCTCCAACTAGAACACGTCCACAACACTTAAGCAACCATCTTAAGGAGAAAATCGCCAGGCAAGGAACATCCAACATTCCTCTCAAGGAAAACTCGGGAAGCAAGGACTAAACCATCACGCAGCTATCTGCGACACAACACCTTGAGGAAAACAGCTCAACAGCTTACCAACCAATGCCACGGCACCTCTGTGCCAACTCACTCAAACGCGGCTCTACTAACGCCAACTGGGAACTCACAACAATTAGGAACAAAGCCCGAGAAGGGCTTGCTCAGCAGAACTCAACTCTTAAAATCCAACTGGCTACTCAAAGGACTTCCCCTTTAAGCCTAAGCCTAACTCATCTTCCAACCAGAAGCTCCACTCCCAAAACCTCACAAGGAAAACTGATAACGACAACCTCAAAGCTTACGGATCCTGAGCCACACGAATTCGCAAGACTACCTCGCAAGCTATCACTCGAGGCTGGCATCCAAGGAGCAACTCAACCACCACAGAGGCTAGAGGGAAAGGAAATCTTCAATCCCCAAAGAACCAACAACTTGCCGAACAACTCAACTCTTCTCGGTGGCCTCCGCTCTTGCGGGGAACAAACAACTCTTGCTTGCTAACAACACAAAGCAGAAACCCTCGCATGGGCTGACCATTTGCGCTACTCGATCGACTACACAACTCAGGAGCTAAGCCGACTCCTGCCAAACGGGAAACGACTTCCCAGCAAGCAAATTCCAGAAGGGCAACGAACTCCACACACGCTCGCTAACTTTGCTCAAACCCAAGGCAACAAGAACCAACTCTCTTGGAAGCCACACCCAAGAGAAAACTCAACCAATCGGACCACCAAACCAAAACAAACAAAGACTTGCTCAATCACGAGGGAGGGGTCAACTCCCAAAACTTACTGACTAGGAACAAGACCTCGGGGCAACGCCCTCAAATGAACCGAACTAGCTCTCGAAACAACAAACGAACCAAATCTTGGCCAAACACTCACAGGAGGCAGAACAACCCTTACTGCAACTTCCAGTACACCACTCACGAGTCCGCTTAACTAGACAAACAACTGCTTCCAAGCAGCCAACAAACTTTTCCTCCTACTAGCACCACTACCACCAATTCCAAGACCAAGGAATAACCTAACAACTCCCAAGGAGAAACAGGTCCTTACAAGCAGACATCAGAAGGACAGAGAGCTTCACAACCGCTCGCTGTCTTGCTCAGCTAGGCACAACATCCAACTCTCCCAGAGGCAACAACAAGGGGTCCACCACAGACTGGACCGCCAACCACGGGCAAGAGAAGACTCACCCCCAAACAACAAATAAGGGCACTCTCAAACTCTGGGAACAGGAGAGACATCCTACAGGGCAACCACTTACCCACGAACAAGGCTAACTCCTTGGCAACTCGAAAACCACACCTTGGCCAACATCAAGCACCAACTTGCCACCACACCGGAACCAAATCCGGACTCTACTCCAAACAAACTCTGGCCTGTTAGCCTACCAAAACTGCCAGCAACTCACCCGAGGCTACAAACTACCCGACTCTGGCTTGCCAACTAAACTCACTACAGGTCCGACCGAGCTCTGGTGAGGCTCTCCACAACTAGGGTTCTTCGCAACCCTCGACACACACTTGTCGCCTAACGGTCTAACAACCAACTACCTGAACAAACAACTCCTTTTCCCAAAGATCACAACCACGCCGCCCCGCTCTCCAAACCTCGAAACCAAAAAGACCGAAACGCTTGAATGTGTCATCCTCCTACTCAAAGCATCGGCCACAATGTAGCTTCCACCTAGGGTAAGGATTCCGAGCAACACCCTTAGCAACTACGGTCAGAAACTACGCGGCTTCACTACATCCACCATTCGTTCAAAGACCATCCAACACCAACCATGAACACAAGAGGTTCCACCAACCAAGCTTAGGTTCAACTTAACAAACTTGCCTAGGCAACAACCCAACTACGAGCACGGTATCCTTACAACCTCAACTAAAGCCTTACAACATCCACCGAGCCCAACTTCTCCGGTGAACCGAGCACCAGCTTCTCCAATGCAATCCCTACATGGTTCTCGGAACTCTCGCCACCGAACGAACTACACGAACACACTTGTGTGCACAACTCTCAACCTTCCTTCAGAGATCCAAGACTAACAGGTGCTTTCAAAAAGGCAACACTAACTTCACGGCAGAGATACAATCAACCAAAGGAACACCAAAAGTTCCATCTCCACACGATACTCAAGCGGCAACCTTGCTCTGCTAAAACATAACGATGCCAAACCGAACTTACTTTATACCAAGACTCTACCAAGTGCGCTTACACATAAGGCGTCCTACTCATCTCATAGGCATCCAACTCATCTCATAAGCATCCAACTCATCTCGAGAGCATCCAACTCATCTCACGGGCATCCAACTCATGGTTCCCCTGCTGGACCGAACTCGCATCTACAATGCTCACTCAACTCAGGTTTAGGCACCCGAAGGTAGTGGACCGCACTACCAACCACAAAGATCTCTTGGCCTTAGCACTAGCGTGAGACTCACACGCACTAACACTTACCAGCCGCCAACCTGCTGACTTACTCGACCTCCAGAAACACTGGGAAGAGGCTCCGGCCCCTCTCGAGCATCCTTTCGCTTGTAGTCCATTGACTACCACTGAACTAGCCCTCTGGCACGACCTAAACGGTTGCAACTGCCATAAACAGATCCAAGGCTAAAGGAGTACGCTGAACTCCGAACGGCATAGAACCATCTGCTATGCCCAAGCCAAACTCAAGCCTGAACCAGACTTAGTGCCAAAGTGGCACACCAACCAATGCACCTCAAGTGCTACTACTACCAAATCCACATCTGAGGAAGCTGGGCTGTTAAACAACAGCAGGCTCGCAAGGGGGCAAAGATGACCCTTCATCTGCCTCCAGCCACTAACACGGCAACTTGCCAAACAATCAAAGCGATCGGGTGGAGACTCGCTAGTCCACCTCTCACAAGGACTTCCACCACCATCCGATGAACCAAACAAAGACAGAACGGCACACCTCGGCCTCTGAACAGTAGGGCATCCCACACACGGATGCTAAACTCAAACCTGGCCAACTACTTTACTACTAGCAGTAGGACTTACTAAAACATCGAGCTCTACAGGCATCCATTTGCCAACCTGGGCGTCTCCATCAACGCCAACAAACTCATCTGAATAAACCTGCTGATCATGCCCTCTCGGGAACCTCCGGGGCTACAAGAGCTACTGGGGGAAAAATGTTGAAACAAACTCTGTCAGCTGGACTATCTGTGCCCGGGACTCCTCACTACGCGCTACAAACTGCGCCTGGGTCTCCGCTCTCTGATAGCTAAAGACCTGCCATCAAATCTCTCATGGCTGGAGCACACTCTGCTCAAGGAGTCTCACTCTGAGGCGCTGCTAGCCTCTACCCCCTCCTCTAGGCAACTCAACTGCCGGGGCCAAATCTGGCATGCGGGCCTAACAACCCTGGACGCGGCCTCAACATCAACACGATCGGTCCAACTCCTCGGTCGGACATGCCAAGCGTCCTGCTTCTCTGGGTGCGATCAACATACTAGCGATCTGCACAAAGCACCTCCACCCTCTCACTAGGGGAAAAACAGCAACTAGGCCACAAATGGCCAACGGGAGTCTAAGCTCTGCCTCCCTTTGGAACGATGTTCCAGGGCATCCGAATCTATCTGGATACCTCAACAAGCTGCCAATCAAACTGCTGCTTTTTCATGAAAGTTGGCATGATGGCTCACTAAGCCCAAACCAACAACGAGTCAGAACCTGCTCGTCTCCGCTCCACAACACTACACAAGGCATACACTAGATGAAAGGTATTGTAAATTCTTAACCCTTTTCTAAAACAGAAAACTTAGGCGTACCTGATGACTGTCGGAGTGCCGGTGATCATGGGAAAGACGACCTACAACAAAAGGTCAGTCTACAAAGTCTATGACTCTGAGCTCTGATACCAACTGTAAAGACCCGACCCAAAAGGGGCTCTAAATGGGCCTTTACCCCAATGCATGTAGTGAAAATAAAAGACATCATGAAAAATACATTTCGGATCCCAAGTAAAAACAGAAACATTCAACAACCAAAACATACATTTCCAAAAGCATACTCTGATCAGAGATTTATTTAAACCATTAAAACAATCCACAAGTACAAATATGCTGGAATCCATAAAACGTAAGAAAATCATCCTGGCTCTGTGCGTCTACATGCATTCGGGGAAATAACAAAAGTCAAGAGTCATGATAAATAAATAAAATAATCGAGATGACAAAGATTCCATGATCACAGCTCCTCCTTCATCATCATCCCGCCTCGCGCCATGGTTACCCGAAAGATAAGTAAGGGTGAGTAACGAATTACTCAAGAAGAATCCCCAACCGGGTACAATACGATATACATGATCATCTAGAAGATTGTATGCAAGCTATGAGTACAAACACGTAACGAGCACATAGCTTAAGTCCACACTTGGACCTCGGATGCCATCTCGGGGTCTTAGTCCGGAAATAAATCCACCACACAATACGCCCCTATACGAGAAACGAGTCCCGCCACGGCTTCTCTCGTCGATACGAAAGGTGCACTAGCTCAAGATCCCGAGGAGCTCTCGGTCGGCGCCAGTAATGAGCGTAATCGCGCCTTTGCGTGCTCTCTGCGCACTATGGGGTGCCGGGTCTAGTGGCAAGCTGCCCATGTCCAGATCCACCACGCCTAACTAAATCTCTGGATCGGTGTCACCGACATAGGGTGTGAGACTCGACACGTGAACTATGTCACCTGAACCACCGCACCGAGGCTAAGGAACCGGCGTGGTAGGCTTACACCGAGAAGCGGTCCTTGCCCTAACAGTGGCAATCAAGGGCTACGGCCGAACACGCGAGGACGTGCCGATCGTCGAGGGCGAGGCAATGCCAAGTCATCATCCCGACCGTTGGGGCATTTAACGATCGCCACCCTCACCCAAGATTGCGGGGGCCTACCGGTTGGGATATAACTAATCCCTCACGGGGTCCAAGGACGGAGAATGTCTCGAACGTCCTTGCCATAGATGCAAGATACTTTATGCATCGGGCCGATGATTCTATCTACCTCAATTCTAAACCTTAACAATAATAACGATTCAATCAATGCGGTCAATACGTGCTCATCGGATACAAAGAACCTAGCATGATACTACGAAGCAAGAACAGATATCGAACATGCTAGAATAGAACAACCTAGCATGGGCTAACATGAGAAACAATACAAGAGTTCATGCCATCGAGAATTGAAACGAGCACCTAGGCTAAACATGCTAGTAAACATACACAGCATACAAAACAACAATCACAAATATACCATGCAGGTCCACACAACCCCTGTAAGAAATCCTTACCTTGGTCGGAAGACTTTTACACACAAATCCTAAGTCATGGAACAATCCCGAGCTAGCGGCGGGAACCTAGCAAACCAACAATAATCGATTATCTAAAATATCTAAACAACAATAGAACATGCAAAGCTCGGCTCGGGGAACTCACGCGCGCGCAACGACACGAGCTTGGGGCTGCCGCAAGCTGGCTCGGCAAAAAGTGTTGGGCGCTGGCCGCGCGCGCCGCACGGCAGGACATGCGCATCGCGGTTGCGCTACCGTACGCACGCACGCGGACACGCTGCTGGACGCTGGCTACCGCACCGGCACGGCAGCAGGGACACGCGCGCGCGCGCGAGCGCTCGACGGGCGCGCGCGCGCGCTGCGTCTGGCGCGAAGGCGCGCGGGCGAGCAACTCGGCGAGGACGACGCGCGCGGCGAATGTCTGAGCGGCGCGCGCGCGGCGAAGCGGCTCGCAAGCGGACACGGCGAGGGCGTCGCGAAGCGATCGGGCGATCTCGCTCTTTGGCGACAGGCGAGGCCGCTGCGAACAGTCCGGGCGCGTCGGCGGGCGGGTCTGGTCGACCGATCCGGGCGTCGCGGCGCTGCTGGCTCGGCCGATCTGGGCGTCTGACAGTGGCTCAACTCAACCGACTGGGCGTCATGAGCTGGGTGGGGATGATGGTCGCTCCTCTCGGTGGTTCGCACACACACACACACACACACAACCCCTTTTTCTTACATTCGGCCAACAAACACCCAAATGAGAAGATGAAGAAGACGAAGACTTACCCGGAATGATGATGATCGAACCCAAGGAGAGGCAAGGATGAAGAACTCGGCAAGGCTATGGAGATGGAGAGCTTGGGCGGCCAAGAGGTGCTTTTGGAGAATAAGATGGAATAACCTAATTTTATTTCATTTAACCAAATGCACCAAAACTCCAAACTCCAAGGTTAACTAAGATGTGATGCAGAAAAGAGCAACAAGAGCTCTCAATAGCTCAACCGCCACACCACCCACGACTTCTCGGACCACACGGGTTCAAACCCACCAAACACACTTTAACACACAATTTTCCTTTTGCATCTCCCCATGCCCAAACACACCCACAAAGCCTCAAAACTTACATAAATCCATCCAATAATTTTAGCAATCGAAAAAGACATAAACGGTCCTGACGGCCCGACCAAATTACTAAAATACCCCTAGGGCATACCTGGAAGACCGGGATGAAAACCTGGGTCGTTACATTGAGCTAGTGCACCTTTCGTATCGACAGTAGACAGGCTGAGGCCGGGACTTGTTCCCGTATAGCGCGTATAGTGTGTTGTGGTATTTTTTTTCCGGACTAAGACCCTGAGATGGCATCCGAGGTCCAAGTGTGGACTTAGCTATGTGCTCCGCTCTGTGTTTGTACTCATAGCTTGCATACATTCTTCTAGATGATCATGTATATCGTATTGTACCCGGTTGGGGATTCTTCTTGGGTAATTCGTTACTCACCCTTATTCTGTGGTTTTCCACGGGTAATCAAGCGCGGAGGCAGGATGGTGATGGAGGAGCTGTGATCATGGAATCCTGCTTGTCATCTCTCGATTATTCTATTTTATTTATCATGACTCTTGACTTTTGTTATTTCCCCTGAATGCATGTAGACGCACAGAGCCCCGTGGATGTTTTCTTACGTTTTATGGATTCCAAAGATATTTGTACTTGTGGATTGTTTTAATGGTTTAAATAAATCTCTGATCAGAGTATGCTTTAGAAAAGTATGTTTTGGTTGTTGAATGTTTCTGTTTTTACTTGGGATCCGAAATGTATTTTTCTTAATATCTTTTATTTTCACTACATGCATTGGGGTAAAGGCCCATTTAGAGCCCCTTTTGGGTCGGGTCTTTACATTTGCCTTGGAGTATCACTCCAAGAGAGGAGTTAGCTATGGCTATGCTTATGTTGATTGCACATGGAGGAGCAGGGACGCTTGGCATGTTTGTAACGACCCGACCCGAAAGGGTTATAACTAGGCCGTTACCTCAATGCATGCATTACAAATCTACAGAAAATTTGTAAGACGGTGTTTGGATTCTAAGTAAAAACTAAAACATAAAACATCCATTTAATTTCCTGAAACCTGTCCTTGTTTCCAAGCACCTGTTCCAAGACAAATACATTTACAAAACCTACTCTGATCAGAGATTTATTTAAATCATACAAACTTTACAACAATGCTAGAATCCGGAAATACATTCAGAAAACACCCTAGGGCTCCGTGCCCAACTACATGCATTCAGAGAACATTTAAATCATAACATAAACATAAGACTCAGAGTTGAACAACGGGTTTCCATGATCACAGCTCCTCCTCCAGCCATCCTGTCTCGCACCATGGTTGTAAAGACCCGACCCAAAAGGGGCTCTAAATGGGCCTTTACCCCAATGCATGTATTCAAAATAAAAGACATTATGAAAAATAAATTTCGGATCCCAAGTAAAAACAGAAACATTCCACAATCAAAACATACATTTCTAAAAGCATACTCGATCGATGAGATTTATTTAAACCATTTAAACATTCCACAAGTACAAATATGCTGGAATCCATAAAACGTAAGAAAACATCCTAGGGCTCCGTGCCCGCCTACATGCATTCAGGAAATAACAAAAGTCAAGAGTCATGATATAATAAAATGGTCGAGATGACAAAGCAGATTCCATGATCACAGCTCCTCCTTCACCATCCTGTCTCTCGCCTTGGTTACTGTGGAAAACCACGGAATAAGGGTGAGTAACGAATTACTCAAGAAGAATCCCCAACCGGGGTACAATACGATATACATGATCATCTAGAAGAATGTATGCAAGCTATGAGTATAAACACGAGAATAGAGCACATAGCTTAAGTCCACACTTGGACCTCGGATGCCAACTCGTGGTCTTAGTCCGCAAATAAATCCACCACACAATACGCCCTATACGAGCGAGTCCCGGCCTCGGCTCATCGCCGATACGAAAGGTGCACTAGCTCAAGATCCCGAGGAGCTCTCCGGTCGGTCTTTGTAATGAGCGTAAGCGCGCCTTTGCGTGCTCTATCGCAGACTATGGGGGTGCCGGTCTAGTGGCAAGTCGCCCATGTCCATCCACCACGCCTAACTAAATCTCTCGGATCGGTGTCAGCGACATAGGGGTGTGAGACTCGGACACGTGAACATGTGTCACCTGAACCACCGCACTTGAGGCTAAGGAATCGGTCGTGGTAGGCTTACACCGTGAAGCCGCCCTTGCCCTATCGGTGGCAATCAAGGGCTACGGCCGACACGCCGAGGACGTGTCGATCGCCGGGGATGAGGCAATGCCAAGTCATCATCCCGACCGTTGGGGCATTTAACGATCCGCCACCCTCACCCAAGATTGCGGGGCCTACCGGTGGGTTTAGCTAAACCCTCACGGGGTCCAGGGGATTGAGTATTACCTGCACGTCCCCGCCATGGATGCAAGATACTTTATGCATCGGGCCGGATGATGCTACCTACCTACACTCTAACATATCATTTCAATAGCATATAATCCAATACAATCCAAAACGTGCTCAACAGATACAACGAACCTAGCATGGTACTACGAAGCAAGAATGAGATATGAGCATGCCGAGCGGAACAACCTAGCATGGACTAACATGAGAGAACAACATACGAAGTCATGATAGTCGAGAATTCGCAGAGCACCTAAACTATACATGCCGATAATCACAAACAAACATACAAACAACAATCACATAGAACATCGCAGGTCCACACAACTCCGGTAAGAAATCCTTACCTGTCGGGCAACTACACACAAAACCTAAGCTGCGATCGAACCCGAGCTAGCTACCGAAACCTAACAAAAACAATGATAATCACACTCAAAAGGCTTAAATATAATAAAATAAATAGGGCTCGCTCTCGAGCAACTCACGCGATGCGCGGTGACACGCGACGGGCGGCAGCAAAGACGGCGGGCTTCTGGGCGCGGATGGGCGCTGGCGGGCGCTGGCGGGCGGCAAATGGGCGCACACTGGCGCTGGCTGCGCTGCACGACAGACCAGGCGCTGGATGGCGCGGATGGCGCGCTTAGGCGCGGGGCGCTACTGGGCGGCACGCGACGGGCGCGACGGCGCGACGCGCGAGGGCGCGGGCGCGGGCGCGAGACGCGACGACGGGCGCTGACGCGCGACGCTACGGACGCGAGCTCGGCTGGCGATGGCGGCGGCGCTGGCGCGCGCGCGGCGAAGCGGCGCGATGCGACGGCCGCGACGCGACGCGCGGACGCGCGGTCGTGCGCGCGACGCTCATTGGCGGCCGCGACGGCACGGAGCTCGGGCTGCGCCTGCTGGTCGCTGGGCGTCTGGCGCGACTTTT
Source organism: Sicyos edulis (assembly GCA_036507275.1). Classification (NCBI taxonomy): domain Eukaryota; kingdom Viridiplantae; phylum Streptophyta; class Magnoliopsida; order Cucurbitales; family Cucurbitaceae; genus Sicyos; species Sicyos edulis. The sequence continues at coordinate 13,800,832 of CM071847.1, forward strand.
CTTTGGCGCTGAAATTTCGCTGTGCGATCTGGCTGGGCTGCTCGACCGGCCGCTCGACCGGTCGCTTGGCTGGCCGGCAGCGGCGCTGGGCCGCAAAGGAAGAAAATCACGGTAAGGGGCTTGGGAGAGAAGAGGGTTGGGCGCCATGGAGTTTTGGGAAAGAAAACACAAAACCTAATTTCTTTTCATTTAACCAAATGCACAAAACTCCAAAGATCCAAGGGTAACTAAGATATGACGCGAAAAGAGTAACAAGAGCTCTCCATAGCTCAACCGCACGCATCCTCACAGCTTTTCCGGAGACCGGGTTCGAATCCCACCGCAACACAAATTCCTTTATTTTTACTTTTGCATCTACCCATGCTCCAACCAAACCACAAAGCCTCAAAACCTTCATAAATCCATCCAATAATTTTAGCAACTGAAAAAGATATAAACGGCCCCGACGGCCCGACCAAATTACCAAAATACCCCTAGGGCGTACTGAAGACCGGGATGAAAACTCGGGTCGTTAGAATATTCCTCCTTTTTTTTATGACTTTCGTCCTCGAAAGTCCTTAAGACTGAAACAACACAGATACTGCATTCTCATCCGTCCTTCCCGCCACGAGCGGCCTCCTCCGAACTCAAACTCCTTCACTAAACTTTTACCAACGGATCTCACTTCTACGCAACGCCTTCGACTCAAGACCAGAATACTCATAGGCTTCTCCTCGAAGCCCAAACCCTCAATCACCGCAAGGGCTCAAAGTCCACAATGAGCAATGGGTCCGGCACATGCTTTGCCCCAACATCGATACATAAAAACAACGTGCACAAATTGTCAACAAACAAACTCAACCCTACAACAAATCAAGCCAAACAACCGAACCTTCCAGATTCCAAAACTAAACGGCCTACTCTTACTTCACAAGAGACCAACAAACCTCAAACCTTGACTACACCTTTTAACGAGATAGAAACGAACCACCAATCGCGATCGATCCAAAAAGACAAACTTCTCCAACTAGAACACGACCACAACACTTAAGCAACCATCTTAAGGAGAAATCGCCAACCAAAGGCAAGGGGCACCATCCTGGTACACCGACGGCTAACAACACTCACACCACCAAAACATCGCCTCGCCACCACCTAAAAAAACAAGGGCCAAGCACGGACTCCACTCGGCCAAGCCAACAAACCGTAACTCCTCATCGGCCGAACGCAAACTTTCCAACGAACACCTACCAAAGAACCGACCAAGGAGAACATCGCCGAGCAAGGAACATCCAACATTCCTCTTAAGGATAACTCGGGAAGCAAGGACTAAACCATCACGCAGCTATCTCGCGACACAACACCTTGAGGAAAACAAATTTCAAACGACTTACCAACCAATGCCACGGCACCTCTGTGCCAACTCACTCAAACGCGCCCTGCTAACGCCAAACTGGGAACTCACAACAACTAGGAACAAAGCCCGAGAAGGGCTTGCTCAGCAGAACTAAACCCAAACTTATAACGAGCAACACTCGCCTCCAAGCTACTACTCAATTCTTAAAATCCAACTGGCTACTCAAAGGACTTCCCCTTTAAGCCTAAGCCTAACTCATCTTCCAACCGTAAGCTCCACTCCCAAAACCTCACAAGGAAAACGGATAACGACAACCTCAAAGCTTACGGATCCCGAGCCACACGAATCCATAAGACTACCTCGCAAGCTATCACTCGAGGCCGGCATCCAAGGAGCAACTCAACCACCACAGAGGCTAGAGGGAAAGGAAATCTTCAATCCCCAAAGAACCAACAACTTGCCGTAACAACTCAACTCTTCTTGGTGGCCTCCGCTCTTGCGGGAACAAACAACTCTTGCTTGCTAACAACACAAAGCAGGGACCCTCTCATTGGGTGATCATTTGCGCTACTCGATCGACTACACAACTCGGGAGCTAAGGCGACTCTCCCGCCAAACTGAAACGACTTCCCGGCAAGCAAACTCGGAAGAAGGGCAAATGAACTCCACACACGCTCGACTTGCTCAAACCCAAGGCAACAAGAACCAACTCTCTTGGAAGCAACACCCAAGAGAAAACTCAACCAATCGGACCACCAAACCGAAACAAACAAAGACTTGCTCAATCGCTGAGGAGGGGGTCAACTCCCAAAACTTACTCGACTAGGAACAAGACCTCGTATAAACGCCCTCGGCTAGAACCGAACTAGCTCTCAAAACAACAAACGAACCAAATCTTGGCCAAACACTCACAAGAGGCGTAACAACCTTTATCGCAACCTCTAGAACACCATCCAAGAATCCGCTTAATCGACAAACGACTACTTCCAAGCGACCAACAAACTTTTCCTTCAAGCTAGCGCTTCCACCATTAACTCCAAGACCAAGGAGTAACTCGACAACTCCCAAAGGAAACGGCTCTTACAAGCGCACAACCAACGGACAGAGAACTCCACATACGCTCACCGCCTCTTGCTCCACCAAAGCAACAACATCTAATCTCACGGGGCACAACAAGGGTCCATCTCGGTCAACCTCCAAATGCCAAACGGGGCAACTCAACATCCCGAAACAGGAAAAACAACCAACATGGCACAAACCACTCGCCCCACGAGCAAAACTAAACTCTAGCAACTCCAATCCACACCTTGGTCAACACCAAGCATCAACTTGCCACCACACCAAAACCACTCCGGACTTTACTCCAAACAAACACTAGCTTGCTAGTCTACCAAGATCGCTAGCAACTCCACCGAGGCTACAAACTACACGCCTCCAAATAGCCAACTCAAACTCACTAGCTGGGCTCGACCGAGCTCTGAGAGGCTCTCCACAACCTAGGGTTCTTTGGCAACCCTCGACACACACACACTGCCAAGATACGATCTAATGCAGACAAATCGCTGAACAAACAACTCCAATTTCCAAAGATCCCAACCATGTCTGGCCAACTCCAACTCCTTGGGAACCTAGAGGACCCAAACGCTACTGAATGCCTCATCCCCTACTCAAAGCATCGGCCACAACATAACTTCTACCCAAGGAAGGATCCGAACAACTCTCTTAGCCATGACGATCGAAAACCACGCGGCTTAGCTACCATCGCTCTTGTTCGGTTTCCAATCGAACTCCAACCAACGATCAACAAGAAGATCCGCCAACCAAGCTTAGGCCCAACTTAACAAATCTTGCCTAAGCAACAACTTGATACCACGAGCACGGTATCCTTACCACCTCAACCAAAGCCTTACAACAACCACCGAGTCCAACTTCTCAAGGAACCGAGCACGAGATCTCCAAAGCAAACCCTACATGGATCTCAAACTCTCGCCACTTTAACGAACCACACAAAACACACTTGTGTGCACAACTCCCAACCTTCCTTTAGAGATCCAAGACTAACAAGCGCTTTTCCACAAGGCAACGTTAACTCCCGGCAATGATACAAACAATCCAAGGAACACCAAAAGTTCCATCTCCACACGATACTCGAAAGCCGAGGCAACCTTGCTCTACCAAAGCATAATCATGCCAAACCAAACTTACTTTGTACCAAGCCTCTACCAAGGGTGCTTACCCCTAAGGCATCCAAAACCTCTCGCAAGGCATCACCATCTCGCCTCAAAAGCATCCAACTCGCCTCATAGGCATCCAAATCATCCGATAAGCATCCAACTCATGGTCCCTCACCGACCAAATTCGCATCTACAATGCTCAACTCTCCTCGGTTTAGGCACTCGAAGGTAGTTGACCGCACTACCAACCACAAAGAAAATCTCTTGGCCTTAACACTAGCGCGAGACTCACGCGCACCAACATTTACCAACCCAAGACCTCGCGACTTACTCAACCTCCGTAAACATCGGGAAGAGGCTCCGGCTCCTCTCGAGCATCCTTTCGCTTGTAGTCCATCGACTACCACCGAACTAGCCCTCCGCACGACCTAAACGGGTGCAAGCGCCATAAACAGATCCAAGGCTAAAGGAGTACGCTGAACTCCGAACGGCATAGAACCATCTGCTATGCCCAAGCCAAACTCAAGCTCGAACCGGACTTAGTGCCAAAGTGGCACACCAACCAATGCACCTCAAGTGCTACTACTACCAAATCCACATCCGAGGAAGCTAGGTCATTAAACAAAACAACAAAGAGCTCGCAAGGGGGCAAAGATGACCCTTCATCCGCCTCAAGCCACTAACACGGCAACTTGCCAAACATTCGGCGATCGGTGGAGACTCGCTAGTCCACCTCTCACAAGGGACTTCCACCACCATCCGATGAACCAAACAAAGACAGAACGACACACCTCGGCCTCTGAGCAATGCAGGGGCATCCCACACACGGATGCTAAACTCAAACTCGCCAACTACTTTACTACTAGCGGTAGGACTTACTAAAACATCGAGCTCTCTGAGGCATCCATTTGCCAACCCAGGCGTCTCCATCAACGCCAACAAACTCATCCGAATAAACTCACTGATCATGCCCTCCCGAAACCTCCGGGGCTACAAGAGCTACTGGGGGAAAATGTGAAACAAACTCGCGGTTGGGCTATCTATCGTGCCCGGACTCCTCACTACGCGCTCCAAATCGCGCTCTGGTCTCGCTCTCGATAGCTAAAGACTCGCCATCAAATCTCTCATGGCCGGAGCACACTCTGCTCAAGGAGTCTCACTCAGGCGCTGCTAGCCTCTACCCCTCCTCTAGGCAACTCAACTGTCGGGGCCAAATCGCATGCGGGCCTAACAACCCCGGCCGCGGGCTCAACATCAACACGATCGGTCCAACTCCTCGGTCGGACATGCCAAGCGCCTGCTCCTGCTCGGGTGCGATCAACATACCGGCGATCTGCACGAAGCACCTCCACCCTCTCACTAGGGAAAAGCGAAGAATCGGGCCACAAATGGCCAACGGAGTCTAAGCTCGCCTCCCTCTCGAACGATGTCCTGTGGGCATCCGAATCTATCTGGATACCTCAACAAGCCGCTAAACAAACCGCTGCGCTGCTGCGGGAAAGTTGGCATGATGGCTCACTAAGACCAAACCAACAACGAGTCGAACACGCTTCGTCTCCGCTCCACAACACTACACAAGGCATACACTAGATGAAAGGTATTGTAAATTCTTAACCCTTTTCTAAAACAGAAAACTTAGGCGTACTTTGGATGACCGCTTCGAGTCTTTGGTGATCATGGGAAAGACGACCTACAACAAAAGGTCGGTCTGAGAATCTATGACTCTGAGCTTTGATACCAATCAGAAAGACCCGACCCAAAAGGGGCTCTAAATGGGCCTTTACCCCAATGCATGTATTCAAAATAAAAGACATTATGAAAAATAAATTTCGGATCCCAAGTAAAAACAGAAACATTCCACAATCAAAACATACATTTCTAAAAGCATACTCGATCCAGAGATTTATTTAAACCATTTAAACATTCCACAAGTACAAATATGCTGGAATCCATAAAACGTAAGAAAACATCCTAGGGCTCCGTGCCCGTCTACATGCATTCGGGAAATAACAAAAGTCAAGAGTCATGATATAATAAAATGGTCGAGATGACAAAGAGATTCCATGATCACAGCTCCTCCTTCAGCCATCCTGTCTCCCGCCTTGGTTACCTGTGGAAAACCACAGAATAAGGGTGAGTAACGAATTACTCAATAAGAATCCCCAACCGGGGTACAATACGATATACATGATCATCTAGAAGAATGTATGCAAGCTATGAGTATAAACACGAATAGAGCACATAGCTTAAGTCCACACTTGGACCTCGGATGCCAACTCGTGGTCTTAGTCCGCAAATAAATCCACCACACAATACGCCCTATACGAGAAACGAGTCCCGGCCTCACCACTTTCTCATCGTCGATACGAAAGGTGCACTAGCTCAAGATCCCGAGGAGCTCTCCGGTCGGTCTTTGTAATGAGCGTAAGCGCGCCTCGCTGCGTGCTCTGCGCGAACTATGGGGTGCCGGTCTAGTGGCAAGCCGCCCATGTCCATCACCACGCCTAACTAAATCTCTCGGATCGGTGTCATCGACATAGGGTGTGAGACTGGACACGTGAACTATGTCACCTGAACCACCGCACTTGAGGCTAAGGAATCGGTCGTGGTAGGCTTACACCGAGAAGCCGCCCTTGCCCTATCGGTGGCAATCAAGGGCTACGGCCGAACACGCCGAGGACGTGTCGATCGCCGGGGATGAGGCAATGCCAAGTCATCATCCCGACCGTTGGGGCATTTAACGATCTGCCACCCTCACCCAAGATTGCGGGGCCTCACCGGCCGGGTTAGCTAAACCCTCACGGGGTCCGGGGCGGAGTATTACCTCGTGCGTCCCCGCCATGGATGCAAGATACTTTATGCATCGTGCCCGATGATGCTACCTACCTACACTCTAACATATCATTTCAATAGCATATAATCCAATACAATCCAAAACGTGCTCAATGAGATACAACGAACCTAGCATGGTACTACGAAGCAAGAACAGATATGAGCATGCCGAGCGGAACAACCTAGCATGGACTAACATGAGAGAACAACATACGAAGTCATGATAGTCGAGAATTCGCAATGAGCACCTAAACTATACATGCTGATAATCACAAACAAACATACAAACAACAATCACATAGAACATCGCAGGTCCACACAACTCCGGTAAGAAATCCTTACAGTCGGGGCAACTACACACAAAACCTAAGTCGCGATCGAACCCGAGCTAGCTACCGAGAACCTAACAAAACAATGATAATCACACTCAAAAGGCTTAAATATAATAAAATAAATAGGGCTCGCTCGGGGCAACTCACGCGATCTGGTGACACGACGACGCGGCGGCAGCAAAGACGGCGGCTGGCTGCTGGCGCGCGATGATGGGCGCTGATGGGCGCTGATGGGCGGCAAATGGCGCACACTGGCGCTGGCTGCGCCAGCGCGGACAGCGCGGCCGGGGCGTGGATGGCGCGCTAGGCGCGACGCTGCTGGGGGCGGCACGCGACGGGCGGCAGCAGCGCGCGCGAGACGGGCGCGCGCGCGCGAGCGCGGGCAGACGGCGCGCTCGATCGCGCGACGCGACGCGAGCTCGGCTCAGCGATGGCGAGGCGCTGGCGCGCGCGCGCGCAGCGGTGCGATGCGACGAGGCTGCGGCGACGCGACGCGACGCGCGCGCTGATCTTCGCGCCGCGACGCTCTGCTGGCGGCGATGGCGGCGCGGCGCTGGCTGCGTCTGCTTGGCGCTGGCGTCTGGGCGCTGGCTGCTGGGCGCTGGGCTGCTTTGGTGCGATCTGGGTGGCCGCTCGACCGGGCTGCTCACTGGTCGCTTGGCTGGCCGGAACAGCGCGCTGGGCCGCAAGGGAAGAAAATCACTGTAAGGGGCTTGGGAGAGAAGAGGGTTGGGCGGCCATGGAGTTTTGGGAAAGAAAACACAAAACCTAATTTCTTTTCATTTAACCAAATGCACAAAACTCCAAAGATCCAAGGGTAACTAAGATATGACGCGGAAAGAGTAACAAGAGCTCTCCATAGCTCAACTGGCACGCATCCTCACAGGCTTTTCCGGAGACCCGGGTTCGAATCCCAGCTGCAACACAAATTCCTTTATTTTTACTTTTGCATCTACCCATGCTCAAACCAAACCACAAAGCCTAAAAAACCTTCATAAATCCATCCAATAATTTTAGCAACTGGAAAAAAGACATAAACGGCCCTGACGGCCCGACCAAATTACCAAAATACCCCTAGGGCGTACCTGGAAGACCGGGATGAAAACCTGGGTCGTTACAATGGTTACCTGTGGAAAAACCATAGAAATAAGGGTGAGTAACGAATTACTCAGTAAGAATCCCCAACCGGGGTACAATACGATATAATCAATCATCTAGTACCAAAGCATGCAAGCAAACAACTACCAACACAGATCATGGCTCAACGAGCTCATAAAACAAGATCCGAGTCATCGTAAGTCTCTTTCTTCCTACTTAGCCGGGATTGGATACATCGACCAATCCTGGACATCACCGAGGTATCTCACTCTGGGGAATACACTGATCCCTAGAATGTCCTCAACGGCCTCCTTGCCCTTGCACTAATCTGGACTTACGGAGAGTACCCGAGTCGCTCTAACGGAAGGAATGGTGTACTCACGACATTAGCCCGGGGAGCTCTCAACCAAGCAACAACGCGCGTGTGCGCGCACACCGCATGCTCCTCCTCGCAACCGGCGTAAATGCGGGGCCTAAGGGCAAACTACGCGGTCGTGCACATGCCTATGACTCGGAAGCGGTGTCACCGATCACGATGGCGCGAGGCCCTCAACGCTCATCCAGCAAAGATGATCCACCGACTGCTAAGAACCGGCCAGGCGGTGCTTACACTGATGGCGTGGTTCCGCTCTAGCAGAGCTACAAACTAGGCTATGCCGAAGTGGGTAGCTAATTCCACAACCGGCTGGTCGGGGGGGGGGGTAGCAAGATACGTTATACTTCGCACACTTTACTCCGTACCTGAGCTACTGGGGACAAAGTACGTTATGTCCGCTCAGCCTCTGGATGATGACAAACCCTACAACTCTATCTAAGAGTACAGAGTAAAAAGCAATGATTCCTGGCTAGCAAGCAAAGACCGACATCAATCACAATACCTAGCATGATACTACGAGCTTAAGCAGGAATCACAAGCATGCTGGCAGAACAAACCTAGCATGGCACTAACATGTAATATCAAGCAAACATGCTAGCAGAAATCAATCAAAGCTGCTCTATTATTTTCATGCTCATAACAGTCAGCAAACAAGCAAGGCATAATCAAGAAAATATCGCAGGGCCCACACAACTCCGGTAAGAAATCCTTACCTGGTCGAAAGGCAACAACACACAATAAAAATAACTGCGATCGAACCCGAGCAACCTATATCGAGCCAAACAAACACATCAATAATCATAGAATAGCCCTAAATACAATAAATAAACATGGCTCGGCTCGGGAGCAACTCACGAGGCGAGGCTGACACGCGAACGACAGTGCTGGCCGACGGGCTATGCACAAAGAAAGGGCCGGGCCGTGGCGCTGGGCCGCAGGGGCGCGGAGTCTGGGCGACGCTGGCGCTTTGCTGGTGAGGCGACGACGACGGCGCGCGCGCTCGCATGGGGACAGCGGCGGCGAGAGCAACATGACGCGGGGGCGCGCGACACGGGCGCTGGGACCCCCGATCGAGTTTGGCTAGGCTCGGGCGACGCGGCTCGAGGTTGGGCAACTCGAGAGTGGACGGACACGAGCTGGGCGAGCTCGGGATGACGACGCGACGGCCTGGGCGAGGGCACTGTGCGACGCTCGGGCTGGGGCTGGCGATGCTGGGCTGGGCGAGGGCGTGCGGGGGGGCTGGGCTCAGCGAGCTGGGGCTCGGGCTGGGCGAGGGCGAGGGCGCACGGGGCTGGGCTACTCGGGCTGGACTTGGGTGAGCCAAGGGGCTGCTCAGGCAAGGGGGCTCCGGGAGAGAGAGAGAGAGAGAGAGAGAGAGAGAGAGAGAGAGAAAAGAGAAAAAAATAAAAAGAAAAGAAAATGAATTTGGAAAAGAAAGGAAAATGGGAAAATTAAAAGGAAAAAGGGATTTTATCCAAAAATCCAACCTTATCCACTTAAAACCTCAAAATCCCATTTCCCGGCTTCCTCCTTCGAGACCCGACCGAAGCAATCTTTTCCAATCAATAAAACTCACTTAAATCCAACTCCCAAAGCAACACTAAGGGCTCGAGCTCGAAACCCAAAGGAAACACACAACCAACCAACACTTTGCCAAAGCCCAAACCACAACCGAGCATCCAACCAACTAGCCCAAACACCACGGGACTCGAAGCCACCAACAAACAAGCCTCGACAAAGGCAGGAGCTACGTCGAAGCCCAGAAAACCACAAATCCTGCTCGGAGAGCCAAAAGACCAAAATACCCCCAAGGGTCCAAACGGCTCTAAAACCCAACCAAACAACTGAATCTTGACCCGAAGGCACCTCGAAAACTGGAATAGGAAACTGGGCTGTTACAATACTCCCTCCTTTTAAGACTTTCGTCCTCGAAAGTCCTAAGACGAAACAGCTCCAGGAAAACTCCACTGATCCAGCTAACTGAACTTCTCGGCCAAGAAAACACTAGCCCTTCCTCGAGAACCAAACCCTCTTGGGTTCTCAAAGGCTCAAAGCCACAATGCCAACCAATCTGCTACCAACGGGGCAAAGCTAACCGAAAGGCCACTGCTCCGATCCGCTCAAGGATCTCAAAAGGCCCTACAAACCTGGGGCTCAAACTAAAGGCACGCTAATCCAACACTCAACACCTCTCTCTGTGTTACTCTCAACAAACTCATGAGATCGGGCACAAGCTCCAAAACTCTACACCACGCTCGCAAAACTCCCTAGGAGCTCACAAACATTGTAACAAACAAATTTCAACCCAACAACAAATCAAGCCAAACAATCAACCTCCTGTGTTCCGAAAACCAAACGGCCAACAAACAACAGCCTCTCAACGGCCGAAAGCAAACTTTTCCATGCAAACCTACTAGCAACTGGCCAAAGAAAATACTGCCAGGCCAGGAAACCACCAAAATTCCTCTCAAGGAAAACTCGGGCTGCAGGACTAAACCCTCACGCAGCTCTCTGCGGCACAACACCTTTAGGAAAACAGCTCAACGGCTTTACCAACCAAGGCCACGGCACCTCTGTGCCAACTCACTCAAACGGCTCTGCTACGCCAACTGCGAACGCACAACAACTAGGAGCAAAGCCCGAGAAGGGCTTGCTCAGCAGAACTCAACCCAAACTTATAACGAGCAACACTCGCCTCCAAGCTACTACTCAACTCTTAAAATCCAACTGGCTACTCAAAGGACTTCTCCTTTAAGCTTAAGCCTAACTCAGCTTCCAACCAGAAGCTCCACTCCCGAAACCTCACGAGGAAAACGGATAACGACAACCTCAAAGCTTACGGATCCTGAGCCACACGAATCCGCAAGACTACCTCAGAAGCTAACACTCGAGGCTGACATCTAGGGAGCAACTCAACCACCACAGAGACTAGGGGGAAAGGGAAATCTTCAATCCCCAAAGAACCAACAACTTGCCAGAAACAACTCTTACTGGCAGGCCACCGCCCTTGCGGGGACAAACAACTTGCTTGCTAACAACACAAAGCAGGGACCCTCTCGCTGGGCTGACCGCTGCGCTACTCTGACCAACTACACAACTCAGGAGTTAAGCTGACTCCTGCCAAACGGGAAACGACTTTCCCAAAAGCAAACTCTGTATGGGCGGCGAACTCACACACGCTCGACTAGCTCAAACCAAGGCGACAAAGAACCAACTCTCTTGGAAGCAACCAACCAAGGAAAACTCAACCAATCGGATCACCAATCCGAAACCAACAACACTTGCTCAACTGCCGAGGGAGGGGTCAACTCCCAAAACTTCCTGACTAGGAACAAGACCTCAGGGCAATGCCCTCCAGCTAGAACTGAACTAGCTCTCGAAACAACAAGAGGACCAAACCTTGGCCCAACACTCACAAGAGGCAGAACAACCTTTACTGCAGCCTCTAGAGCACCATCCAAGAGTCCACCTAATCGACAACCAAAATCTTCTGCGGCCAACAAACTTTTCCTTCAAGCTAGCACCTCTACCATCAACTCATGGCTACGGAGAAATCGACATCTCCCAGAGGAAACGGCTCTTACAAGCGGACACAACCGAAAGAGACAGAGCTCCACATACGCTCACCGCCTTGCACCACCGTGAGCAACAACATCTAAATCTCACGGGGCAACAACAGGGGTCCATCTCAGACTGAACCTCCAAATGCCAAACGGGGCAACTCAACATCCTGGAAACAGGAAAACAACCAACTGGGCACGAACCATTCGTCCCATGAGCAAAGCTAATCTCTAGCAGCTCCAAACCACACCTTGGTCAACACAAAGCATCAACTTGCCACCACACCGGAACCAATCCGGACTCTGCTCCAAACAAACTCTGGCTTGCTAGTCTACCTAGACTGCTAGCAACTCAACCGAGGCTACAAACTACACGCCTCTAGCTAGCCAACTGAAACTCACTAGCTGGGCCTGACTGAGCTCTGGAGAGGCTCTCCTCAACCTAGGGATCCTCCGATCACCCTCCGACACACACGGTCGACTAATGAGCTAACAGCCAACTGCCTGAACAGGCACAACTCTCTCCAGCATCTCAACCATGCTGGCCAACTCCAATTCCTTGGGAACCAAGAGGACCCGAAACGCTACCGAATGCGTCGTCCTCCAACTCAAACATCAGCCTCAACAAGGCTTCTACCCAAGGAAAGGATCCAAACAACTCTCTTAGCCAAGGCGATCAGAAACTGAGCGGCTTTGCTACCACCGCTCTTGTTCAGTTTCCAACTGAACTCCAATCGATGGAACACCAAAAGTTCCATCTCCACACGATGCTAAAAGCTGAGGCAACCTTGCTTTACCAAGGCATAACCATGCCACACCGAACTCACTTTACCAAGCCTCTACCAAGGGTGCTTACCCATAAGGAATCAAAACCTCTCGCAAGGCATCAACTCATCTCGCCTCAAAAGCATCCAACTCGCCTCATGGCATCCAGCTCATCTCATGAGCATCCAACTCATGGTCCCTCTGCTGGACCAAACTCGCATCAACGATGCTCAACTCTCCTCAGATAAGGCCCTCGAAGGTAGTTAACCGCACTACCAACCACAAAGAAACTCTTGGCCTTAACACTAGCGCGAGACTCACGCGCACCAACACTTACTAACTGCCAACCTGCTGACTTACTCAACCCCCAGAAACACTAGGAAGAGGCTCCGGCTCCTCTCGAGCATCCTTTCACTTGTAGTCCATCGACTACTACTGAACTAGCCCTCTGGCACGACCTAAGCAGGTGCAACTGCCATAAACAGATCCAAGGCTAAAGGAGTGCGCTGAACTCCGAACGGCATAGAACCATCTGCTATGCCCAAGCCAAACTCAAGCTCGAACTGGACTTAGTGCCAAAGTGGCACACCAACCAATGCACCTCAAGTGCTACTACTACCAAATCCACATCATACTACGATGGGGGCCAACAAGGTCACTACCTCAAGTGACAACAACTCGCTAGGCATACAAGGGCTCAACTCAAATGTACCATGCCTATGGCATCTCAACAAACCGAAGGCCCACGGCCTACACTAGCATCTCCTCATGATGCTCAACAAATCTCTGGCCGGATCTCTACAAGCAGCAGCTAGCTCCTCTCTAGGAGCTCACCAAGGAAGAGTGCTTAACTCTACCAAACATCTGAGGAAACTGGGCTGTTAAACAACAGCAGGCTTGCAAGGGGGCAAAAATGTCTCTACATCTGCCTCAAGCCACTAACTCGGAAACTCGCCAAACAATCGGGCGACTGGTGGAGACTTTGCTAGTCCACCTCTCACAAGGGACTACCACCACCAATCTTTGTACCAAACAAAGACAGAACGACACACCTCGGCCTCTGAGCATGGGGCATCCCAACACATGGATGCTAAACTCAAACCTGGCCAACTGCTTTACTACTAGCAGCAGGACTTACTAAAACAAACAACACTTTATGGGAGTACAAAGATGCCTCAACAATCTCCTCGAAGGCTGCCAACTCTGCAGCTACTCACTGGGCAATCAACAATCTGCTAAGGCTCAAGATCAACACTTGAGCTACCCAGGCTAGTCCACACGGGGACCTGCTCCACAAGCATCCTCATCGGCATAAACCTGTTGATCATGCCCTCTCGGGAACCTCTGGGGCTACAAGAGCTACTGGGGGAAATGCTGAAACAAACTCTGTCAGCTGAGCTATCTGTGCCCGAGACTCCTCACTACGCGCTACAACTGCGCCTGGGTCTCCGCTCTCTGATAGCTAAAGACCTGCCATCAAATCTCTCATGGCTGGAGCACACTCTGCTCAAGGAGTCTCACTCTGAGGCGCTGCTAGCCTTTACCCCCTCCTCTAGGCAACTCAACCGCTCAGGCTAAAATCGCCTACGGGCCTAACAACCCCGGACGCGCCTCAACATCAACACTATCGGTCCAACTCCTCGGTCGGACATGCCAAGCGTCCCGCTCCTGCAGGTGCGATCAACATACCGGCGATCGCACAAAGCACCTCCACCCTCTCACTAGGGAAAAGCGAAAGAATCGGGCAACAAATGGCCAATGGGAGTCTAAGCTCTACGTCCCTCGGGGACGACGTCCCAGGGCATCCGAATCTATCTGGATACCTCAACAAGCTGCTAAATCATGCTCGCACTGCGGGAAAGTTGGCATGATGGCTCTCTAAGCCCAAACCAACAACGAGTCGAACTCGCTTTCCTCTCCGCTCCACAACTCTACACAAGGCATACACTAGATGAAAAGTATTGTAAATTCTTACCCCTTTCTTTAAAACAAAGAAACTTAGGCGCACTGATGACCGCCGAGTCTTGATGATCATGTAAAAACGACCTACAACAAAGGTCAGTCTACAGAATCTATGACTCTAAGCTCTGATACCAACCTGTAACGACCCGACCTTAAAGGGTTCTAACTAGGCCGTTACCTCAATGCATGCATTACAAATCTACAGAAAATTTGCAAGACGGTGTTCGGATTCTAAGTAAAAACTAAAACATAAAACATTCATTTAATTTCCTGAAACCTGTCCCTGTTTCCAAGCACCTGTTCTAAGACAAATACATTTACAAAACCTACTCTGATCATAGATTTATTTAAATCATACAAACTTTACAACAATGCTAAGATCCGGAAATACATTCAGAAAACACCCTAGGTCTCCGTGCCCAACTACATGCATTCAGAGAACATTTAAATCATAACATAAACATAAGACTCCGAGTTGAACAACAGGTTTCCATGATCACAGCTCCTCCTCCAGCCATCCTGTCTCGCACCATGGTTACCTGTGGAAAATCCACAGAAATAAGGGTGAGTAACGTATTACTTAGTAAGAATCCCCAACCGGGGTACAATACGATATAATCAGTCATCTAGTACCAAAGCATGCAAGCAAACAGCTACCAACACAGATCATGGCTCAACGAGCTCATAAAACAAGATCTGGAGTCATCGGAAGTCTCTTTCTTCCGGCCTAGTTGGGATTGGATACACTGACCAATCCTGGACATCACCGAGGTATCTGTCACTCGGGGGGAATACACTGATCCCTAGAATGTCCTCAAGGGTCTCCTTGCCCTTGCACTAATCTAGACTTACGGGAGAGTACCCAAAGTCAGGCTCTAACGGAAGGAATGGTGTACTCACGACATTAGCCCGGGGGAGCTCTCCGAACCAAGAACTAACGCGCAGCGCGCGCGCACACGCATGCTCCTCTGCAACCGCTTAAATGCGGGGCCTAAAGGCAAACTACGCGCGGGCAGTGCACATGCCTATGACTCGGAGGCGGTGTCACTTATCACAATGAGCGCGAGGCCCTCGCGCGCTCATCATCAGCAAAGATGATCCACCGACTGAAGCTAAGAACCGGCCAGGGCGAGCTTACACCGATGGCGGGGTTCCGCTCTAGCAGCTACAAACTAGGCTATGCCGAAGTGGGTAGCTAATTCCACAACCTACTGGTCGGGGGTAGCAAGATACGTTATGCTTGTAACAGCCCGGATTTTAGTTAAGTATAAAATAAGTTTAAAAGATGTTTTTTGGAGGACTCGAACCCTCGGCCTCAAAGAGAGATGGGAGTTTGGAATTAATTAAGGAAGAAAGAAAGAAAAGAAAAAAAAAAAGCACTCCTCTCGCAAAACCCTCTCCCCACACCTCCCTGCGCCCCCCCCTCGCCGTCGCACTGTCCCAGCTCGCCGTCGCACTGCCCGCCCCGTCGCCGAACCGATCAACGGCCGCCCGCCGCCGCACTGCGCGCCTAAGCGCCGCTGCCGCCGCACTGTCGCCCCAGCGTCGCTCCCGACCGACCGCAACGCGCGAGACCGCGTCTCAAAGACACCCACCGTGTGTCGTCGTCTGCGCCTCGGCGTCGCCCGCCGCGCTGCTCCAGCCGAGCCCGACGCGCCGCGCGGTTCTCGCCTCGCGACGCGACGCCCGCTCGGCACCGGCAAGACTGTCTGCGTCTGCGCGCTAACCACGCCGACCGCGTCGATCGCACGACCGTCGGCCCGGCCAGACGCGTCGCCGCCAGATCGCTGAGGGCCACGCGCCTCCGCATTTGCACCAGCGCACCGCGCCCAGCGCCCTGCTTGCACCACTACCAGCGCCAGCGCGGCCCCAATGATCGACGATCGCCGCGCGCCCACGACTGTCGCTCGCCGCCGCGCGCCGCTCGCGCGCCGCTTTGCCGAGCACGGTGCCTTCTCGGTTGGTAAATTCTCGAGGCCGACCCTTTAGACTTTTTGTGCTTTTTTACCTGCTGCTTGTTGGTTAACTAGGTTGATTTTTATTACTTGCTTAGGTTGTCGGGTTCGCTTAGCAGCTCGAGAGTCATCCGTTGATCGTTGGTTCTATCCACTTCAGGTAAGGATTTCTTACCGGGGTTGTGTGGACCCTGCGAATACTTTGATAGCATGCCATGTGTTGTGTTTGTATGGAATTTCTAGTGGATAGGTTGCTTGCTCTTTCTTGTTCCAGGTGATTTTGTGCTTGAGATTCCTGATATATCCTGTTAAGTTATCATGCTAGGAGATATATTGTCTCGGCATAACCGTGACCTTGTTATCCTGTTAGTGCCATGCTAGGAATTGGCGGATGATGTATAGTGTAAGAGATTGTAGAGGTAACTAGCGCGTCCCGCTCAGGGAAGGCCCCGATGGACATCCGGAGGTGTAAGACCCCGATGGGCATCCTAGGTGTATAAGTCCCCGATGGGCATCACTGAGTTGGAGGTGTAAGACCCCGATGGGCATCCTAGGTGTATAAGTCCCGATGGGCATCACCGAGTTGGAGGTGTAAGACCCGATGGGCATCCTAGGTGTATAAGTCCTCGATGGGCATCACCGAGTTGGAGGTGTAAGACCCGATGGGCATCCTAGGTGTATAAGTCCTCGATGGGCATCACCGAGTTGGAGGTGTAAGACCCGATGGGCATCCTAGGTGTATAAGTCCCCGATGGGCATCACCGAGTTGGAGGTGTAAGACCCGATGGGCATCCTAGGTGTATAAGTCCCCGATGGGCATCACTGAGTTGGAGGTGTAAGACCCGATGGGCATCCTAGGTGTATAAGTCCCCGATGGGCATCACCGAGTTAGAGGTGTAAGACCTCGATGGGCATCCTAGGTGTATAAGTCCCCGAAGGGCAACACCGAGTTCTAGGTTGTGTAAGCCTCGAATAGGCAAGCCCAAGAGTGACGCTCGTTGACCCATCTGCTTGCTCTCGAGTCATTGCATGGTTGCATGTCCGTGTGCTAAATGATATGTTTTCGTATTGTACCCGGTTGGGGATTCTTACTTGAGTAACTCGTTGCTCACCCTTATTTCTGTGGTTTTCCACCGGTAACTTGGGACATCGGCAGGATGGCTAGGAGGAGGTCTTTGGATGATCATGGATAGTCGACTGGGATGCATATTCTTTTATTGTTTTCTTATGATTTAGCATGTAGTGGGACTTGAGTCCCTAGGAAAAGTACTCAAAAACCTATTTTATGTTTCTCATCCGTTTCCCTTGATTTGTTTTTAAAAAGTCTTGATCAGTCATCTACCGCTTATTTTAAATGGAATTATATTTTTCTTTGTTTTGAATGTACTTACCTCAAGGATTTAAATTTCAAACTCTGAATGACGTTTTACATTCCTAGACATGCATGCTAAGTAAGGATCTAGGTTAGAGATCGTTTCTTTTGGGTCGGGTCCTGTAACGGCCCAGGTTTTCGTCCCAGTCTTCCAGGTATGCCCTAGGGGTATTTTAGTAATTTGGTCGGGCCGTTAGGGCCGTTTATATCTTTTTTCCAGATTGCTAAAATTATTGGATGGATTTATGAAGGTTTTTGAGGCTTTGTGGTTTGGTTTGAGCATGGGTAGTTGCAAAAGTAAAAATAAAGGTATTTGTCTTTGCTTGCAATGGTTTGAACCCGGGTCTCCGAAGCTTGTAGAGATGTGTGCCAATTGAGCCATTAGGTGCTCTTGTTGCTCTTTCTGCATCACATCTTAGTTAACCTTGGATCTTTGGTGTTTGGTGCATTTGGTTAAATGAAATAGAAATTAGGTTTGTTGTGTTTTCTTCTCCAAAAGAGTTGTGGCCGCCCAAGCTTTCTCCCAAGCTCTCCTTGCCGATTCTTCATCCTTGCAGCTCCCTTGGATCGTTCATCATCATTCCGGTAAGTCTTCATCCTCTTCATCTTCTCGATTGGGTGTTCTTGTTGGCGAAGGTAAGGAGAAGAGCTTGTGTGTGTGTGTGTTTGTAGCAGTCGCCCAAAGATGCCCAGATCCTGCCAAAGAAGAAGCCCCAGCGCCGCCCGGATCGCCCAAAGAAAGAAGCCCAGATCGCCCGAGTCGCCCAGCTCCATCGCCCCTCTTTGTGCCATCGAGCGGCTGTCGCTCAGCAAATGAGCCGAGACGCTTCGAGCAGCCCACATCGCGGCCAAAGAGACGCCCAGAGCTTCGCCGCAGCCGCGGCCAATGACGCCCGAGCAGCCCACCTGCCGCGGCCCAGATCTCGCCAGCCAGATGCGCCTGTCCGAGCCCCTGCGGCTGCGAAATCGCGCGCGTCGAGACGCTCGCTCGTCCACCACAAGGCGTCGTCGCAGCCGCAGCGCCGCGCGTGTCCGTCCGCTTCCGGCTTTTCCGCGCCCGTCGCGCTGCGCCGGCCGGCCGCTGTCATACAGCGCGTCGCCAGCTCTCTGCCGCCATCTCTGCGCTGTCGGCGCCAGCGCCCGACCCCACCGCCGCCATCGGCGCCGTCAGCGCCAGCCCCGCCCGTCGCTTTACTGCCGTCCGCGTGTCGGGCGTGCCGTGTGAGTGCCCCGAGCCGAGCTCGCTTGTTTTATTATATTTTTTAGGCTATGATTGTGATTTCTATTGTGTTTGTTAGGTTCTCGTTAGCTAGCTCGGGATCGATCGCAGCGTAGGATTTTGTGTGTAGTTGCCCCGGCCAAGGTAAGGATCTCTTACCGGAGTTGTGTGGACCTCTGCGATGTTCTATGTGATTGTTGTTTGTATGTTTGTTTGTGATTATCAGCATGTATAGTTTAGGTGCTCAGATCAATTCTCGACTAGCATGACTTCGTATGTTGTTCTCTCATGTTAGCCCATGCTAGGTTGTTCCGCTTCTAGCATGCTCATATCTGTTCTTGCTTCGTAGTACCATGCTAGGTTCGTTGTATCTGTTGAGCACGTTTTGGATTGTATTGGATTGTATGTTATTGATATGATAGGTTAAAGTGTAGGTAGGTAGCATCATCCGGGCCGATGCATAAAGTATCTTGCATCCATGGCGGACGCGTCGAGACGAGCTTCTCCGTCCCCGGACCCCGTTAGGGTTTAGCTAACCCGACCCAGGTAGGCCCCGCAATCTTGGGTGAGGGTGGCGGATCATTAAATGCCCCAACGGTCGGGATGATGACTTGGCATTGCCTCGTCCTCGACGGTCGGCACGCGTCCTCGGCGTGTTCGGCCAGAGCCCTTGATTGCCACTGTTAGGGCAAAGACCGCTTCTGGTGTAAGCCTACCACGACCGGTTCCTTAGCCTCAAAGTGCGGTGGTTCAGCCGACATAGTTCACGTGTCCGTGTCTCACACCCTATGTCGGTGACACCGATCCGTAGATTTAGTTAGGCGTGGTGGTGGGACATGGGGGCGCGCTTGCCACTAGACCGGCACCCCATAGTCTCGCAGTGCACGCGGTGCATGCTTACGCTCATTACAGCGCCCGCCGAGAGCTCCTCGGGATCTTGAGCTAGTGTACCTTTCGTATCGGCGATGAGAGCAGCCGAGGCCGAGACTTGGTTCTCGTATAGGGCGTATTGTGTGGTGTGGATTATTCCGGACTAAGACCACGAGTTGGCATCCGAGGTCCAAGTGTGGACTTAAGCTATGTGCTCTATTATGTGTTTATGTTCATAGCTTGCATACACTCATCTAGATGACCATGTGCATCGTATTGTACCCCTGTTGGGGATTCTTCTTGAGTAATTCGTTACTCACCCTTACTTATCTTTCGGGTAACCATGGCGCGAGGCGGGATGGTTTGAAGGAGGAGCTATGATCATGGGAACGTCTTTGTCGTCTCCGACTTTTTATTTCTATGACACTTGTCTTTCATTTTCCCCGAATGCATGTAGCGCACAGAGCCCTAGGATGTTTTCTCGAATGATTTTGTGGATTCCCGCTTTATTGAATTTGAGGATGTTTCAAATGTTTTAATAAATCTCTGATCGTGAGTGTACGTTTTGGAAATGTATTTGCCTTGAAACAGTGCTTGGAGACAGGGACGTTTTCAAAGAAACTATATTGATTTCTGATTGAACTTGATTGTTTTGTTTTAATTGGGAATCAAAACTTATTTGCATATTATCCTTTCCTTTGAATGCATGCATTGGGGTAAAGGCCTATTTAGAGCCCCTTTTGGGTCTGGTCTTTACAGATTGGTATCGAGCTCAGAGTCATAGATTCTGTAGACCGACCTTTTTGTTGTAGGTCGTTTTTCCATGATCATCAAGACTCAATACCATCATCAGTGCGCCTAGGTTTATTGTTTTAGAAAGAAAAAGGGTTAAGAATTTACAATACACTGTCATCTTGTGTATGCCTTGTGTAGTGTTGTGGAGCGGAGACGAAGCGAGTTCGACTCGTTGTTGGTTTGGGCTTAGTGAGCCATCATGCCAACTTTCATGATCTGGCGGTTTGTTTAGCGGCTTGTTGAGGTATCCAGATAGATTCGGATGCCCCGGGACATCGTTCCGCAGGGAGGCAGAGCTTAGACTCCGTTGGCCATTTGTGGCCCGATTTGTCGCTTTTCCCCTAGTGAGAGGGTGGTGGTGCTTCGTGCGGATCGCCAAGATGTTGATCGCACCCGGAGGAGCAGGGCGCTTGGCATGTCCGACCGAGGAGTTGGACCGATCGTGTTGATGTTGAGGCCGCGCGTCCGGGTTGTTAGGCCCGCATGCCGATTTGGCCCCGCGCATTGAGTTGCCTAGAGGAGGGGGTAGAGGCTAGCGGCGCCTCAGTGAGACTTCTTGAGCAGAGTGTGCTCCACCATGAGAGATTTGATGGCGTGTCTTTAGCTATCGAGAGAGCGGAGACCCAGCGCGATTTGTAGCGCGTGGTGAGGAGTCCCGGCATAGATAGCCCAAATGACAGAGTTTGTTTCAAAGATTTTTCCCCAGTAGCTTTTGTAGCCCTGAGGTTCCCTGGAGGGCATGATCAGCAGTTTTATTCAGATGAGTTTGTTGGCGTTGATGGAGACGCCTGTGTTGGCAAATGGATGCCTGTAGAGAGCTCGATGTTTTAGTAAGTCCTACTGCTAGTAGTAAAGTAGTTGGCCAGTTTGAGTTTAGCATCCGTGTGTGGGATGCCCCGCTGCTCAGAGGCCGAGGTGTGCCGCCTTCTGTCTTTGTTTGGTTCATCGGATGGTGGTGGAAGTCCCTTGTGAGAGGTGGACTAGCGAGTCTCCACCAAAGGGCCGATTGTTTGGCAAGTTGCCGTGTTAGTGGCTTGAGGCGGATGAAGGGTCATCTTTGCCCCCTTGCGAGCCCGCTTGTTGTTTAACAAACCCACTTCCTCGGATGTGGATTTGGTAGTAGTAGCACTTGAGGTGCATTGGTTGGTGTGCCACTTTGGCACTAAGTCCGGTTCGAGCTTGAGTTTGGCTTGGGCATAGCAGATGGTTCTATGCCGTTCGGAGTTCAAATGTACTCCTTTAGCCTTGGATCTGTTTATGGCGATTGCACCCGCTTTAGGTCGTGCGGAGGGCTAGTTCGGTGGTAGTCGATGGACTACAAGCGAAAGATGTTCGAGAGGAGCTGAGCCTCTTCCCGGTGTTCTTGGGGTCGAGTAAGTCAACGAGGTTGGCGGCGGGCAAGTGTTAGTGCGTGTGAGTCTCACGCTAGTGCTAAGGCCAAGAGATCTTTGTGGTTGGTAGTGCGGTCCACTACCTTCGGTGCCTAAACTCGAGTTGAGTGAGCATTGTAGATGCGAGTTCGGTCCAGCAGGGGAACCATGAGTTGGATGCCTATGAGATGAGTAGGACGCCTTATGTGTAAGCGCACTTGGTAGAGTCTTGGTATAAAGTAAGTTCGGTTTGGCATCGTTATGTTTTAGCAGAGCAAGGTTGCCACTGCTTCGAGTATCGTGTGGAGATGGAACTTTTGGTGTTCCTTTGGTTGATTGTATCTCTGCGGAGTTTAGTGTTGCCTTTTGGAAAGCACCATTAGTCTTGGATCTCTGAAGGAAGGTTGAGAGTTGTGCACACAAGTGTGTTCGTGTAGTTCGTTCTGGTGGCGAGAGTTCCAGAACCATGTAGGGATTGCATTGGAGAACTGGTGCTCAGTTCCTGGAGAAGTTGGACTCCAGGTGGATGTTGTAAGGCTTTAGTTGAGGTTGTAAGGATACCGTGCTCGTAGTTGGGTTTTTGCCTAGGCAAGTTTGTTAAGTTGAACCTAAGCTTGGTTGGTGGAACCTCTTGTGTTCATGGGTGGTGTTGGATGGTGCCGAACGAATGGTGGATGTAGTGAAGCCGCGTAGTTCCCCGACCGTAGTTGCTAAGGGTGTTGCTCGGAATCCTTACCCTAGGTGGAAGCTACATTGTGGCCGATGCTTTGAGTAGGAGGATGACACATTCAGGCGTTTCGGTCTTTTTGGTTTCGAGGTTTGGAGCAGCCAGGCGTGGTTGTGATGCTTTGGAAAAAGGAGTTGTTTGTTCGTAGTTGGTTGTTAGACCGTTAGACGACAAGCAGTGTGTCGAGGGTTGCCAAGAACCCTAGTTGTGGAGAGCCTCACCAGAGCTCACCACCTGTAGTGTAGTGAGTTTAGTTGGCAAGCCGTAGTCGGGTAGTTTGTAGCCTCGGGTGAGTTGCTTTGCGCTTTTGGTAGGCTAGCAGGCCGAGTTTGTTTGGAGTAGAGTCCGGATTTGGTTCCGGTGTGGTGGCAAGTTGGTGCTTGATGTTGGCCAAGGTGTGGTTTTCGAGTTGCCAAGGAGTTAGCCTTGTTCGTGGGTAAGTGGTTTGCCCAGTAGGATGTCTCTCCTGCTCCCGAGTTTAAGAGTGCCCTTATTTGTTGTTTGGGGTGAGTCTTCTCTTGCCCGTGGTTGGCGGTCCACCTGTGGTGGACCCCTTGTTGTTGCCTCTCTGGGAGAGTTGGATGTTGTGCCTAGTTTGAGCAAGACAAATGAGCGGTTGTGAAGCTCTCTCTGTCCTTCCGATGTCCGCTTGTAAGGACCTGCTTCTCCTTGGGAGTTGTTAGGTTATTCCTTGGTCTTGGAATTGGTGGTAGTGGTGCTAGTAGGAGGAGAAAAGTTTGTTGACTGCTTGAAGCGCTTGTTTGTCTAGTTAAGCGGACTCGTGAGTGGTGTTCTGAAGTTGCGATAAGGGTTGTTCTGCCTCCTATGAGTGTTTGGCCTAGTTGGTTAAGGTTTTGAGTGTTGGCTTGGAAGCTGTTGCACCTTTGTAGTTGAAGGCCCCTTTGTTTCAGTTATGGATGAGGTTGCACCTTTGTGGCTGGATTAGGTCCGACTTATTGAGGATCCTTGTTGGCTAGTGTAGCTTGCACTCTGCCACCCATTGTTGGTATTCTTGTTCTTGGTAGTTGGTGTTGACCAGTAGTGGAGTTCCGTTATGAAGTTTCGGTGGGAAGGTGCATTAAGCCTAAGCTTGAGGGTTAAGCTCAGTATGTGTTATCGTTTGGACTTGTGAGATGTGTTTCATATTTGAGGCGAGCTTTGTTCCGTTGTTTGCATGGAGGTAAGTTTAGTGGATGGAGCCCTCTGGGGCCTGGTTGTTTGCAAGTTGTCTTGCCCAGCTAGTGATTTGAGTCGAGCTAGAGATGAGTGGATTGGCATAGCTATGCAGCTTGTAGTTGTTTGAGCTTCCTAGTTCGTAGCACTCAAGTTGTTGGATTGTAAGTTTCGTGTGTGGGAGCCGTCGGCTAGTTGAGGTTGTTGTGTGAGTTCGGATTTTTGGAGTATTGACTTGATGGCTAGAGCTCGCACCTCGGTCGGTGTGCGAGATGCCATTTCTATGGAGTAGAGGCATGTCGGTTTCAGTTGGAGATGTTGCCATTAGGGTGTGGCAACAAAGGTTTGTTCTAGGCGGTGCGTGGGCGAACCGTGGTTCGAGAGTGTTCTTCTTAGAGGCTTATGAGCCGAGTGCGCTTTTACAGTAGTGTTTTCACCCTTCTTGTCCGATGGTCTTTTGGGAGGAGTAAGCGATCCTCCTTGAGCTTGTTGCGAGTTGGTGTTTCCGTGATTAGGCGGCGGGAGACCAGGTGTGGTTTTAGGAGGTTGCCTTGGGTAGCGATTCTCGTGATCGCCGTTCTTGTGGTTCCATTGAGGCATTGTATGGTAAGTGTTGCGAGTCTCTAGTGCTTTGTGAGAAAAGGTTGGTGGCCGTCGGTGTTGTTTTGGGTCCCGTGTTGCCGCAGATTGACCAGAGGTGTTGTACAGAGGAGAGGTTGAGCTCGTTTGTGGTTAGCTTCAGAGCGAGCATGAAAGTTTCGCCGATGTTCGGCGTCGAGTTTTAGAGTTTGAGGTTGGACAAAGGCGTGCTTTTAAGGTTGTGCCGTTGTGAGTTGTGTTGAGGTTTGGTAAGCGGGAGAAGTGGAGTCTCCTCGTTGTTGGACCATTTGAGATTCTCGAGAGGATTGACAGAGTTGCATATTGGTTAGCTTTTTCTGTCATTGTCAGCCGTGTGCAGTGTTCTCATGTATCGGTTGAGGCAGTATGTGTCGGACCCATTGCTCATTGTGGACTTTGAGCCTTTGCAGCTGATTGAGGTTTGAGCTTCAAGGGAAGCTGTGAGTATTCTCGTCTTTGAGACGAAGACGCGTTGCATAATCGTGAGATCCGTTTGGTAAAAGTTCGGTGGAGGTGTTAGAGTTCAGAGGAGGCCGCTTGTGAGCGGGAAGACGGATGAGATTGCAGTATCTGTCTTTGTTTCAGTCTTAAGGACTTTCGAGGACGAAAGTCATAAAAAGGAGGGAATATTGTAACGGCCCAGGTTTTCGTCCCAGTCTTCCAGGTATGCCCTAGGGGTATTTTAGTAATTTGGTCGGGCCGTTAGGGCCGTTTATGTCTTTTTCCAGTTGCTAAAATTATTGGATGGATTTATGAAGGTTTTTGAGGCTTTGTGGTTTGGTTTGAGCATGGGTAGTTGCAAAAGTAAAAATAAAGGTATTTGTGCTGCAGCCGGGGTTTGAACCCGGGTCTCCTGGGAAGCTTGTAGAGATGTGTGCCAATTGAGCCATTAGGTGCTCTTGTTGCTCTTTCTGCATCACATCTTAGTTAACCTTGGATCTTTGGTGTTTGGTGCATTTGGTTAAATGAAATAGAAATTAGGTTTGTTGTGTTTTCTTCTCCAAAAGAGTTGTGGCCGCCCAAGCTTTCTCCCAAGCTCTCCTTGCCGATTCTTCATCCTTGCAGCTCCCTTGGATCGTTCATCATCATTCCGGGTAAGTCTTCATCCTCTTCATCTTCTCGATTGGGTGTTCTTGTTGGCCAAGGTAAGGAGAAGAGCTTGTGTGTGTGTGTGTTTGTAGCAGTCGCCCAAAGATGCCCAGATCTGCCAAAGAAGAAGCCCCAGCCGCCCAGATCGCCCAAAAGAAGAAGCCCAGATCCGGAGTCGCCCAGCTCCATCGCCTCTGCAGGCCATCGAGCGGCACTGCTGTCGCTCGCCAGCCGAGCCGAGCGCTCGAGAGCCCATCGCGGCCAAAGACGCCCAGAGACAGCCTCATCGCAGCCAATGACGCCCGATAGCCCTATCGCCGCAGCCTCGAGATCTCGCCAAAGATGCGCCTGCCGAGCCCCTGCAGCTGCGCAGAATCGCGCGCGTCAGACGCTCGTCGGCCCAAGCGCGCCGTCGTCGCCGCAGCGCGCCGCGCGGCGTGTCCGTCTCGCTTCAGCTTTGTCGCGCCCAGTGCGCTGCAGCCGCCGCCGGCCGTCGCGCGCGCGCGCGCCAGCTCTGCCGCCATCTGCGCTGTCGGCGCCAGCGCCCGACCCCTGCCGCCCATCGCTGGCTGCGTCAGCGCCAAAGAAGCAGCCCGCCGTCTCTTGCCGCCTGTCCCGCGCGTGTCGGGCCGTGCCGTGTGTGTGAGTGCCCCGGCCGAGCTCGCTTGTTTTATTATATTTTTAGGGCTATGATTGTGATTTCTATTGTGTTTGTTAGGTTCTCGTTAGCTAGCTCGGGATCGATCGCAGCGTAGGATTTTGTGTGTAGTTGCCCCCGCCAAGGTAAGGATCTCTTACCGGAGTTGTGTGGACCTGCGATGTTCTATGTGATTGTTGTTTGTATGTTTGTTTGTGATTATCAAGCATGTATAGTTTAGGTGCTCAGTCTTCGAATTCTCGACTAGCATGACTTCGTATGTTGTTCTCTCATGTTAGCCCATGCTAGGTTGTTCCGTTCTAGCATGCTCATATCTGTTCTTGCTTCGTAGTACCATGCTAGGTTCGTTGTATCTGTTGAGCACGTTTTGGATTGTATTGGATTGTATGTTATTGATATGATAGGTTAAAGTGTAGGTAGGTAGCATCATCCGGGCTCGATGCATAAAGTATCTTGCATCCATGGCGGGGACGTCGAGACGCTTCTCCGTCCCTCGACCCCGTTAGGGTTTAGCTAACCCGACCGGTAGGCCCCGCAATCTTGGGTGAGGGTGGCGGTCGTTAAATGCCCCAACGGTCGGGATGATGACTTGGCATTGCCTCGTCCCGATAGGTCGGCACGCCTCGGCGTGTTCGGCCGTAGCCCTTGATTGCCACTGTTAGGGCAAAGACCGCTTCTGGTGTAAGCCTACCACGACCGGGTTCCTTAGCCTCAAAGTGCGGTGGTTCAGCCGACATAGTTCACGTGTCCAGTGTCTCACACCCTATGTCGCGACACCGATCCGAGATTTAGTTAGGCGTGGTGATCGGACATGGGCAACTTGCCACTGGACCCGCACCCCCATAGTTCTGCAGAGCAGCACGCGGTGCATGCTTACGCTCATTACAACACCGACCGAGAGCTCCTCGGGATCTTGAGCTAGTGTACCTTTCGTATCGACGAGACAGCCGAGGCCGAGACTTGGTTCTCGATAGGGCGTATTGTGTGGTGTGGATTATTCCGACTAAGACCCTGAGTTGGCATCCGAGGTCCAAGTGTGGACTTAAGCTATGTGCTCTATTATGTGTTTATGTTCATAGCTTGCATACACTCATCTAGATGACCATGTGCATCGTATTGTACCCCGGTTGGGGATTCTTACTGAGTAATTCGTTACTCACCCTTACTTATCTTTCAGGTAACCATGGCGCGAGGCAGGATGGCTGAAGGAGGAGCTATGATCATGGGAACGTGCTGTCGTCTCTGACTTTTTATTTCTATGACTCTTGTCTTTCATTTTCCCTGAATGCATGTAGCGGGCACGAGCCCCTAGGATGTTTTCGAATGATTTTGTGGATTCCCGCTTTATTGAATTTGAGGATGTTTCAAATGTTTTAATAAATCTCTCTGATCGAGTGTACGTTTTGGAAATGTATTTGCCTTGAAACAGTGCTTGGAGACAGGGGACGAGTTTCAAAGAAACTATATTGATTTCTCGATTGAACCTTGATTGTTTTGTTTTAATTGGGAATCAAAAACTTATTTGCATATTATCCTTTCCTTTGAATGCATGCATTGGGGTAAAGGCCTATTTAGAGCCCCTTTTTGGGTCTGGGTCTTTCTGTCCTTACAATGCTTCACACACTTTACTCCCGACTGAAGCTCACGGGGACAAAGTACGTTATGTCCGCTCACCTGCGGATGATGACAAACCCTACAACTCTATCTAAGAGTACAGAGTAAAAGCAATGATTCCCGGCTAGCAAGCAAAGACCGACATCAATCACACTACCTAGCATGATACTATGAGCTTAAGCAGGAATCACAAGCATGCTGGCATAACAAACCTAGCATGGCACTAACATGTAATATCAAGCAAACATGCTAGCGTAAATCAATCAAAGTCGCTCTATTATAATCATGCTCATAACAATAAAAGACAAACAAGCAAGGCATAATCATGAAAATATCGCAGGGCCCACACAACTCCGGTAAGAAATCCTTACCTGGTGGGAAGGCAACAACACACAATAAAATAACTGCGATCGAACCTGAGCAACCTATATCGAGCCAAAAAAACACATCAATAATCATAGAATAGCCCTAAATACAATAAATAAACAAGGCTCGGCTCGAGAGTAACTCACGAGGCGCGCCGACAAGCTTAACGAGCCGATCAGACGGGCTAGGCCGCCAAAGGGGCGGCTAGCTAGCGCCGGGCCGCAGGGGCCCGGCGCGCTGGCGCGAGCCGCGCGCGCGGACAGCGCTGGGCGACGCCTGGTGCACGGGCGCAGGCACTTGCTCGACTGGGCGACGACGAGCGGTGCGGCTCGGCACATCGGACGACGCGAGGGTAAGAGCAACACGACGCGGGGGCGCGCGACACGGGCGCTGGGAAGCGCGATCGAGCTGGGCTAGGCTCGGGCGACGTGGCTCGAGGTTGGGCGACTCGAGCGCGGACGGACATGAGCTGGGCGAGCTCGGGCTGGCGACGCGACGGCCTGGGCGAGGGCGAGGGCACGCGGCCGGGCGACGGCGATCGTGCGACGACGGGCCGGGCCGGGCTGCGATCTTTGCGAGGGCGCGGGCGGGGCTGGGCTCGGAGCTGGGCTCGAGCTGGGCGAGGGCGAGGGCGCACAGGGCTGGGCTGCTCGGGCTGGGCTTGGGCGAGCCAAGGGGCTACTCGGGCAAGGGGGGCTCGGGGAGAGAGAGAGAGAGAGAGAGAGAGAGAGAAAAGAGAAAAAAAATAAAAAGAAAAGAAAATGAATTTGGAAAAGAAAAGAAAATGGGAAAATAAAAAGGAAAAAGGGATTTTATCCAAAAATCCAACCTTATCCACTTAAAACCTCAAAATCCCATTTCCCAGCTTCCTCCTCCGAGACCCGACCGAAGCAATCTTTTCCAATCAATAAAACTCACTTAAATCAACCTCCCAAAGCAACACTAAGGGCTCGAGCTCGAATCCCAAAGGAAACACACAACCAACCAACACTTTGCCAAAGCCCAAACCACAACCGAGCATCCAACCGACTAGCCCAAACACCACGGGACTCGCAGCCACCAACAAACAAGCCTCGACAAAGGCAGGAGCTACCTCGAAGCCCAGAAAACCACAAATCCTGCCCGGAGAGCCAAAAGACCAAAATACCCCCAAGGGTCCAAACGGCTCTAAAACCCAACCAAACAACCGAATCTTGACCCGAAGGCACCTCGAAAACTGGAATAGGAAACTGGGATGTTACAATGTCCGACCGAGGAGTTGGACTGATCGTGTTGATGTTGAGGCCGGGTCCAGGGTTGTTTAGACCCTTAGGCCAGATTTGGCCCTGGCAGTCGAGTTGCCAAGTGGAGGGGGTAGAGGCTAGCACGCCTCAGAGTGTGACTCCTTGAGCAGAGTGTGCTCCAGCCATGAGAGATTTGATGGCAGGTCTTTAGCTATCAGAGAGCGGAGACCCAGGCGCAGATTGTAGCGCGTAGTGAGGAGTCCCGGGCACAGATAGCCCAGCTGACAGAGTTTTTTAGGAGACACCCCCCCAGTAGCTCTTGTAGCCCCGGAGATTCCCGGGAGGGCATGATCAGCAAGTTTATGCAGATGAGATTGTTGGCGTTGATGGAGCCGCCCAGTTTGGCAAGTGGAAGCCTGTAGAGCTTGATATTTTAGAAAGTCCTACTGCTAGTAGTAAAGCGGTTGGCCAAGATTGAGTTTTTCATCCGTGTGTTGGGATGTCCTGCTTTTCAGAGGCCGAGGTGTGCCGTTCCTGTGCTGTTTGATACAACAGTTGGTGGTGGAAGTCCCTTGAGAGAGGTGGGCTAGCAGAGTCTCCACTAGTCGCCCGATCAATTGGCAAGTTGCCGGGTTTGTGGCTTGAGGAAGATGTAGAGACATCTTTGCCCCCTTGCAAGCTTGCTGTCGTTTTACAACCAGTTCTTTTAGTACCCTCGTAGCCAGGGTGTAGTGTGGAGTTTGCTTGCCAGGGCTTAATCCGTTTGTGGATTTCAGCGGGCTAGTAGAGTGGAGCACTCTTTTGTTAGCATGTTCCAAATGTGGAACAAGTTGTTGCCACCCGTGGAGTTGGCCTGAGCTATTGTTGAGCATCGAGTGGGATGCAGGAGTAGGCCGTGGCATGTCTGTTGGTCGAGGTGCCAGAGAGTAGTCTGCTCGAGTATTGGGACTCTTGTGTTAAGTGCCATTGCCTCGTCACTTGGAGTGTGACCTTTTCTACCCTCGGAGGGGCATAAAGCTCGTTTAGGGCTGATTTGTGTTGTAAAGGATGTAGTGCCTGTTGGAACCAAGCTTTGAGAGGAGGCCTAGATTCAGGCCAGTTGGCACTTTTTGTGCAGGTGGTTCCATGGCCGCCCAGAGTATAGCATCCCCACTAGTCTCGTACCCATTTCTTGAGGTTGCACCTGTTTGGGTTGCATAGGAGATCTAGCTCGGTGGTAGTCAGAGAACTACAAGTATGAGGTTATTCGAGGGAAAGTAGAAGCATTTCACGGTCACTGAGAGTTGGGTGCAAAGGATGTTGTAGGCTGTTAAGAACTAGCGCGTTCGAGTTCTCGCGCCTGTGTTGTGAGCTTGTGAGCCAGATTGATGGTAGCATGATTCGACTACCCTTTGAGTTACCCTAGTATGGGTAGTGTTGGCATCGATGGATGCGTGATTGATCTAGTGTTAGAGCCATGAGTTGGATGGTTGATCGGAGCACGTTTAGTGGGCACATTGGTTTGAGGTATGTTAGCTTGGTATGGATACGCTCTTGTAAGAGTGAGTTGGCCAATGTGGCTTTTCGTGGTGAGTTGGCCCCGAGAGGGTTTGAACTCTTGTTGCTCCCTTGTTAGTAGTGGCTCTGTTGGAGGCAAAAGTTGCCCTGTGTGAGAGTCCTTGTTGGCATTGGATCTTAAGGAATCAAGTTGGAGCTGTACACCCCGGTGTACTTCTGCATAGCTAGTTCCCTGGTGTATGTTTGGAGAACCATGAGAGGTTCGTGTTGAGGAACCAGTGCTCAGTCTTTGAGGTGTCAAGGCTTTAGTTCTTGACAAGTGCCCTAGCTTTGGTTTTAAGGATGTCGTGCTCGTAGCCGGGTTGTTGTTTAAGCAAGTTTTGCTAGTTGGAACTTGACCTGGTTAGAGTTCAGTTGGAACTGAACAAGAGCGGTGGTAGCAAAGCAGCGCAGTTCTGATCGTCATGGCTAAGAGAACTGTTCGGATCCTTACCTTGGGCAGAAGCTATGTTGTGGTTGATGTTTGAGTAGGAGGATGACGCATTCTGTAGCGTTTCCGGTCCTCTTGGTTTTCAAGAAGTTGGAGTTGGCCAGCGTAGTTGAGATGCTGGAGAGGGTTGTGCCCGTGTAGCCAGTTGTCTGTTAGATCGTTTGACGACCGTGTGTGTCGGAGGGTGATCGGTGGATCCCTAGGTTGTGGAGAGCCTCACCAGAGCTCAGTCAGACCAAGGCAGTGTTCCTCGGGTGAGTTGCTGGCAGACTTGGTAGTCTAGCAAGCTAGTGCTTGTTTGGAGTGGAGTCTGGATTGGTTCCGATGTGGTGGCTAGTTGGTGCTTGGTGTTGACCAAGATTTGGTTCTCTTGTTGTTTCAAGAGCTAGCTCGGTTCGAGCAAGAGGGCATTTCCCTGAGGACTTGTTCCTAGTCAGGAAGTTTCGGGAGTTGTCCTCTCCCTCGGTGGTTGAGTAAGTTCTGTTAGTTCTAGGTTGGTGGTCCAATCGATTGAGAAATCCCTTGGGTGTTGTTTCCGAGAGAGTTGGTTGTTGTTGCCCTTGGGTTTGAGCTAGTCAGCGAGCGTGTGTGAAGTTCGCTACCCTTCAGAAGTTCGCTTGCTGGGGAATTTCTCCCATTGAGGAGCAGTCAGCTTAGCTCCTGAGTTGTGTAGTGATCAGAGTAGCGCAGCGGTCAGCCCAGCGACAGGGTCCTTGCATTGTGTTGTTAGCAAGCGAAAAGTTGTTTTTCCTCACAAGGGCGGAGGCCAGCCAGTTTAAGAATTGAGTTGTTGGTTCTTTGGGGTTTGAAGAACCTCTAGTTTTTTTTGTGGTTGAGTTGCACCATGGATGCCAGCCTCGAGTATTAACTTTGGAGGTAGCCTTGTCAGTTCGTGTTTCTTGCGATGTTTTGGGCGTGAATCTTCTGGTTGGAAGATGAGTTAAGCCTAAGCTAAAAGGAGGAAGTCCTTTGAGTAGCCAGTTGGACTTAAGAGTTGAGTGGTAGCTTGGAGGCGAGCTTTGCTCGTTATGAGCTTGGTTTGAGTTTCTGCTGAGCAAGCCTTTCTCGGGCTTTGTTCCTAGTTGTTGTGCTTTCGCAGTTGGCGTTTAGCGGAGCCACAGTTGAGTGAGTTGGCACAGAGGTGCCGTGGCATTGGTTGGTTAAACCCTTGAGTTGCTATCCTCAAGGTGTTGTGTTGCTAGTAGTTGCGTGATGGTTTAGTCCTTGCTACCCGAGATTTCCATGAGAGGAATGTTGGTTGTTTCCTTGTCTGGCGATGTTCTCTTAGGCCAGTTGTTGGTAAGTTGCATTAAAAAGTTTGCGTTCGGCCGTTAAGGGGCTTCAGTTTGTTGGTTTGGCCGAGTGGAGCCTGTGCCTGGTTTTTGCCATTTAGGGTTGGCTGTAGCTGAAGTTTCAGCTGGTGCGAGTAGTGTTAGCCATCTGGTGAACCAGGATTTTACCCTTGTCTTTGGTGCGTCGATTTCTCTTAAGATGGTTGCTTAAGTGTTGTAAGCGCGTGTTAGTTGGAAAAGTTTGCCTTCAGGATCAGTCGCCAGTTGGTGGTTCGATTGTATTTCGTTAAGGCTGTAGGCAAGCCTTGTGCTTCGCTGGCCTCATGTGAAGTAAGAGTAGGCCGTTTAGTTTTCTGAAACCTGAGAGGTTTAGTTGTTTGGCCAGCATGGTGTAAAGTTGAGGCTGTTTGTTAACAGCTGTGAGCATTCAGAGAAGTTATGCCAGTGCGTGGCGTTGAGTTTTGGAGCTTGTGTCCAATCTGCGAGTTTGCTGAGAGTAGCACCGCTTGAGAGTTGGTGCGAGTTGAGGATGTGGTTTGCCGTCTAGCTTTATCGGATCTATTTCCTTCGGAGTTCAGTGTATGCCCAGTCTTTGTTGAGATAGTTATGGCAGACTGGATAGCATTGTGGCTTTGAGCCTTTGAGAACCCAAGAGGGTTTAGTTTTCGAAGAAGGGCTAGTGTTGTCTTAACCGAGAAGTTCAGTTGGTTAGGAATCAGTGGAGTATTCCTAGAGCTGTTTCGTCTTAGGACTTTCGAGGACGAAAGTCTTAAAAGGAGGGAGTATTGTAACGACCCAGTTTTCTTTTCCGGTTCTCGAGGTGCTTTCGGTTCAGATTCAGTTGTTCGGTTGGGCCGTTAGAGCTTTTTAACCCTTAGGGGTATTTTGGTCTTTTTGCTCCCCGGGCAGGATTTGTGGATTTTCCAGTTCAGATTCAGTTGTCGAGGCTTGTTTGTTGTTGGTTGCGAGTCCCGAGATGTTTGGGCTATTCGTTTGTAAGTTCAGTTGTGATTTGGGTTTTGGCAAAGTTATGGTTGGTTGAGTGCATCCTTTGGGATTCGAGCCTGAGCCCTTAGTGTTGATTTGGGAGTTGGATTTAAGTGAGTTTTATTTATTGGAAAAGGATTGCTTCAGTCGGGTCTCGAGGAGGAAGCTGGGAAATGGGATTTTAAGGATTTAAAATGGATAAGGTTGGAAAAATAGGATAAAAATCCCATTTTTCCCTTTTTTTCCCATTTTTCCCTTTTTTCTCTCTCTCTCTCTCTCTCTCTCTCTCTCACCCGGCCAGAGCCAGACCCATTTCGCCCAACCTAGCCTTGACTCCTTGACCCATTTTTCCCTTTGTCCTGCTCTGGGCTACCCACATACGAGCTCCAATCTTTTGCACTACACTGCTGGTCAACTACAGCAACTTAGGACCCAAAAACTGATGGCCACCAACCTTTTCACAGAACACTAGAAACTTGCAATATTTACCATACGACGCCTCAATGGAACCATATAACTTACAGCTGGGAACTGCTACCCAAAGCATCCTTATAAAACCAACACTGGTCCCCTGCTGCCTAACCACAGAAACACCAACTCGCAACAAGTTCTAAAGGATCTGGCTCACTCCTCCCAAAGACCATCGGTCAGAGGGTGAAAACACTACAGGAACTGCACTCGGCTCATAAGCCTCTTAACAACGGTCTCCAGAACCACAGTTCATCAACGTACTGCCTAGAATAACCTTTGTTGCCACACCTTGGTGACAACAACTCTAGCCTGAAACTACCATGTCACCACTCCATAGCAATGACATCTCCACCTGGGGCGAGGTGCGAGCTCTAGCTACTACAACTAATCCGCCAAACATCCGAACTCACTCAACAACCTCAACCACCTACCGGCTTCCACACAGAATCCTACAAACCAACAACTTAAGTGCTACGAACTCGGTAGCCTAACCAACCGCTCACTGCATAACCACACCAATCTACTCAACTCCAACTCGACCCAGATCACTGACTGAAAAGTCAACCTGCTATCAACAGGGCCCCAGAGGGCTCCCTCCACCAAACTTACCTCCATGCAAGCAACGGAATGAAGCTTGCCTCAAATATGAAACACATCTCACAAGTCCAAACTATAACACATACAGGCTTAACCCTCTAGCTCAGGCTTATTGCACCTTACCACCGAAACTTCACAAACGGGACGCCACTACCCGGTTAACACCAACTACCAAGAACAAGAATACCAACAATGGCTGGCATAGCACAAGCTACACTAACCAACAAGGATCCCTCAATAGGTCAAGACCCTAATCCAGCCACAATGGTGCAACCTCTTCCCACAACTGATACAAAGGGGGTTCCTCAACTACAAAGGTGCATAAGCTCCCAGGCCAAACACACAAAGTACCTTAGCTGACTAGGCCCAACACTCACAAGAGGCAGAACAACCCTTACTGCAACTTCCAGAACACCACTCAAGAGTCCGCTTAACTGGACAAACAACTACTTCCAAGCAGCGAACAAACTTTTCCCTCTTGCTAGCACCACTACCATCAACTCCCAGACCAAGGGAGTAACCTGACAACTCCTATGAGGAAATGGTTCTTACAAGCGGACAACCGAAGGACAGAGAGCTCCACACACGCTCGCTGTCTTGCTCCGCTAAAGCAACAACATCTAAATCTCACGGGGGCAACAACAGGGGGTTCCACCACAGACTGAACCGCCAACCACAAACTAGCCAAGGCTCACCTCCAAACACCAAAGGAGGGCAACTCTCAACAACCTGGAAACAGGAAACACAACAAACAGGGCACGAACCACTTCTGGCAACTCAAAACCACACCTTGGTCAACACCAAGCACCAACTTGCCACCACACCGGAACCAAACCGGACTCTACTCCAAACAAACTCTAGCTTGCTAGTCTACCAAATCTGCCGGAAACTCACCCGAGGTCTACAACCTACACGACTCCGGCTTGCCAACTGAACTCACTACCTGGGTCTGACTGAGCTCTGGTGAGGCTCTCCACAACTAGGGTTTCTTCGGCAACCCTCAAACACACACTGTTGTCAAACGGTCTAACAGCCAACTGCCTGAACAAACAACTCCTTTTTCCAACATCACAACTATGCTGCCCTGCTCCGAACCTCGAAACCAAAAAGACCAGAAACGCTTCAGAATGTGTCATCCTCCTACTCAAAGCATCAGCCACATTGTAGCTTCCACCCAGGGTAAGGATTTCGAGCAAAACTCTTAGCAACTACGGTCAGGAACTACGTGGCTTCGCTACAACCACCATTTGCTCAGTACCACCTGAACTCCAACCCTGAGCACAAGAGGTTCCACCAACCAAGCTTAGTTCCAACCTAACAAAACTTGCCTAAGCAACAACCCGACTACGAGCACAGTATCCTTACAAGCTCAACTAAAGCCTTACAACATCCACTTGGAATCCAATTTCTCCAAGAACTGAGCACCAGCTCTCTAATGCAAACCCTACATGGTTCCGAAACTCTCGCCAACAGAACGAACTACAAAAAACACGCTTGTGTGCACAAATCTCAACCTTCCTTCAGAGATCCAAGACTAACAGGCGCTTTCTAAAAGAAACAACAACCAACTCATGGCAGAAATACAGACAACCAAAGGAACACCAGAAGTTCCATCTCCACATGATACTCGAAGCTGTGGCAACCTTGCTCTACTAAAGCATAACAATGCC
Organism: Sicyos edulis; assembly: GCA_036507275.1. Classification (NCBI taxonomy): domain Eukaryota; kingdom Viridiplantae; phylum Streptophyta; class Magnoliopsida; order Cucurbitales; family Cucurbitaceae; genus Sicyos; species Sicyos edulis. Next base: position 13,837,320 of record CM071847.1, read on the forward strand.
AAACCGAACTTACCTTATACCAAGACTCTACCAAGTGTTTTTTACACATAAGGCATCCAGCTTCTCTCATAAGGCATCCTACTCATCTCATAGGCATCCAACTCGCCTCATAGGCATCCAACTCGTCTCATATGCATCCAACTCATCTCATAAGCATCCAACTCATCTCATAAGCATCCAACTCATGGCCCCACTGCTAGACCAAACTCGCATCTACGATGCTCAACTCTCCTCAAATTTAGGCACTCGAAGGTAGTTGACCGCACTACCAACCACATAGATCTCTTGGCCTTAGCACTAGCGTGAGACTCACACGCACTAACACTTATCAACCTTCAACCTGCTGACGCACTTTTACCTCGGTAACACTGGGAAGAGGCTCCGGCTCCTCACGAACATCCTTTCGCTTGTAGTCCTTCGACTACAACTGAACTAGCCCTCTTGCATGACCTAAACAGGTGCAACTGCCATAAACGGATCCAAAGGCTAAAGGAGTACTGAACTCCGGACGAGTTATAAAACCATCTGTTCCACTCGTGCCAAACTCAGGCCTAAACCAGACTTAGTGCCAAAGCGGCACACCAACCAATGCACCTCAAGTGCCACTATTACCAAATCCACATCTTACTACAAATGGGGCCAGCAAGGTCACAACCTCAAGTGACAAAAAAACTATGGCTAGGCATACAAGGGCTCAAAACTCAAACAACCTTGACTATGGAATCTCATCTAACTGAAGTCTTACGGCCTACTCTTGCATCTCCACATGATGCTCTACGAAACTCTAGCCGAGTCTCTCAACATGCAGCAGCTAGCTCTACTCTAGGAGCTCACCATAAGAAGAGTGCTCAACTCTACCAGACAACTGGGGAAACCACCAACGGATCAAGTCCGATGGGAACACTGCTTGCTGCACCCTTAACCACGGTGGTTCCGCCATCGTGCAAAAACAACAACACTTTACAAGAGAACAAAGATGTCTCAGCAATCTCCTCGAAGGCTACCAACTCTGCAGCTACTCACTGGGGAATCAAACAATCTGCTAAGGTTCAAGATCAACACTTGAACTACCCAGGCTAGTCCACACTGGAACCTGCTCCACAAGCATCAACATAATCAAAGCCATAGCTAACTTCTCTCCTGGAGTGGTACTCCAGGGCAAATCACCTCCACCCTCTCTCTAGGGGAAAACTAACAACTGGGCCACAAGTGGCCTACGGGAGTCTAATCTCTGCCTCCCTCTAGAACGATGTCTTAGCGGTATCTGAATCTATCTGGACACCCTGACTAGCTGCTATCATACTTCTTACACTGCGGGAAGTTGGCATGATGGTGCTTTGGACCCAAACCAACAACGAGTCAGAACCTGCTCATCTTCGCTCCACAACACTAAACAAGGCATACACTAGATGAAAAGTATTGTAAATTCTTAACCCTTTTCTAAAGTCAGAAACTTAGGAGTACTGATGACTGCTCAGTCTTTGGTGATCATGGAAAAATGACCTACACAAAGGTTAGTCTCACGTAATCTATGACTCGAGCTCGATACCAATCAGAAGACCAGGCCAATGGGGTCCTAAAATGGGCCTCTACCTCAATGCATGCATCCAAAAGTTAAAGACAATATGCAAGAATGGTTTTCGTGTTCTAAGTGAAAACTAAAACATACACATCCATTTAAAAGTCAATACAAAATTCCTCAAACTCGCCCCTCCTGTTTCCCAAGCACCGTTCCAAGACAAATACATTTCCAAAACTCACTCTGATCAGAGATTTATTTAAAACATTCAAAATTTTCCAATAGTTACAACAGTGCTAGAATCCGGAAAAGCAGTTAGAAAACAACCTAGGGCTCCATGCCCAACTACATGCATTTAGAGGAAAATAAAACACAAAGAATCATAGACATAAACTCAGATTTTGAACAACGGGTTTCCATGATCACAACTCCACCTCCAGCCATCCTGTCTCGCACCATGGTTACCTGTGGAAAACCACAAAATAAGGGTGAGTAACGAATTACTCAGTAAGAATCCCCAACCGGGGTACAATACGATATACATGGTCATCTAGCAGAAAGGTATGCAAGCTATGAATATAAACACAGAAGAGAGCATATAGCTTAAATCCACACATAAACCTCGGATGCCATCTCAGGGTCTTACTCCGGAATGTCCACCACACGATACGATCCTATACGAGAAACAAGTCTCGGCCTCAGCCTGTCTATTATCGATACGAAAGGTGCACTGAACTCAAGATCTCGAGGAGCTCTCCGATCGGAGCTGTAATGAGCATGTGCGCGCACCGCATGCTACTGCAAACCATGGGGGGTGTCGGGTCTAGTGGCAAGCTGCCCAGGTCCAGTCACCATGCCAAACTAAATCTCTAGATCAGTGTCACTAACATAGGGGTGTGAGACCTGGACGCGTGAACTATGTCAGCCTGAACCACTGCACCTGAGGCTAAGGAACCAGTCGTGGTAGGCTTACACCAAGAAGCGGTCCTTGCCCTAACAGGTGGCAATCAAGGGCTACTGCAGAACACGCTGAGGACGTGCCGACTGCTGGGGACAAGGCAATGCCTTGTCATCATCTCGACCGTTAGGGCATTTAACAGTCTTCCACCCTCTCCCAAGATTGCAAAGGGCTGCTGTTAGGGTTAGCTAAACCCTAACGACGGATCAGGGATGGAGTACTGCCTCGTACGTCCCTACCAAGGATGCAAGTTACGTTATGCACCCTTGCCCGGATGATGCTACCTATCATAACTCTAATCTATAAATAGATACAACAAACAATCCAAAAAGTGCTCAACAGAAACAACGAACCTAGCATGATACTACGAAGCAAGAACAGATAACGAGCATGCCAGAACAGAACAACCTAACATGGGACTAACATGAGAAACAACACAAGAATCATGCCAGTCGGGGATTCAGAACAGAGCACCTATCACTAAACATGCTGATAAACATAAACAAGCATACAAACATCAATCACATATTATATCGCAGGGCCCACACAACTCCGGTAAGAAATCTTTACCTTGGTCAAAAGGCAATGACACACTAAGGCCCTATGCTACAAACGAGCCCGGAGCTAGCTATCGGGTACCTAGCAAACAACAACACATTTCACAATCAATAGGCCTAAAATAATAAATCAAACAGGGCTCAGAGACCCCGATGGGCATCACTGAGTTGGAGGTGTAAGACCCGATGGGCATCACTGAGTTGGAGGTGTGTAGGTCTCGAAGGACACCCAGGTGTGGAACCTAGGGTAGTTGGTAGCTGTAAGCCTCGATTAGGCAAGCCCCAAGAGTGACGTTCTGTTGACCCATCTGTTTGCTCTGAGTCTTTGCATGGTTGCATGTCCGTGTGCTAAATGATATGTTTTCGTATTGTACCCTGGTTGGGGATTCTTACTGAGTAACTCGTTACTCACCCTTATTTTTCTGTGGTTTTCCACCAGGTAACTTGGGACATCGGCAGGATGGCTAGGAGGAGGCGGCTGGATGATCATGGACAGCTGACTCTGGGATGCATGTTCTTAAATTGTTTTCTTTATGATTTAGCATGTAGTGGGACTTAGGTCCCTAGGGAAAAAACTCAAACTATTTTATGGTTCCCGTACCGTACTCTTGTTTGTTTTTAAGAAAGGCACTGATCAGTCAAATTGCTCTTGATTTTTACATTGGCTTTTGTGGTTGTTTAAAGTTTTGTTGATTGCAAAAGTTTTAATCTTGGTACTTTTATGGTGTTTTACATTCCTAGACATGCATGCTAAGTAAGGATCTAGGTTAGAGACCGCTTCTTTTGGGTCGGGTCCTTACAGTTGGTATCAGAGCCAGGTTGTTAATGCTGTGGTGTAGAAGGCCCCAGTGTACTCGGGTCAGAAGCGTAAGTTTGACGCAGGAAGTAATGGACATGGAGGCGGTCAGCGCCGTCAGGGTACTTATCATGGCAGAGACCAGCACCGGGATCGTAACCGTGATTAGCCTCGCCAACAAGGCGTGGGGAGGCCGCCACCGTATTGTAGACCCTGTGGTAAACAGCATTGGGGGCCGTGTGGTGGTAACCCTAGAGCTTGCTATAATCGTGGTAAGGAGGGGCATCGGGCGGACATTGCAACCGAGCGGTGGTGGCACAAACAAATTTCAAGAGCGAGGAAGAGTATATGCTACGACTCGCCAGAGGTCGAGAGAGCCGGACCCGCGATGGCGAGTGCACGCTCCTAGTTCTTGATCACCTCGCCTTTGTGTTGTTTGATTCGGGTTCCACCCATTCTTTTGTTTCTCTGCTTTTTGCTTGGCGTGCTTGCATGAATTTAGAGCCTCTAGGTTTTGAGTTATCTGTCGCTACTCCCTCGAGAACTAGTATGTTTGGCTAGCTGTATAGTAAGGGATGGTCGGATACAGTGTCCGACTGCACTCTCATGAGTTACCCTCATAGTGTTAGCTATGAGCGGTTTTGATGTGATCCTCGGCATGGATTGGTTAGCCGATAACCACGCTATGATTGGATCACATTGTAAGGAGGTGGTGTTCGTGCCGCCAGTAGGCCTAGCTTTAAATTTCCGGGCACCCAGAGTGGGGTGTGTCCGCCGGTGATTTCGGCGAGCTTAAAGCTCACCGCTTGTTAGCTCGAGAAGCTTGGGGTTTCTTAGCTAAGTTGACCGGGAGAACCGTGACCGATTATCTGTCGAGCAGTGCCCATAGTGCAAGAGTTTGCGGATGTTTTTCCCGAAGAGTTGCACGGCTGCCGCCAAGAGAGAGGTGGACTTCTCAATAGAGCTTGAGCCGGGACTCGCCCTATCTTGAAAGCTCCTTATCGTATGGCGCCAAAGAGAATCGAAAGAGTTAAAAGAACAAACGCAGGAGTTGCTTGACAGAGGATTTATTCGGCCGAGTGTGTCCTCGTGGGAGCACCCGTCTTGCTTGTTAAGAAAAATGATGGCTCGATGCGTCTATGCATCGATTACGAGGAACCGAACAAGGTAACCATTAAGAACAAGTATCCATTGCCTCGTATCGATGACTGTTTGACCACCTCCAGGAGCTTGTGTGTTTTCAAAGATTGACTTGAGGTCGGGCTACCACCAGTTGAGGATTCGGGATGCAGATATTCCCAAGACAGCGTTCAGGTCGAGGTATGGGCATTATGAGTTCGTAGTCATGTCTTTCGGACTGACGAACGCCCCAGCTGCATTCATGGACATGATGGACAGAGTGTTCAAGGCGTTCTTGGACCGCTTTGTCATCGTGTTCATAGATGACATTCTTGTGTACTCTAAGTCTAAGGAGGACCATGCCTCGCACCTAAGGCAGATTTTGGCAGCCTTGCGCAAGAACAAGCTCTATGCGAAGTTCTCAAAATGTGACTTTTGGCTCGAGGAGGTAGCTTTTCTAGGACACGTTGTGTCTAAGGAGGAGTGGTCAGGACCCTTCAAGGTAGAGGCCGTTAGTTCGTGGGCCGACCGACGCGATCGTGGCGGAGATTCGTAGCTTTACGGGTCCGCCGGATATTATCGACGCTTGTTCAAAATTTTTCCGCTATAGCGACCACCGCTACTCGGTGACGAGAAAGGGCGTCGATTTCGTTTGGGATAAGAAGTGCGATGAGAGTTTTGCTAAGCTTAAGAACGACTTTTGACGTCTGCGCCCGGTGTTGGCGCTTCTAGAGGGAGCAGGGGTTTCGTGGTGTGTCTGATGATGCTAGCAAGTTTGGTTTGGGATGCGTCCCGATGCAACACGGTAAAAGTGATAGCATACGCCTCGAGGCGATTGAAACAAAGACGAGCGTAACTATCCGACTCATGATATGGAGTTGGCGTGATCGTCTTTGCACTTAAAATCTGGAGACACTACTTGTATGGGGAAAAGATTCAGATTTTCTCGGACCACCAAAGCCTCAAGTATTTCTTCACTCGGAGGACCTAAACATGAGGCAGAGGAGGTGGTTGGAGCTGTAAAGGATTACGACGTGAGATATTGTATCACCCTCGAAAGGCAAATGTTGTGGCGGATGCACTAAGTAGGAAGACCTCGCATCTAGCAACGTTGGCAAATCCCAAAAGTATCATAAGGAAAGACCTCGAGAGAGCGAGAAATAGCAGTGTTGTTAGGGGATGTTACCGCTGTGTAGCTCGATTGACCATCCAGCCTTCTCGGTAAGGCAAAGGATTATTGACGGCCAATTGAATGATCCTAAGTTGAAAAAGTTGTATGAGAGGGTCCAGCTGATGGTGACTTTGATTTTGAGATATTTGCGAGATGGTGGCTTGAGATATAAGGGTCGGCTATGTGTCCCACCCGATGCCAGTATTCGTTCGAGTTGTTGAGCGAGGCTCACACCTCGCCTTTTGCATGGCACCTGTGGGGTAACAAGATGTTCCAAGATCTTAAGCGAGACTTTTTGGTGGATGGGGATGAAGAGAGAGATTGCCCGGTTTGTTAGTAGGTGTCTCACTTGTCGGCAAGTGAAGGCGCCAGGCGGCTCCAACCAGGTTGCTACAATGCGCTCGGGGTGCCACAAAGTGGAAGTGGGAGGAAATTACCATGGATTTTATTTCGTGATTGCCCGTAACCCCTAGAGGATATGCACAGATCTGGGTGGTCGTTGATAGGTTGACTAAGTGTGCCCACTTCATTCCGGCAGATAAACTACACAAAGGAGCAAAGGGCACAACTGCTTCCTTGAGCAGATAGTGAGGTACCACGGAGTGCCGCTTAAAATTATCTCCGACCGGGATTCCCGCTTTACATCACGATTTTGGAAAGCCCTTCAGTGTGTTTGGGCACAGAGTGCGGCTACAAAGATGACCTTCCACCCATAGACCGATGGCGGACCGAGCGGGTAAATCGAGATCTTAGAGGATATGTTGCGAGCCCGTGTGTTGGATTTCCTGGCGCTTGGGACCATGATTTGTATTTGATGGAGTTCGCCTACAACAATAGTTTTCAATCAACCATTCGGATGGCACCGCTTGAAGCGTTGTATGGTAAGCGCTACGCATCCCCCTGTGATTCTGGGAAGAGGTTGGAGACAGATGTATTGGGTCCGAGTTGCTCCAATTGACCAATGAAGTCATCCGTAAGATCGAGCTCGCATGTTGGCCGCCCAGGCGAGCAGCGTAAGAGCTACGCCGATGTCGACGCGTTGAGAGTTGGAGTTTGAGATTGGCCAACGTGTTCCTTAAGGTAGCTCCGTCGCGTGGAGTTCGAGGTTAGGTAGGAAGGGAAGCCGAGCCCCGTGTTTGTTGGACCATTCGAGATCCTCGAGAGGATTGGGGCCGTAGCTAGCTTATCGGTTAGCATTGCCGCCATCCTTGGCTGCGAGCAGCATAGTGTGTTCCATGTTTCGATGCTCGCCCAAGTGTGCAGACCTTTCGCATGTCATAGATTTCGAGCCTTTGCAAAATAAACCATGACTCGAGCTTTGAAGAAAAACCAATAAAGATCTTAGCATTTGAGAAGAAAGTCTTGAGGAACCGAGCTATTGATTTAGTGAAAGTGCAAAGTGGCGTAATCGAGAGAGTTGAGGAAGCTACTTGGGAGTTGGAAGGGGAGATGAGGAGAAATTACCCGGGTTGTTTTAGTGCAAAGAACTTCCGAGGACTAAGTCCTCCAAGGAGGGAGTATTGTAACAACCCGGATTTTAGTTAAACATAAAATAAGGTTTAAAGGATGTTATTTGGAGGATTCGAACCCTCAGCCTCAAAGAGAGATGGGAGTTTGGAATTAATTAAGGAAAATAAATGCGTCAACTAGGGTTTGAAGGAGGAAAGCCTTGGGAAGGGAATTTTAGATTTCCAAAGCTTATTTAATTTGAGGAAGAAAGAAAAAGAAAAAAAAAAAGAAAAAAAAAAGAAGACTCTCCTCTCGCAAAAACCCTCTCCCACCACCCGCGCGCGCCGCCGCCGCACCGCGCGCGCTCACTCGCGTCGCGCCTGCCACCTTCGCCCGCACCGATCAGCCAGCCCGTCGCCGCACCGTGCGCCCCAGCGCCACCCGTCGCCGCACCGTGCACCCCAGCGCACCGCCCGCATCGCTCTGTCGGGCCGCATCCATGCGATCACGCACAAGACTGCCTGCCACCGCCGCGTCGCTCGTCCGTCACTGCTCGCGCGCCTCGCCCGCGCGTCGTCCCAACGTGTCGCTCGTTCCGCGCTACGCCCCACACAGCCAGTCGCCGCAGACATCGCCGCCACGCCCGACGCCTTGACCGTGCGCGCCCGAGCGCTGCTGCAGCGCCAGCGCCACTGCCGCACAAAGCAGCTGGCGTCGTTCTTGCTCCTTGCTGCCGAGACGTGTGCTTCTCGGTTGGTAAATTCCCGAGACTGACCCTTTGGACTTTATGTTCTTTTTAGTTGCTGTTGGTTAATTAGGTTGATTTTATTACTTGCTTAGGTTGTCGGGTTCGCTTAGAAGCTCGAGAGTCATCCGCTGATCGTTGGTTCTATTCACTTCCGTGTAAGGATTTCTTACCGGGTTGTGTGGACCTACTGCGAATACTTGATAGCATGCCATGTGTTGTGTTTGTATGGAATTTCTAGTGGATAGGTTGCTTGCTCTTTCTGCTTCCGTGATTTTTTGTGCTTGAGATTCCTGATATATCCTGTTAGTTATCATGCTAGGAGTTAAATTGTCTCGGCATAACCGTAACCATGTTATCCTGTTAGTGCCATGCTAGGAATTGGCGGATGATGTATAGTGTAAGAGATTGTAGAGGTAACTAGTGAGTCCCGCTTGGGGAAGGCCCCGATGGACATCCGGAGGTGTAAGACCCCGATGGGCATCCTAGGTGTATAAGTCCCCGATGGGCATCACTGAGTTGGAGGTGTAAGACCCCGATGGGCATCACTGAGTTGGAGGTGTAAGACCTGATGGGCATCCTAGGTGTATAAGACCCCGATGGGCATCACTGAGTTGGAGGTGTAAGACCCCGATGGGCATCCTAGGTGTATAAGACCCCGATGGGCATCACTGACTTGGAGGTGTAAGACCCCGATGGGCATCCTAGGTGTATAAGTCCCCGATGGGCATCACTGAGTTGGAGGTGTAAGACCCGATGGGCATCCTAGGTGTATAAGACCCCGATGGGCATCACTGAGTTGGAGGTGTAAGACCCGATGGGCATCCTAGGTGTATAAGACCCCGATGGGCATCACTGAGTTGGAGGTGTGTAGGTCTCGAAGGACACCCAGGTGTGGAACCTAGGGTAGTTGGTAGCTGTAAGCCTCGATTAGGCAAGCCCCAAGAGTGACGTTCTGTTGACCCATCTGTTTGCTCTGAGTCTTTGCATGGTTGCATGTCCGTGTGCTAAATGATATGTTTTCGTATTGTACCCCGGTTGGGGATTCTTACTGAGTAACTCGTTACTCACCCTTATTTTTCTGTGGTTTTCCACCAGGTAACTTGGGACATCGGCAGGATGGCTAGGAGGAGGCGGCTGGATGATCATGGACACCGACTGGGGATGCATGTTCTTAAATTGTTTTCTTTATGATTTAGCATGTAGTGGGACTTAGGTCCCTAGGGAAAAAACTCAAACTATTTTATGGTTCCCGTACCGTACTCTTGTTTGTTTTTAAGAAAGGCACTGATCAGTCAAATTGCTCTTGATTTTTACATTGGCTTTTGTGGTTGTTTAAAGTTCTGTTGATTGCAAAAGTTTTAGTCTTGGTACTTTTATGGTGTTTTACATTCCTAGACATGCATGCTAAGTAAGGATCTAGGTTAGAGACCGCTTCTTTTGGGTCAGGTCCTTACACTTCTACACTATACTTCACACGTCTAACCTTAACATGGATCTAACAACATACAACGGAAAACATGGATATGCCAGGATGGAAGAATCTAGCATGGAACTAATAGAATACAACATGAAGCATGGATATGTCAGGATAGGAAAACCCTAGCATGGAACTAACGAAACGCAAACATAACACGAACACGAAATCAAAAGCAAGCATGAATCCTATCCACTAGAAACTCGTACAGTCACAATAATCAACATGCTATCAAAGTATTCGCAGGGTCCACACAACCCCGGGTAAGGAATCCTTACCTGGAAACGGGTGGAAAGTAACTATCACGAATCAACTAACAACCCTCGAGCTTTAAAGTGAACCCGAGTGACCTAGGCATACAATAAAATATCCTAAATAAATAAACAACAGCTAAAATCATGAAGTCCAAAGGGTGGAGGCTCGAAAATTTACCAACCGAGAGGACACACGTCTCGGCAGCAAGGAGCAGGAACGGGCGCACCAGGGGGCACTGCCGCCGCACCGGCGCCGGCGCTGCTCGAGCGCGCGGCAAGGCGAGCGATACGCTGAGCGGGCGCGCGACAAAGCGTCTCGAAGGCGGCGCGCGCGGCGTGCGACTGGCCGCGGCGGGCCGCCGACGCGCGCGAACGAGCGACACGCTAGGACGACGCCGGCGGATGGCCGATGCGGCCGGTGTGGTGGGGCCCAAGCGTGCAGATGCAACGGCTATGGGGCGCTGTCGTGCGGGCGGCGCTGGGCTGGCTGGGGAGCACGGTGGCTCAGTGCGGTGCGGCGTTGGGCGGCAGGGGCGATGCAGGGCTGGTGTGGTGCGGCTTGGTGCGGCGACGGGCTGGCTGGGCAACGGCGCCGCCGAGCGGCGAGGGTGAGGGTGCTGGTCGTCGGCGGCGTGGGTGAGGGGGAGAGAGTGAGTGTTTGCGAGAGAGAGTGGGGTTTTTTTTTTCTTTTTCTTCCTTCCCTAGTTTAAATAAGCTTTGGGAATCTCAAATTTCCTTCCCAAGGCTTCCCCTCTTCGAGCCCTGGCTGTCGCGTTTATTTTTCCTTATTTAAATCCAAGCTTCCAAACCTCTTGTTAGGCCAAGGGTTCGAGCCCTCCAACATTAACTTCCAAAAATACAAACTATATATAAAAACCTTATTTTACATTTAGCTGAAAACCGGGCTGTTACACATCCGAAGTGTATGTGTGGATTTAAGCTATGTGCTCTCTTTTGTGTTTATATTCATAGCTTGCATACCTTTATGCTAGATGACCATGTATATCGTATTGTACCCTGGTTGGGGATTATTACTGAGTAATTCGTTACTCACCCTTATTTTGTGGTTTTCCACAGGTAACCAAGGTGCGAGACAGGATGGCTGAAGGAGGAGCTGTGATCATGGAAACCAGCTGTCGAACTCTAAATTTTATCTATGATTCTTTATGTCTTATTTTCCTCTGAATGCATGTAGTTGGCACGGAGCCCTAGGTTGTTTTCTGACTGCTTTTCTGGATTCTAGCACTATTGTAATTGTTAGATGTTTTGAATGTTTTAAATAAATCTCTGATCAGAGTAAGTTTTGGAAATATATTTGTCTTGGAACAGGTGCTTGGAAACAGGGACAGGTTTCAGGAATTTATGTTTACTTTTAAATGGATGTTGTATATTTTTAGTTTTTACTTAGAATCCGAAAAACCATTCTTGCATATTGACTTTAGTTTTGAATGCATGCATTGAGGTAAAGGCCTATTTTAGGACCCCATTCGGGTCGGGTCTTTACAAAAGGTGTAACAGCTCCAAGGCCAAACACACAAAGTACCTTAACCGACTAGGCCAAACACTCATAGGAGGCAGAACAACCCCTACAACAACTTCCAGAACACCACTCTCGAATTTGCTTAACTGGACAAACAACTGCTTTCAGGCGACCAACGGACTTTCCCTCTTCCTAGCACCACTACCACCAACTCCAAGACCAAAGGAGTAACCTAACAACTCCCAAGAAGAAACAGTTCCATACAAGCGGACATCCGAAGGACAAAGAGCTCCACACCCGCTCGTTGTCTTGCTCAGCTAAAGCAACAACATCTAAGTCTCACGGGGCAACAACAAGGGGGTCCCACCACAGACTGAACCACCAACCACAAACTGGCAAAGACTCACCTCCAAACGCCAAAAGAGGGGCAGCTCCTAAAACTCCAGAACAGGAAAACATCCGACAGGGCAAGAACCACTTGCCCCACGAGCAAGGCTAACTTCTAGCAACTCAAAAACCACACCTTGGTCAACACTAAGCACCAACTTGCCACCACACCGAGCCCAATCCGGACTCAACTTCAAACAAACTCTAGCTTGCTAGCCTACCAAAATTGCCAACAACTCACCCGGGGTCTACTGCCTACACGACTCCGGCTTGTCAACTGAAGCTCACTGCCTGGGTCTGACTGAGCTATGGTGAGGCTCTCCACAACTAGGGTTTCTTCGGCAAACCTCAAACACACACTGTCGACAAACAATCTAACAGTCAACTGCCTGAACAAACAACTCCTTCTCCAGCATTACAACCATGCTGGCCTGCTCCGAACCTCGACACCAAAAGACCAGAAACTCTTCAGATTGTGTCATCCTCCTACTCAAAGGATCAGCCACATCATAGCTTCCACTCAGGGTAAGGATTCCGAGCAACACTCTTAGCAACTACGGTCAGGAACTACGTGGCTTCGCTACAACCACCATTTGTTTAGTACCATCTGAACTCCAACCATGAACAATAAGAGGTTCCACCAACCAAGCTTAGGTCCAACTTAACAAAACTTGCCTAAGCAACAACCCGACTATGAGCACGGTATCCTTACAACCTTAACTAAGGCCTTACAACATCCACCTGGAGTCCAACTTCTCCAAGAACTGAGCACCAATTCTCCAATGCAAACCCTAGATGGTTTCCGAAACTCTCGCCACCAGAACGAACTACACAAAAGTACACTTGTGTGCACAACTCCCAACCTTCCTTTAGAGATCCAAGACTAACAGGCGCTTTCTAAAAAGGCAACAACTAACTCCCTGCAGAAATACAGTCCACCAAAGGGACACCGAGAGTTCCAACTTCACACGATATTCGAAGCTGTGGCAACCTTGCTCTACTAAAGCATAACAATGCCAAACCGAACTTACCTCATACCAACGTCTCTACCAAGTGTGCTTACACATAAGGCGTCCAACTCCTCTCATAAGGCATCCTACTCATCTCATAGGCATCCAACTCATGGCCCCTCTACTGGACCAAAACTCGCATCTACGATGCTCAACTTTCCTTAGACTTAGGCACTCGAAGGTAGTTGACCGCACTACACACCACATAGATCTCTTGGCCTTAGCACTAGCGTGAGACTCACACGCACTAACACTTATCAACCTTCAACCTGCTGACGTACTCTTACCCCGTTAACACTGGGAAGCGGCTCAGACTCCTCTCGAACATCCTTTCGCTTGTAGTCCTACGACTACCATTGAATTAGTCCTCTTGCACGACCTAAGCAGGTGCAAGTGCCATAAACGAATCCAAAGGCTAAAGAAGTGCTGAACTCCGGACGAGTTATAGAACCATCTGTTTTGCTGGTGCCAAACTCAGGCCTGAATCAGACTTAGTGCCAAGCGGCACACCAACCAACGCACCTCAAGTGCCACTACCACCAATTCCACATCTTACTACAAATGGGGCCAGCAAGGTCACAACCTCAAGTGACAAAAACTCTGGCTAGGCATACAAGGGCTCAAAACTAGAACAACCTTATCTATGGCATCTCATCTAACTGAAGTCTCACGGCCTACTCTTGCATCTCCACTTGATGCTCAACAAAACTCTGACCGGCTCTCTAAACATGCAACAGCTAGCTCCACTCTAGGAGCTCACCATAAGAAGAGTGCTCCTCTCTACTCGACAACTGAGGAAACCACCAACGGATCAAGTCCGATGGGTACACTGCTCGTTGCACCCTTAACCACAGGGTTCCGACTTACTAGCTGCAAAACAACAACAATTTACAAGAGAACAACAAATTTATAATAACATGATTTTTTTTTATTCAGATGGTGACATGTTATTAACAAAAAAAAAGATTATTAGTTTCTACGTAAATTATTTGACAACTTTAATATATAATTAGTTAAAATTTATAGATTATGTTTTTTTCAATCATTTTTTTTTTTTTTTTTTAGAATGTATAATAGATGCGTTTATTCAATTTCTAATATAAATCAATTTGTCTGTAATAGTTTTACAATGGAAAATCTTACAAAACTAAAGTTTTTTGTTCTTGATATCAATGGAAATAATTATTTGTCATGGGTGCTTGATGCTAAAATTTATTTGGAATCAATGAATCTTGGAGAAAAGGTAAAGGAATAAAATGAAGCTTCAAATCAAGATAAGGCAAAAGTTATGATATTCCTTAGTCATCATCTTCACGAAGGATTAAAATTTGAGTACCTAACTGTAAAAGATCCCAACATTTTATGGAAAAATTTAAAAGGGAGATAAGATCATAAAAAATATAGTTATTCTTCCAAGAGCTCGATATGATTGGATGCACCTGAGGTTGCAAAATTTTAAATCAGTTAGTGATTATAACTCCGCTATTTTCAAAATAAGTTCAAAATTAACATTATGTGGATAGAAGGTTACAAATGAGGATATGTTAGAGAAAACATTTTCTACTTTTCATGCCTCGAATATGCTCCTGCAGTAGTAATATAGTGAGAGAGGTTTACAAAGTATTATGAACTCATATCATGTTTTTTAGAGGTTGAACAAAATAACGAGCTTTGAATGAAAAATCACGAATCTCGACCAACTGGAGCAACACCATTTCCTTAAGTGAACGCTATAAATAATTATGATCATGGTCAAGGTTGTGGTCGTGATCATGGTCAAGGTCGTGGAAGAGGACGAAACAATTATCCATTTTGTGGTGGTCGACATAATTACTCAAATTTCAAGCGAACCATAAATAATGATGGTCAAAAAGGAAAAACTCCACAAAATGGCCAAAGCTCTAGAAGTGTTGAGAACCAATGTTTTCGATGTGGTATAAAATGGCATTGGTCTCGTACATGTAGTACACCTAAATACTTTGTTGATCTCTACCAAGCATCATTGAAGAAGAAAAAACTATGAAAACAAACTTTGCATGTCAAGAAGATAATGTTTATAACCGTTCAAGCATGACTCATTTAGATATTGCTGATTGTTTTTAATCTAATGAAGAGGAAGCTATAGAAATTGGAAAGATTTCGAATGACAATATCAATCATTATGTTTATTCATGTTTTCTGAGTCACATTGTATTTTCCTTTCTTTTATAAATTTAGTTTTATTTCAAGTTTGGTTATAAATCAATTTATTTTTCATGTTATTAATAATATAATAATGATTTTTTTTATTTTTCTTTTTGAAGAATCATGGACATTTCTCAAATTTTGGCTCATGAAGACCTATGTTTGGTAGATAGTGCAACTACACATACAATACTTAAAAGCAGAAAATATTTCTCTAAATTGACAATGCTTGAAGCAAGTGTCAATACAATATCTGGTTTTGCAAACTTGATCGAAGGTTTTGGAAAAGCAAATCTTATTTTACCTAGAGGAACAAATGTTACAATTGATTATGCTTTGTTCTCTAGTAAATCAAAGAGAAATCTACTTAGTTTTAAAGATATACGTTATGACGGATATCATATTGAGGCAAATAATAAAGATAATATTGAATATCTCTATATTATTTCTATCGTCTCAAATGAAAAACATATATTAGAAAAGTTTCCTGTTTTTTCTTCTGGGTTATAGTACACACATATAAATGTTGTTGAAACATATGCAACAATGAATCTGAAGTTCATGAGTCCATATATATTCATAGTTTGGCATGATCAATTGGGTCATCTAGGATCAATAATGATGAGAAAATTCATTGAGAATTCAATAGGAAATTCATTAAAGAACCATAAAATTCTTCAATTTAAAGAGCTATCACGTTCATCTTGCTCTCAAGGAAAATTAATTATTAGACCATCATCATCCAAAGTAGGAATTGAGTCACCTACATTTTTAGAACGAATTCATGGTGATATATGTGGACCTATTAATCTAGCAAATAAACCATTTAAATGTTTTATGGTTTTGATTGACGCATCCAGTAGATGGTCACACGTATGTTTATTATCAAGTCGAAATCTTGCATTTGCAAGACTACTTGCTCAAATAATAAAGTTAAGAGCACATTTTCCTCATTATACAATAAAAAACATTCATCTTGATAATGCTAGTGAATTTACATCTCAAGCATTCAACATTTATTGTACATCTATTGGAATAAACATTGAACATCTAGTAGCTCATGTTCATACTCAAAATGGTTTAGCATAATCATTCATAAAACGATTGCAATTAATTGCTAGACCATTACTTATGAGAGCACAACTTCCAATATCTGTATGGGGTCACTCTATTTTGCATGCAACATCACTTATACGATTAAGGCATGTAGCTTATCATAAGTATTCCCCATTACAATTAGCTTATGGGCAAGGAACCTACAATTTCTCATTTGCGAATTTTCGGATGTGCAGTATATGTACCAATTGCTCTAGCACAACGTACTAAGATGGGTCCTCAAAGAAGGTTAGGAACATGTGTTGGTTTTGATTCCCCGTCTATTATTAGATATCTTGAACCTTTAACGGGCGATGTGTTTATAACGAGATTTGCTGATTATCATTTTAATGAGACAATTTTCCAACTTTAGGGGGAGAAATTCTTAAATTTGAAAAAGAAATTACATGGAGTACTTCTTCATTGTCTCATTTTGATCCCCGGACAAATTAATATGAACTAGAAGTTCAAAAGATAATCCATTTACAAAATATAGCAAATCAAATACTAGATGCATTTAAAAATTCAAAGAAAGTGATTATATATATTAGCAGCGAAAATAGAAGTCTCAACACACCAAAAAATTTCAACTAATGAGTACATGGCACGCTAGAAGCGTTGTAGGCCTGTAGGTTCTAAAGATAAGAAATCCTCGAAAAAGAAAAATAGTCAATAATCAAGACGACACAATTGAAAATGTTGATATTCTTAAAGAATCTTTAGACATGACTCATAATGAAAGTATCGAAGATGCTCAAGTAAATGAGGATAATAATGAGATTTCAATAAATTATGTTATGACAGGAAAAAGATGGAACCAGAAGGACATAGTTGTTGACAACATTTTTTCTTACACCGTTGCTCACACAATTTTTGGCAATGAAGATTGTGAACCTAAATCTTTAGTAGAATGTCGGCATAGAAAAGATTGGCTAAAGTGGAAAGGAGCAATCCAAGAAGAAATACAATCATTTTCAAAACATGAAGTTTTTGAACCTATAGTTCATAAATCTGAAGGTGTAAAACTTGTTGGATACAAATGGGTATTTGTGTGCCAAAGAAATGAAAAAAATGAAGTCACAAGATACAAAGCGAGACTTGTTGCTCAAGGATTCTCGCAAAGGCCTGGTATTGACTATGACAAGACATATTCTCATGTACTGGATGCAATAACATTGAGATATCTGATTAGCATGGTTGTATACGAAAAGTTTGATATGCATCTAATGAACATAGTAACAACATATTTATATAGATCTCTAGATAATGATATTTATATGAAAATCCCTTAAGTATTATGAGTACCTGAATCAAACAAATTGAAAACCGAATTAGTAAACCCTAAAGTTAATAGAACTACATATTTATGACAACATTCGAGAATAAAATGAAATAACAAAAATAACTATACTAGTACCGTATGTATGCTTCTATGCTTCTATACAGTATATGACACATGCATTTAAACCACCAAACTCATAACTCTAGAAGCCCCCCCTCCCCATTTAGTTTAAAATCCTATCCGACAACCACTATACAGTATATGCATTTACCAATCCATTTAGTTTAGCACAAAAACTACAATATCCTCTATAATTTATTGACAATTATTACAAAATCTCAAGACTACAACACTCATATCTCCAGAATCCCCTCACTCCCCGCTATCGAACAACATATTGACTGTATTTAAAAAAACCCTAAAAACTAAACATAATTATAAACATACCGTATGATGACCTTCATTTTTTCTTTTGTCGTGCCTCCGATTTTGATCGTCAATTGCAAGAACGTTGAAATGCCATCGAGAATGTGCAATCATAGGGTTTTTCTGGAGAAATCAAGATAAAGACGAAATGAGGGAAAATTCATAAGAAAATAAATGAAATGACAGTTTCTTTTTTCGTAAAATATTGTCTTTAATTTTCATAATAAATGCACGCTAATTTAGAGATTTGTGGGTACAGAATGTGGTACAATTAATGCCCCTAAATTTGTGCGTGATTGATAGAATGTGAGACAGTTTCCTTTTCTAATTTTTCCTTCCAAAATTAAAAACCAACTATTTGAGGGTATTCTTGTAATTAATTATTTGCATAATTTATAATGTAATAAAAGAAAATTTACATTTGCTAATATTTTTCCAGCTATATATATTTGTAAATACTTTTCATATATGGTCTATTTATGAAAAAAAAACTTTTAAATGTAATGGATTGGTAACATAGTACAAAAATTGTATGAAAATCTCGAAAATTAGAAATGCTAATTATTTAGGCCCCGTTTGATAACCATTCTATTTTTCGTTTTTTTTTTATGAAATTTAAACATAAGACAACTACCTTACTATACCTTTTTCTTTATTTGGATATTTACATCTTACCTATATTTTAATAAACAAAACCAAAATTTGGAAACAAAAAAAAGTAGTTTCCAAAAGCTTGTTTCTGTTTTTGAAATTTGGTTAATATTCACCTACTTGCTTAAGGAAATATGGATACATTGTAGAGACATCTTAAGGAAATATGCATATAGTATCGTAAACAAAACCTTTAACTTAACAAACTTAGACAAACCTGACGGTCGTGGAGTGCTGGAGATCATGGGAACACAACCTACAAACAGGTTAGTCTACAGAATCTATGACTCTGTGCTCTGATACCAACTGTAAAGACTCGACCCGAAAAACAATTATAAACCAAGGTCTTTTGTAAAGACCCGACCCAAAAGGGGCTCTAAATGGGCCTTTACCCCAATGCATGCATTCAAAGTAAGGACATTATACAAATATGTTTTCGGATTCCAATTAAAATTAAAACATTAAGCATTCAATCAGAAATCAATACAGTTTACTGAAACTTGTCCCTGTCTCCAAGCACCTGTTTCAAGACAAATACATTTCCTAAAGTTTACTCTGATCAGAGATTTATTAAAATCATTCAAAACCTTCTCAGATACAACAATGCTGGAATCCACAAAAACATTAAGAAAACATCCTAGGGCTCCGTGCCCTACTACATGCATTCAGGGGAAATAAAAAGACAATAGTCATAATATAAAAAGGTCAGAGATGACAGCAGGTTCCCATGATCACACCTCCTCCTTCAGCCATCCTGTCTCGCACCTTGGTTACCTGTGGAAAACCACGAAATAAGGGTGAGTAACGAATTACTTAGTAAGAATCCCCAACCGGGGTACAATACGATATACATGGTCATCTAGCCGAAAGATATGCAAGCTATGAATATAAACACAGAATAGAGCACATAGCTTAAATCCACTTACAAACCTCCGATGCCAACTCAGGGTCTTAGTCCGGAAAATCCATCACACAAAACGCCCTATACGAGAAACAAGTCTCGGCCTCAGCCTGTCTACTGTCGATACGAAACGTGCACTGGCTCAAGATCCCGAGGAGCTCTCCAGTCGGCGCTATAATGAGCGTATGCGTGCACCGCATGCTACTGCAGACTCTAGGGGATGTCGGGTCTAGTGGCAAGCTGCCCAGGTCAAGTCACCATGCCTAAATAAATCTCTGGATCTGTGTCACTGACATAGGGGTGTGAGACCTGGACACGTGAACTATGTCAGCCTGTACCACCGCACCTGAGGCTAAGGAACCGGTCGTGGTAGACTTACACCGAAGCCGCCCTTGCCCTATCGGTGGCAATCAAGGGCTCTTGCCGAACACGCCGAGGACGTGCCGGCCGCCGGGACGAGGCAATGCCAAGTCATCATCCCGACCGTTGGGGCATTTAACAGTCTGCCACCCTCACCCAAGATTGCAGGGCATACTGGTCGGGTTAGCTAAACCCTAACGGGGTCTAGGGACGGAGTACTACCTCGTACGTCCCTGCCATGGATGCAAGATACTTTATGCATTCGGGCCCGGATGATGCTACCTACCTACACTCTAACCTATCATACCAATAACATACAATCCAATATGTGCTCAACAGATACAACGAACCTAGCATGATACTACGAAACAAGAATGATACGAGCATGCCAGAATCTAACAACCTAGCATGGACTAACATGAGAAACAACATAAGGAATCATGCCAGTCGGGAATTCAGAACAGACCACCTATCGCTAAACATGCTGATAAACACAAACAAACATACAAACAACAATCACATATAATATCGTAGGGCCCACACAACACCGGTAAGAAATCCTTACCTTGGTCGGGAGGCAACTACACACAAAACCCTAAGCTGCGATTGATCCCGAGCTAGCTAACGAGAACCTAACAAACACAATAATAATCACAACCCATAGGCCTAAATATAATAAAATAAATAGGACTCGGCTCTGGAGCAACTCACGTGGTGCGGCTGACACGCGGACGGCGGCAAAAGACGGCGGGCCGCTTCTTTGGCACTCTGCACGGCAACATCAAGCGCGAGATGGGCGTCTTGCACGGTCGGGCGCAGATGCGCGTGCTGCCGGCACGCAAGCGGGCGCGCGTCTTGCTGCACGGACGGACACGAGCGCGGCGCGCGCTGACGGCGACGGCGCGCGGGCGCTGGGACGGCGACGGGCGCAGCTGGGCTACGACGCGATGCGGCTGATGAGCGTCTGGACGTGCGATCTGGCGCTGCGGCGACGGCACGCTGCAGCGCGCGCGCGCTGGGGCGCAGCCGCTGGCGAGATCTCGCCACCCGCGATCCGGCGGTCTCGGGCGGCCTCGCCGCGATGGGGCTGCTCTGGCGTCTTCTTTGAAATTTCCGCCGCGATGGGGCCGCTGCGCGTAGCCGGGCGTGGGGCTTCGGTCGGCTGGCCGCTGCTCGGCCGCGACGACGCCGAGTCGCAAGGGAAGAAGAAGCTCGACAAGGAACTTGGGAGAAGAAGGTTGGGCAGCCATGGAGATTGGAAAAGAAGAACAAAAAATCTAATTTCTTTTTCATTTAACCAAATGCACCCAAACTCCAAAGATCAAAGGGTAATTAAGATATGACGCGGAAAGAGTAACAATAACACCTGGTGGCTCACTTGGCAAGGCTCTCCTCTAGCACACAAGGCCACCCTGGCTCGAACCTCGGCTGCAACACAATTTTCCTTTATTTTAACTTTTGCATCTATCCTTGCTCAAACCCATCCACAAAGCCTCAAAAACCTACATAAACTCATCCAATAATTTTAGCAACTGGAAAAAGACATAAACGGCTCTGACGGCCGGACCAAATTACCAAAATACCTCTAGGGCATACCTGGAAGACCGGGATAAAAACCTGGGCCGTTACATCTTTACTCAGCATGCAAGTGAAAAGCGTAAATGACCCAACCAGGGGTCGAATTGAAAACTTTTCAAACATAAAGAGTGGAAAACATTAAAACAAACTAAATAATCATTAAGCAAAACCATTCAAGTTAAAACAAAGGATCGATCAAGATTTTTCTTAAAAAAACATAAAAGATAGTTCAATGCTATGATGAATAAGTTTTCCCTACAGACTCATGTCCAACTACATGCTGAATTCAAAAATATAAATAAAGACACAACAGAGTGTCAGCAGCATCCATGATCTCTCAACTCCCTCCGCTAGCCGCCCCGGTGCTGTCCCAAGTTACCTGGTGGAAAACCACAGTAAGAATGAGTATAACATACTCAGAAAGAATCCCCGACTGGGGTACGATATGATGCAATCAATCATCTAGCAGCCTAGTACACAGGTAAACAGATATCAACACCCATCTTAGCTCAACAAGCTTACAAGGCAATATTCGGAGTCCTCGGAAGTCTCCTACTTTCGGTCTAATGATTGGTTCTCATAACCAATCTCGGGACATCTCCGAGGGTCTTTCTCCCTCGGCCAATTGATCAGCTCAAAAACTGATCCCACAGATGTCCGACACCCTCGAGGGTCTTTCTCTCTCGACCATATGATCAGCTCTTGGAAAAATGCCACCAACAGATCCACAGATCTCAGCAAAGGACAGAAATAGCCCAGGAACCTTACAAATCCATAAACCCTAACCGGGGAGCAAAAAGACCAAAATACCCCTAAGGGTTAAAATAGTTTTAACGGCCCAACCGAACAACTGAATATGGAACCGAAAACACCTGGGAAACTGGAATAGAAAACCGGGCCGTTACAATTGTTGCAGGTTTCCAGTGTTCTGGGAAAAGGTTGGTGGCCGTTAGATTTTGGATCCTAAGTTGCTGTAGTTGACCAACGGTGCAGTGCAGAAGATTAGTGCTCGTATGTTGAAAGCTCAGAGCAAGCAGAAGAGTTACGCCTATGTATGGCGTCGAGACTTAGAGTTTGAGGTTGGACAACACGTATTTTTAAAGGTTGCACCGATGTGAGGTGTGTTGAGGTTTGGTAAGCGAGGGAAGTTGAGTTCCCGTTTTGTTGGTTCGTTTGAGATTCTCGAGAGGATTGGCAGAGTTGCTTATAGGTTAGCCTTACCTCTGTCGTTGTCAGCTGTGCACAGTGTTTGCATGTATCGATGTTGAGGCAGTATGCGCCGAACCCGTCGCACATTGTAGACTTTGACCCTTTGCAGCTGAATGAGGATTTGAGCTTCGAGGAGGAGCCTGTGAGTATTCTGGCATTTGAGACGAAGACGTTGCGTAATCGTGAGATTCGTTGGGTAAAGGTTCAGTGGAGAAGTCAGAGTTTAGAGGAAGCCACTTGGGAGCGGGAGGACGAGATGAGATTGCATTATCCTGAGCTGTTTCAGTCTTAAGGACTTTTAGGGACGAAAGTCATAAAAAGGAGGGAATATTGTAACGGCCCAGGTTTTCATCCCGGTCTCCCAGGTATGTCCCAAGGGTATTTTGGTAATTTGGTCGGGCCGTTAGGACCGTTTCTGCCTTCCTCAGTTGCTAATATTCTTGGAAGGTCAAATGTAGGGTTTGGTTGCCTTTTTGGATGTGTTTGGGCATGGAGAGATGCTAAAGTAAATTAGTGATTTTATTGTGTGGTTGTCGGGTTTCGAACCAGAGTGGCCTAGCTAGTTAGCAGCTGGGCTTTGCCAATTGAGCCACTGGGTGTTTTTCTTGTTCATTCTGCGGTATGACTTGGTTAGCTATGGGTTTTTGGGATTTTGGTGTGTTTGATTAAATGAAGGGAAAATAGGTTTTTCATCTCTTTTGCTTCTACAAATCCTCCTTCCTGCCCCATCTCTCTCCAAAGCTTCGTGCGTGCATTTTCTCTTCGATAGCTCCATCGATCGTCGTCCTGGGTAAGTTCTCTCGATCTTCACCTTCTCTCTTTCGTTTGATGTGATTCTAACTGGCCGAGAGAGAAAGAGGCTGATTTTGGTGTTGTGTAGCCAACCGAGCAGACCAGTAGCCCCATCGCCCAGCAGCAGGGGCGTCGCACGCCCATCGCCCAGCTGCAGCACCATCGCATGCCCAGACGCCCATCGCCCAGCCCTTGCAGCCCCATCGCACGCCCGTGGCGTCACCCAGCCCTTGCATCGCGTCGCAGCCCAATAGCCGTCCGCGCAGCCCCAGCGCCTGCGTCGCTCCGACCGTCCGCGTACAGCCCCGCGCGCCGAGTCCCAGCACGAGCACTCCCGCATTGTCTCGTTCGCCACGCTGCTGCCAGCTTCTTGCGCTCGCCGCGTCAAGCAGCCCTGGCAGCCATTGTCATGCAAGCAGCTCTGCCGCACCAAAGACGCCAAAGAAGTGCTCAAGATTGCACTGCACTGTCCGCCCACGCGCCAGCCGTGCCGTGTGAGTTGCTCCCGAGCCGAGCCCTATTTGTATTTTTATTTTAGACCTATAGGTTGTGTATTTTCTATTTTTTGTTAGGTTCCCGTTAGCTAGCTCGGGGTCGATCGCAGCATAGGATCTTTGTGTGTTGTTGCCTTCCGACCAAGGTAAAGATTTCTTACCGGAGTTGTGTGGGCCCTGCGATATATTTTGTGATTGTTGTTTGTGTGCTTGTTTATGTTTATCAGCATGTTAGTGGATAGGTGCTCTGTTCTGAATTCTGAATGGCATGATTTCCGTATTGTTCTCATGTTAGTTCCATACTAGGTTGTCCTGTTCTAGCATGCTAGTTATCTGTTCTTGCTTCGTAGTACCATGCTAGGTTCGTTGTTTCTGCTAAGCACGTATTGGATTGTTTGCTATTTTTGTTTATAGTTTAGTATTCTGATAGGTAGCATCATCCGAGCGAGGATGCATAACGTAACTTGTATCCATGGCAGGAACGTGCGAGGCAGTACTCCGTCCTTGATCCGTCGTTAGGGTTTAGCTAACCCTAACGGCAGCCAACTGGGGATTCTTACTGAGAAACTAGTTTCTCCTACTTCCGGCCTAATGATTGGTTCTCCTAACCAATCTCGTGACATCTCTAAGGGTCTTTCTCCCTCCAGAAAATGATCAGCTCAAACACCGATCCCAATAGATGTCAGACACCCTCGAGTGTCTTTCTCCCTCGACCGTATGATCAGCTAAAAAACCAATACCAAATGGGTGTCCTTGAGGGCCTCTTACCCTCGGCTAGCTAAAACTTGACTAACGGGAGAGTTGTAACGGCCCAGTTTTCTATTTCGATTTTCCAGGTGCCTTCGGTTCAAGATTCGGTTGTTCGGTTGGGCCGTTAGAGCTATGTCAACCCTTAGGGGTATTTTGGTCTTTTGCTCCCCGGGCAGGATTTGTGGATTTTCAGGATTCCAAGGTAGCTCCTGCCTTTGTCGAGGCTTGATTGTTGTTGGTTGCAAGACACAAGATGTTTGGGCTAGTCGTTTGGAAGTTCGGGAGTGGTTTGGGTATTGGCAAAATTATTGTTGTTTGAGTGCTTCCATTGGGATTTGAGCCCTTGCCCTCAATGTTAATTTGGGAGTTTGTTTTAAGTGAGTTTTATTTATTGGAAAAGATTGCTTCAGCCGCGTCTCGAAGGAGGAAGCCGTGGAATGGGATTTTTGGTCTTTAAGGCTTATTTAAAATTGGATAAGGTTGGAGAAAATAAGAGAAAATCCCATTTTCCCCCTTTTTGTTTCTCTCCTCTCTCTCTCTCTCTCTCTCTCTCTCTCTCTCTCTCTCTCTCTCTCCTCTCACCAAACACGAGCCTCAAGCCTGAGCCCCAGCCCTAGCCGCCCAGGTCGCCCGAGCCTAGTCCCCTGCTCGCCCAGGTCGCCCAGCCCCTTCTCGCCCACCACAAGATCAGTGCTGCGTCGCACAAATTTCCGATGCCGCTCCGATCCGAAGTCGCCCAGTAGCCGCCCCGATCCGAAGTCGCCACCGCTCGCCCATCCGAGCCGTTCGTCCCAGCGCCCGTCCCTATAGCTCGTCGCGTCACCCAGCCTGGGCGCGTTCCCTGTAGCCCAGATGTGTCGCCCGTGCGCCGTTCCCTGTGTCGAGCCGCGCCGCACGCCATTTCCCAGCCGAGCTCGCGCCCGCGCGCAAGACCCTTTGTCTCGCTGCAGCTCCTCCGCGACGCAGCTCAGTTCCTAGCCCGTGCCGTGCGCTCGACGCTCACCGCACCTGCGCCCATCACCGCCTTCAAGCCCAAGAGAGCCTCTTGTGCGGCACCGCCCATCCGCGTGTCAGCCGCGCCGCGTGAGTTGCTCTGAAGCCGAGTCCTATTTATTTTATTATATTTAGGCCTATGGATTGTGATTATTGTTGTGTTTGTTAGGTTCTCGTTAACTTGCTCTGGTTCGATCGCAGCTTAGGTTTCTTGTGTGTAGTTTCCTTCCGACCAGGTAAGGATTTCTTACCGGAGTTGTGTGGGCCCTGCGATATATTATGTGATTGCTGATTGTATGCTTGTTTGTGTTTATCAACATGTTTAGTGATAGGTGCTCTGTTCTGAATTCCCGACTGGCATGATTTCCTATGTTGTTTCTCATGTTAGTCCATGCTAGGTTGTTCTGTTCTGGCATGCTCGTTATCTGTTCTTGCTTTGTAGTATCATGCTATGTTCATTGTATCTAATTGAGAACGAATTGGATTGTATTGGATTGTTTGTTGTATCTGTTTATAGGTTTAGAGTGCAGGTAGGTAGCATCATCCGGGCCAGATGCATAACGTAACTTGCATCCACGACAGGGACGTACGAGACGATGCTCCGTCCCTGATCCCGTTAGGGTCTAGCTAACCCTAACGCCTGGCCCTGAAATCTTGGGTGAGGGTGGCAGACTGTTAAATGCCCCAACGGTTGGGATGATGACTTGGAATTGCCTCGTCCCCGGCAGTCGACACGTCCTCAGCGTGTTCGGCCGTAGCCCTTGAATGCCACCTGTTAGGGCAAGGACGGCTTCCTGGTGTAAGCCTACCCGACCGGTTCCTTAGCCTCAGGTGCGGTGGTTCAGACTGACATAGTTCACGTGTCCAGGTCTCACACCCCTATGTTAGTGACACCGATCCAGAGATTTAGTTAGGCATGGTGACTGGACATGGGAAGCTTGCCACTAGACCCTGCACCCCCCATGGTCTGCAGTAGCATGAGGTGCGCGCTTACGCTCATTACAGCGCCGACCGGAGAGCTCCTCGGGATCTTGAGCTAGTGCACCTTTCGTATCTACAGTAGACAGGCTGAGGTCGGGACTTGTTTCTCGTATAAAGCGTATTGTGTGGTGATTATTCTGGACTAAGACCTTGAGTTGGCATCCGATGTTTATGTGTGGATTTAAGCTATGTGCTCTATTATGTGTTTATATTCATAGCTTTCATAACTTTCTGCTAGATGACCATGTATATCGTATTGTACCCCGGTTGGGGATTCTTATTGAGTAATTCGTTACTCACCCTTATTTTGTGGTTTTCCACAGGTAACCATGGTGCGAGACAGGATGGCTGGAGGAGGAGCTGTGATCATGGAAACCCGTTGTTGTGAACTCTGAGTCTTGTATTTATGTATTTATGTTTTAAATGTCCTCTGAATGCATGTAGTTGGGCACGGAGCCCTAGGTTGTTTTCTGAATGCTTTTCCGGATTCTAGCACTGTTGTAACTATTGGAAAGTTTTGAATGTTTGAAATAAATCTCTGATCAGAGTGAGTTTTGGAAATGTATTTGTCTTGGAACAGGTGCTTGGAAATAGGGACAGGTTTCAGGAATTTTATGTTGACTTTTTAAATGGATGTTTTTATGTTTTAGTTTTTACTTAGAATCCGAAACACCATTTTGCATATTGACTGTAGTTTTGAATGCATGCATTGAGGTAAAGACCTATTTTAGGGCCCCATTCGGGTCGGGTCTTTACAGTTGGTATCAGAGCTCATAGTCATAGATTCTGTAGACTGACCTTTTGTTGTAGGTCATTTTTCCATGAAAATCAGCACTCCGACAGTCATCAGGTACGCCTAAGTTTACAGTTATAAGAAAAGGGTTAAGAATTTATAATACTTTTCATCTAGTGTATGCCTTGTGCAGTGTTGTGGAGCGGAGACGAGCAGGTTCTGACACGTTGTTGGTTTGGGTCTAGAGCACCATCATGCCAACTTCCCGCAGTGTGAGCAGTATGTTTGTGGCTTGTCAGAGTATCCAGATAGATTCGGATACCGCTGGGTCATCGTTTCAGAGGGAGGTAGAGATTAGACTCTCGTAGGCCACTTGTGGCCCAGTTGTTGGTTTTCCCCTAGAGAGAGGGTGGAGGTGATTTGCCCTGGAGTACTACTCCAGGAGAGGAGTTAGCTATGGCTTTGCTCATGTTGATGCTTGTGGAGCAGGTCCCAGTGTGGACTAGCCTGGGTAGTTCAAGGTTGATCTTGAGCCTTAGCAGATTGTTTGATTTCCCAGTGAGTAGCTGCAGAGTTGGTAGCCTTCGAGGAGGTTAATGAGACATCTTTGTTCTCTAGTAAAGTGTTGTTGTTTTGCAGCCAGTAAGCCGGAACCCTGTGGTTAAGGGTGCAGCGAGCAGTGTTCCCATCGGACTTGATCCGTTGGTGGTTTCCTAAGTGGTTTAGTAGAGTTGAGCACTCTTCTTATGGTGAGCCCTAGAGTAGGGCTAGCTGTAACGACCTAGTTTTCTATTTCGGTTTCCCAGGTGTTTTCGGTTCATTATTCGGATGTTCGGATGGGTCGTTAGTACTATTTTAACCCTTAGGGGCATTTTGGTCTTTTTGCCCCTGGTCAGGGTTTTGTGGATTTTGAGGACTCCAGGGTCACTCCTGCCTTTGTTGAGGCTTCATTGTTGTTGGTTGCACGACCCAAGAAGTTCGGGCTAGTTGTTTGGAAGTTTGGAGGTGTTTTGGTAATTAGCAAAATTATTGTGAATTAGAGTGCTTCCTTTGGGAATTGAACCCTTGACCTAACGGTGATTAGGAGGCTTGATTTAAATGGGTTTTATTAAATGGAAAAGAATGCGTCAGCTAGGACTCGAAGGAGGAAAGCCTTGGGAAGGGATTTTGGACCACCCAAAGCCTATTTAATTTAGGAAAAAGGAAAAGAAAAGAGAAAAAAACCCTTATTCTTTCCCCTTCTCTCTCTCTCTCTCTCTCTCTCTCTCTCCTTTTCGACCTCACCCAGAAACCCAACTGAGCCCCACCGAGCCACCAACACCAAAGACTAAGAATTTCACTGTTGCCGATCGGCCGAGCAGCCAGACGCTCCAAAGATACCCTGCCAGCCGCATGCAGCTAGCCGAGCAGCCCAGACGCCCCAAAGATACGGCCACGCGCGCCCTCGACGCCCGCCAGCCTGCTCGTGTTGCGCCCAGTCCGTGTCGCTAGTCCGTGTCGCCGTGCCGCGCCCGCGCGTCGCACAGCCTGTCGCCCAGCGCCAACGCGCCCGCGTCGGGCGTCTCCATCTGCATCTGCGAGCCAGCGCCCCAGCGCCGTCCGCGTCTGCGCGCCCTTGTCGCCGCGCCAGCGCCGGTCCCCTGCTGCGCCAAGCGCCCCAGCTACATGTCCTGCCTGCCCACTTGCCACCGAGAGCCTATTTTGCCGAGATAGATGGGACCGAGACCTAGTGCCTTCTCGGTTGATAATTCCCGAGCCTCCACTCTTTTGGACCTTAAGATGTTAGTTGTTGGTTGCTTAATTAGGATGAATTTTATTGTTTGCTTAGGTTGCTTCGGGTTCATTTAGAAGCTCGAGGGCTGCTTGTTGGTTGAGGTAGTTAGCTCTGCTTGTTTCCAGGTAAGGATTTCTTACCGTGGTTGTGTGGACCCTGCGATGCTTTCAGGATTGTTCTTTGTATTCTTGGTTACTGTTATGAGCATGTTAGCTATAGGACAGCTTGTGTTTGAAATCTTGCTAGCATGTTTGCTTGTTGTTCATGTTAGTGCCATGCTAGGTTTGTTCTTCTGGCATGCTTTTGATTCCTGCTTGAGAGCGTAGTATCATGCCAGGGACTCCTCTTATCTTGGCATATCCTTGTTCCTGTTATATACTGTTAGTTCCATGCTAGGAATAGGCAGGTGATGTATAGGGCAGAAGACTGTAGGAGTTTCTAGTCTAGATGTGTAAGACCCTGATGGGCATCATTGATTTGGAGGTGTAAGACCCTGATGGGCATCCTAGATGTGTAAGACCCTGATGGACATCATTGATTTGGAGGTGTAAGACCCTGATGGGCATCCTAGGTGTGTAAGTCCCCGATGGGCATCACTGAGTTTGGAGGTGTAAGACCCTGAAGGGCATCCTAGGTGTGTAAGTCCCCGATGGGCATCACTGGGTTGGAGGTGTAAGACCCCGATGGGCATCCTAGGTGTGTAAGTCCCCGATGGGCATCACTGAGTTGGAGGTGTAAGACCCCGATGGGCATCACTGAGTTGGAGGTGTAAGACCCCGATGGGCATCCTAGGTGTGTAAGTCCCCGATGGGCATCATTGAGTTGGAGGTGTAAGACCCCGATGGGCATCCTAGGTGTGTAAGTCCCCGATGGGCATCCTAGGTGTGTAAGTCCTCGATGGGCATCACTGAGTTGGAGGTGTAAGACCCCGATGGGCATCCTAGGTGTGTAAATCCGCGATGGGCATCACTGAGTTGGAGGTGTAAGACCCCGATTGGCATCCTAGGTGTGTAAGTCCCCGATGGGCATCACTGAGTTGGAGGTGTAAGACCTCGATGGGCATCCTAAGTGTGTAAGTTCCCGATGGTCATCACTGAGTTGGAGGTGTAAGACCCCGATGGGCATCCTAGGTGTGTAAGTCCCCGATGGGCATCACTGAGTTTGGAGGTTTAAGACCCTGATGGGTATCCTAGGTGTGTAAGTCCTCGATGGGCATCACTGAGTTGGAGGTGTAAGACCCCGATGGGCATCCTAGGTGTGTAAATCCGCGATGGGCATCACTGAGTTGGAGGTGTAAGACCCCGATTGGCATCCTAGGTGTGTAAGTCCCCGATGGGCATCACTGAGTTGGAGGTGTAAGACCTCGATGGGCATCCTAAGTGTGTAAGTCCCCGATGGTCATCACTGAGTTGGAGGTGTAAGACCCCGATGGGCATCCTAGGTGTGTAAGTCCCCGATGGGCATCACTGAGTTTGGAGGTTTAAGACCTTGATGGGCATCCTAGGTGTGTAAGTCCCCGATGGGCATCACTGAGTCTGGAGGTGTAAGACACTGATGGGCATCCTAGGTGTGTAAGTCCCCGATGGGCATCACTGAGTCCTAGGTTGTGGAAGACCCCAAAGGGCATCCAGGTGTAGAACCTAGGATAGGCTGTAAATGTAAGCCTTGAATGGGCAATTTCTAGTTCGGCAGTTAGTCTAAGGCAACCTGAGGTTTCTGATCTCGTATTTGTTTGCATGTATATTAGGGTGCTAGATGACTGATGTATCGTATTGTACCCCGGTTGGGGATTCTTACTGAGTATGTTTATACTCACCCTTATTTCTGTGGTTTTTCTACCAGGTAACTTGGGACAGCACCGGGACGGCTAGTGGAGGGAGGCGATTGATCATGGGAACTGCCGGCACTCTGTCGTTTATTGTTTGCATTTATTTATTCAGCATGTAGATGGACAGGAGTCCTAGGAGAATGATGTTAAAGTTGTTTAAACTGTTTTGAATGTTCTTTTATAAATACTGGCCAGGCTTATTTTACCTTGTTGGATTTGCTTTACGAAAATTATTGGTTATGTCTTAAGTGTTCCCCGTTTCCAAATGTGTTGAAAAAGTTTTAAATATGAGCACTAAACCGCTTGTTGAAATATTTAACTTACATGCTGAGTGAGGACCTAGGTTTAGGACCGTATTTCCGGTCGGGTCCTTACAATTGGTATAAGAGAACAGAGTCATAGATTCTGTAGACTAACCTTATTTGTAGGTTGTTGTCCCCATGATCATCAGTACTCCGCGGGCGTCAGGTTTGTCTGAGTTCATTCAGCTAAGGGTTTTATTTTACAATACTGCACCTAGTAGACATGTGTTACCCTTGTTGGGTAGTGAGAGTCCCGGTGTGGACTAGCTTTGTGTTTAGTGTAGATCGCTTATGCTGATTACACATAGAGGAGCAGGGACGTTTGGTATTTCGAACCCAGAAGTTGGACTGCGCATGTTGATGATGAGACCACGTCCAGGGTTGTCTAGACCCGTAGGCCACCTTTGGCCCTGGTAGTTGAGTTGCCAAGAGAAGAGGGCAGAGGCTAGCATGCCTCAGAGTGAGACTCCTTGAGCAGGGTGTGCTCCAGCCATGAGAGAATTGATGGCAGTTCTTTTAGCTATCAGAGAGCGGAGACCCAGGCGCAGTTTGTAGCGCGTAGTGAGGAGCCGCCGAGTTTGGCAAGCAGAAGCAAGGTGGTTGGAGGCGAGCGTTGCTCGTTATAAGTATTGGGTTGAGTTCTGCAGAGCAAGCCCTTCTCGAGCTTTGCTTCTTGTTGTTGTGCGTTCGCAGTTGGCGTTAGTGGAGCCTCGTTTGAGTGAGTTGGCACAGAGGTGCCGTGGCATTGGTTGATAAATCTGTTGAGCTGTTTTCCTCAAGGTGTTGTGTCGCAGATAGCTGCATGATGGTTTAGTCCTTGCTTCCCGAGTTTTCCTTGAGAGGAATGTTGGTTGTTTCCTTGCCTAGCAATGTTCTCCTTGGCCAGTTGCTGGTAGGTTTGCTTTGGGAAGTTTGCGTTCGGCCGATGAGGAGTTTTAGTTTGTTGGTTTGGCCGAGTGGAGCCTGTGCCTGGCCCTTGTCTTTTAGAGGTGGCAGTAGCTGAAGTTTCAGCTGGTGTGAGTGTTGTTAGCCGTCTAGTGTACCAGGATGGTGCCCCTTGCCTTTGGTTTGGCGATTTCTCCTTAAGATGGTTGCTTAAGTGTTGTGGTCCAGTTCTAGTTGGAGAAGTTTGCCTTTTTGGATCAGTCGCCAGTTGGTGATTCGATTGGATTTCGTTAAGGCTGTAGGCAAGATTTGAGGTTCGCTGGTCTCTTGTGAAGTAAGAGTAGGCCGTTTAGTTTTTCTGGAACCTGGGAGGTTCAGTTGTTTGGCTAGCTTGTGTAGGGTTGAGGCTGTTTGTTAACAGCTGTGCGCTTCCAGAGGAGTTTTGCCAGTGTGTGGTGTAGAGTTTTAGAGCTTGTGGCCAGTCCTAGTGTTTGCTGAGAGTAGCACCGTTTGAGAGTTGGTGCGAGTTGAGGATGTGGTTTGCCGTCTATTCCCTTTGGAGTTCAGGGTATGCCAGTCTTGGTTGAGATAATTTGTGGCTTTAAGTTTTGAGAACCCAAGAGGGTTTGGTTTTCGAAGAAGGTTAGTGTTGTTTTAGCCGAGAAGTTTAGTTGGTTTGGATTCAGTGGAGTTTTCCTGGAGTTGTTTCGTCTTAGGACTTTCGAGGACGAAAGTCTTAAAAGGAGGGAGTATTGTAATAGCCTAGTTTTCTATTCCAGTTTTCGAGGTGCCTTCGGGACAAGATTCGGTTGTTTGGTTGGGTCATTAGAGCTGTTTTGACCCTTGGGGGTATTTTGGTCTTTTGGCTCCCCGGGCAGGATTTGTGGTTTTTCAGGGCTTCGAGGTCGTTCCTGCCTTTGTCGAGGCTTGTTTGTTGTTGGTTGCGAGTCCCGAGATGTTTGGGCTAGTCGTTTCGAAGTTCGGCTGTTGTTTGGGTTTTTGGCAAAGTGATGGTTGGTTGTGTGCTTCCTTTGGGATTCGAGCCCGAGCTCTTAGTGTTGATTTGGGAGTTGGATTTAAGTGAGTTTTATTTATTGGAAAAGATTGCTTTGGTCGGGTCTCGAAGGAGGAAGGTGGGAAATGGGATTTTAAGGATTTTAAGTGTTTTTAAAATGGATAAGGATGGAAAAAGAGATAAAAATACCATATTTTCCCTTTTTCCCATTTTTTCTTTTATTTTCTCTCTTTTTCTCTCTCTCTCTCTCTCCCCCCAAGCCCTAACTAGCCCCAGCCCGAGCTAGCCCAGCCCCTGCTCGCATCGCCTAAGCTCCAGCTCACTCGAGCCTCGCCCAACCCGAGCCCTGCATTGCCCAGGTCGCGTCGCCCAGCCCGAGCCCCAGCTCGCCCAGCTCGCGTCGCCCGAGCCCCCTGCCCGTACAGTGTCGCGTCGCCTAGCTTCGAGTCGCCTTGCACAGTGTCGCGTCGCCCAGCCTCGAGTCGCCTCGCACAGTGTCGCGTCGCCCAGCCTCCAGTCGCCCCACACAGTGCCGCGTTGCTCGTCCCCACGCCAGGCCGTGCCGTCTGCGCCCGTGTCTCACAGATCTGAGCAGCCCTGTGCCGAGTCGCAGGTCCTATAGCCCGTCGCGTCTTATCGCTCGCGCCCGCGCCATCCCTGTGCCGAGCCGCGCCGCACGCCGTGGCTCAGCCGAGCTCGCGCCGCACGCCGTAGCTCAGCCGAGCTCGCGCCGCACGCCGTAGCTCAGCCGAGCTCGCGCGCCCCTGTGTCGCCCTGGCGCTCGTCCGCGCGCAGCCCAGCGCCCCAGCGCCCAGCCCCTGCTCCCATCTGCGCCCCTCAGCGCCTAACAGCTGCCTCGCCGGCTCGTTCGCGTGTCAGCCGCGCCTCGTGAGTTGCTAACGAGCCGAGCCCTGTTATTTTATTATATTTAGGCTTATTTTGTGATTATTGTTGTGTTTGTTTGGTTCGCTTTAGGTTGCTCGGGTTCGATCGTAGCTTAGGTTTATTGTGTGTTGTTGCCTTCCGGCCAGGTAAGGATTTCTTACCGGAGTTGTGTGGGCCCTGCGATATTTTCATGATGTGCCTTGTATGCTTGTTGACTGTTAGGAGCATGATAGTGATAGGGCAGCTTTGTTTGATTTCTTGCTAGCATATTTGCCTGATTTTACATGTTAGTGCCATGCTAGGTTTGTTCTACCAGCATGCTTATGATTCCTGCTTAAGTTCGTAGTATCATGCTAGGTAAATGTGATTGATGTCGGTCATTGCTTGCTAGCCAGGAATCATTTTACTCTGTACTCTTAGATAGAGTTGAGGGTTTGTCAACATCCAGAGGCTGAGAGCGGACATAACGTACTTTGTCCCCACTGGTCGGGAGTAAAGTGCACGCAGCATAACGTACATTGCTTCCCCCCCGGCCGCCGATGTGGATTTAGCTACCCACATCGGCATAAGCCTAGTTTGTAGCCTGCTAGAGCGGAACCCTACCAACGATGTAAGCCTGTACCGGCCCGGTTTTCTATTTCGGTTTCCCAGGTGTTTTCGGGACATTATGCGGATGTTCGGATGGGCCGTTAGAGCTATTTTAACCCTTAGGGGTATTTTGGTCTTTTTGCCCCCGATCAGGGTTTTGTGGATTTTCAGGATTTCAGGGCCATTCCTGCCTTTGTTGAAGCTTGGTGGTTGTTGGTTGCAAGACCCAAGAAGTTTGGGCAAGTTGTTTGGAAGTTTGGAGGTAAGTTAGATTTTGGCAAAATTAATTGTTATTTAAGTGCTTCCATTGGGATTTTAACCCTTGCCCTAAATGGTTTGGGGATTTTGTAGGAAAAAGGGGTTTTATTTTAAAAAGGAAAGTTGTTTCAGCCGGGTCTCGAAGGAGGAAGCTTTGGGAAGGGATTTTAGGTCTATTTAAAAGAAGAAAAGGAAATAAATCAAGAAAAATCCCTTTCCCCCCTTGTTTTGCAAGATTCTCTCTCTCTCACCTTCTCTCTCTCTCTCTCTCTCTCTCTCTCTCTCTCTCTCTCTCTCTCTCTCTCTCTCTCTCTCTCTCTCTCTCTCTCTCTCTCTCTCTCTCTCTCTCTCTCTCTCAAACCCTAACCCAACCCAGAGCCACCAAACCCTAGCAAAGACTCCCGCACTCGCACTAGGTCGCCCACATCTTTGCCTAGGCCGCCCAGTTACTAAGCCCTGCATCGCCCAGCCAGTGCTGCCCACCGTCGCCCAACGCCGCACCGCACTGAGCCACCACCCCGCCCAAACGCGCCGCACCGCCCCGCACCAGGACGCCCCGCGCCGCGCCGCGCGCTGCTGCCTAACATCACCCTGCACCGTTCCGCTCGCTGCCTCCCAGACGCGTCGCCCGCGCGCCGTCCTCGCTGACCCGACGTGTCGCCCGTGCCACTCGCCCGCGCGCCCGCTCTAGCCCGTCTGCTCGCCTTGCCAGTGCCTGCCTCGCCAGAACCCAGTGCCCAGCGCTGGAGCCCCTGCCGCACCAACAGCGCCCATTCCTGCCCCTTACTGCCGAGACCGCGTGTCTTCTCGGTTGGTAATTCCCTAGCCTTTCCCCTTTTAGATTTTAAACTGCTGGCTGCTGTTTTATTTACTTAGGTGTTTTTATTAAATGGTTAGGTTGCTCGGGTTCGCTTAGAAGCTCGAGGGTCGCTTGGTTGTTATTTGATAGCTAATTCTGCTTGTTCCCAAGTAAGGATTTCCTACCGTGGTTGTGTGGACCCTGCGATGCTTCCTTGATTGTGCCTTGTATGCATGTTTACTGTAATGAGCATGATAGTGATAGGACAACTATGTTTGCCTGATTGTACATGTTAGTGCCATGCTAGGTTTGTTCTTCCACCATGATTATGCTTCCTGCTTTAAGTTCGTAGTATCACGCTAGGTTTTGTGTGATTGATGTTGATATGTATGTTTAGCCAGTAATCAGTTATTTTGTACTCTTAGCTGGTATAGTAGGGTTTGTCATCATCCAGAGGCTGAGAGCGGACATAACGTACTGTGTCCCCACCGGTCGGGAGTAGAGCGATGCATAACATACATTGCTTCCCCCGACAGCCGATCTGGATTTAGCTACCACATCAGCATAAGCCTAGTTTGTAGCCTGCTAGAGCGAAACCCTACCAACGGTGCAAGCCTGCCTTGGCAAGTTCTTAGCTTCAGGTCGGTGGTACAGGCTGCACAGATCAGTGCCAAGGGCCTCGCACTATTGTGTTTAGTGACACCATTTCCGAGTCTTTAGGCATGCGTACCTGGCCCGCGTAGTTTGTACTTAGGCCCCCCACATTTACGCCGGTTGCAGCAGCATGCGGTGTGCGCGCACACGCGTTAGTCGCCCGTTCGGAGAGCTCCCCCGGGCTAATGTTCGTGAGTACACGAGTTCCTTCCAATTTAGAGCCAGACTTCGGGTACTCTCCCGATAGTCCAGATTTATTTGCGAGGGTAAGAGGTCCTTGAGGACACCCATTGGGATTGGCTTTTGAGCTGATCATATGGTCGAGGGAGAAAGACCCTCGAGGGTGTCAGACATCTTTGGGATCGGTTTTTGAGCTGATCAATTGGCCGAGGGAGAAAGACCCTCGGAGATGTCCCGGGATTGGTTATGAGAACCAATCATTAGGCCGGAAGTAGGAAACTTCCGAGGATTCCAGATTCTGCCTTGTAAGCTCGTTGAGCTATGATCTGTGTTGGTAACTGTTTGCATGTATACTAGGGTGCGAGATGATTGTTGTATCGTATTGTACACCGGTTGGGGATTCTTACTGAGTATGTTTATACTCACCCTTATTTCTGTGGTTTTTCCACCAGGTAACTTGGGACAACACAGGGACGGCTAGTGGAGGGAGCTGATTGATCATGGGAGCCGCCGGTACTCTGTCTTTTATTGTTTGCATAATTTGTTCAGCATGTAGACGGACATGAGTCCTAGGGGGATGTTTTTAAAAGTTGTTTAAATTGTATTGTATGATTTTTTAAACACTGGCCAGGCTTGTTTTACTTTGTTGGTTTGCTTAAATGAAGGTTGTTGTTTATGTTTTAAGTGTCCCCGCTTTTAAATGTTTTGAAAGGTTTTAAATATGAGCACTTAACCGCTTGATGAAGTATTTAACTTGCATGCTGAGTGAGAACCTAGGTTTAGGACCGTATTTTGGGTCGGGTTCTTACAGTTGGTATTAGAGCACAGAGTCATAGATTCTGTAGACTAACCTGCTTTGTAGGTTGTTGCCCCCATGATCATCAAGACTCATGGCCGTCGAGTTTTATCTCGAGTTCATTAAGCTAAGGGTTTTATTTTACAATACTGCATCTAGTATACATGTGTTACCCTTGTTTGGCAGTGAGAGCCCCAGCGTGGGCTAGCTTTTATGCTTTGTGTAGATCGCCAGTATGTTGATTACACTTAGAGGAGCAGGGACGTTTGGTATTTCCAAACGAGGAGTTGGACTGTTCATGTTGATGATGAAACCATGTCCAGGGTTGTCTAGACCCGTAGGCTAGTTCTGGCCTTGGCAGTTGAGTTGCCAAGAGGAGGGGGTAGAGGCTAGTCCGCCTCAAAGTGAGACTCCTTGAGCAGAGTGTGCTCCAGCCAAGAGAGAGTTGATGGCAGGTCTCTTAGCTAACAGAGAGCGGAGACCCAGGCGTAGTTTGTGGCGCGTAGTGAGGAGTCGTGGGCACAGATAGCCCAGCTGGCAGAGTTTATTTAGGAGACACCCCCCCTAGTAGCTCTAGTAGCCCCGGAGGTTCCTGGGAGGGCTTGATCAGCAGGTTTATGCTGATGAGTTGGTTGGCGTTAAACGAGCCGCCGAGTTTGGCAAGTGGAAGCCTGTAGAGCTGGATGTTTTTGAGACCTACTGCTAGCAGCGAGGTGGTTGGCCAGGATCGAGTTTATCATCCAAGTGTTGGGATGACCTGATGTTCAGAGGTCGAGGCGTGCCGTTCTTGTGTTGTTTGATGCAGCAGTGTGGTGGTGGAAGTTCCCTGTGAGAGGCGGACCAGCAGAGTCTCCACCAGCCACCCGGTCGATTGGCAAGCCGTCAAGTTAGTAGCTTTTGAGGAAGATGTAGAGACACCTTGTCCTCCTGCAAGCATGCAGTCGTTTGCAGCCAGTTCTTTTAGTACCCTCGTAGCTAG
The DNA here is from genome assembly GCA_036507275.1 of Sicyos edulis. Classification (NCBI taxonomy): domain Eukaryota; kingdom Viridiplantae; phylum Streptophyta; class Magnoliopsida; order Cucurbitales; family Cucurbitaceae; genus Sicyos; species Sicyos edulis. The sequence continues at coordinate 13,875,614 of CM071847.1, forward strand.
GGGGTAGTGTGGAGTTTTCTTGTCAGGACTTAACCCATCCGTGGATTCTAATTGGCTAGTAGAGAGAAGCACCTTGTGTTAGCATGTTCCAAGAGTGGAGCCAGGTGCTGCCACCCGAGGGTTGGCCTGAGTATTCGTTGAGCATCAAGTGGGATGCAGAAGTGGGCCGTGGCTTATCAGTTAGATGTGATGTCAGAGAGTAGACTACTCGAGTGTTGAGACTCTTGTGTTGAGTGCCATTGCCCTATCACCTGGAGTGTGACCTTCCCTTCCCTCAGAGGGGCTTAAAGCCCGTAAAGGGATGTTTGTGTTGTAAAGGAAGTAGTGCCTGTTGGCACCAAGCTTTGAGAAGAGGCCTAGATTCCGGCCAGTTGCCACTTTTTGTGCAGGTGGTTCCAGGACCCGCCCGGAGTTTAGCATCCCCACTAGTCTTGTACCCATTCTTGAGATTGCACCTGTTTGGGTTGCATAAGAGATCTAGCTCGGTGGTAGTCAGTGAACTACAAGTGTGAGGTCGTTCGAGGAATAAGTAGGAGCCTTTCAGGGTCACCGAGAGTTGGGTACAAAGGATGCTGTTGGTTGTTAAGGGCTAGCGCTCGAAGAGTTCTCGCGCTGTGTTGTGGGCTTGTGAGCCGGTTGGATGGTAGTGTGATTCGGCTACCACCGAGCTACCCCGATATGAGTAGAGTTGGCATCGATGATGCGTGGTTGATCCAGTGTTAGAGCCATGAGTTGGATGGTTGATCGGAGCACGTTTAGTGGACCATTGGTATGAGGTAAGTTAGCTTGGTGTGGCTATGCTCTTGTTGAGTGAGTTGACCAATGTGTCGTTCCGTGGTGAGTTGACCCCGAGTGGGTTGAACTCTTGTTGCTCCTTTGCTAGATGTGGCTCTATTGGGAGGCAAAAGTTGCCTTGTGTGAGAATACTTGTTGGTTTGGATCTTATGGAACCAAGTTGGAGCTGTACACGCCGGTGTACTTTTTGTGTAGCTCGTTCCGTGGTGTATTTTTCAGGAACCACGAGAGGATTCGGGTTGAGAAACCAGTGCTCAGTTCTGAGGAGTTAGGGCTTTAGTTCTTGGCAAGTGCCCTAACTTGGGTTGAGAGGTTACCGTGCCGGTAGCTGGGTTGTTGCGTAGGCAAGTTATGCTAGTTGGCCCTTGGCCTGGGTAGAGGCATTTCTTGTTGATCGATGGTTGGAGTTCACTTGGAGCTGATCCAGGGCGATGGTAGCAAAATCGCGGAGTGTCTGGCCGCCATGGATAAGAGTGTTGTTCGGATCCTTACCCTGGGTAGAAGCTACGATGTGGCTGATGCTTTGAGCAAGAGGAAGTTTGGGTCTTCCGGTGGTTCCCGCTCAGGTGGATAGCAGACTCGCCGACAGGGCCAGTCTAGGGGTCGGGATCAGCGCCAACCGCAGGTTAGAGCTCGAGATCGCCGGCGCAGGCGAGGCTGTGCAGCAGCGCTCATTGCATCAAGTGTGGTAAGGCGCTTTTCGGATTGTGTGGAGCATCGCCCGTGCTTGCTACAAATGTGGCAAGGAATAGCTTTTGGCCAGCACAGTTGAGATGTTGGAGGGAGATGTGCCCGTGTAGCCAGTTGTTTGTTAGACCGTTTGACGACAGTGTGTGTCGGAGGGTGATCGGAGGAACCCTAAGTTGTGGAGAGCCTCACCAGAGCTCAGTCAGACCCAGGCAGTGTTCCTCGGTTGAGTTGCTGGATGCTTGTTCTCGGTTGACAAGCTAGAGTTGTTCTTAGTAACCTCTGCGTTGGTTTTCAGAATTCTTAGCAAGGTGGTGCTTGGTGTTGATCAAGGTTTGGTTCCCATGTTGTTTCTGAGCTAGCTCGGTTCGAGCAAGCGGGCGTTGCCCTGAGGATTTGTTCTTAGTCAGGAGGTTTCGGGAGTTGACCCGTCCCCCGGTGGTTGAGTAAGTACTGTTAGTTCTGGGTAGGTGGTCCAATCGGTTGTGGACTCCCTCTGGTGTTGCTTCCGAGAGAGTGGTTGTTGATGCCTTTGGGTTTGAGCGAGGCAGCGAGCATGTGTGTAGTTTGCTATCCATCGGAAGTCCGTTTGCTAAGGATTCATCCCCGTTTTGAAGGAGTCAGCGTAGCTCCTGAGTTAGGTCTAAGCTATAAGGAGGAAGTCCTTGGAGCAGCCAGATGGACTTAAGAGTTGAGTGGCAGCTTGGAGGCGAACTTCGCTCATTGTGAGGCTTGGGTTGAGTTTCTGCAGAGCAAGCCTTCTCAGGCTTTGTTCCTAGTTGATGTGCGTTCGCAGTTGGCGTTACAGTTGAGCCACAGTTTAGTGGGTTGGCACGGAGGTGTCGTGGCATTTGTTGGTAAAACCTTTGAGTTGTATCCTCAAGCTATTGTGTTGCTAGTAGCCACGTAATGTTTTATTCCTTGCTGCTCGAGATTTCCGTAAGAGGAATGTTGTTTGTTTTCCTGTCTGGCGATGTTCTCTTAGGGCAGTGGCTGATCGAATTGCATTGGAAAATTTGTTCTCGGCTGTCGAGGGGCTCAAGTTTGTTAGTTTGGCCGAGTGGAGCCTGTGCCTGGACCTTGTCTTTTAAAGGTGGCCGTAGCTGAAGTTTCAGCTGGTGTGATGGTGGTAGCCGTTTGGTGAACCAGAAAGGTGCCCCTTGGCTTTGGTGTTTCGATTTCTCGCAAGATGGTTGCTTAAGTGTTGTGGACGCGTGCTAGTTGGAGAAGTTTGCCTTGGGATCTGTCACCGGTTGGTGGTTCGATTTGGATTTGGTTAAGGCTGTAGGCAAGCCTTGTGGTTCGCAAGTCTCATGTGAAATAAGAGTAGGCCGTTTAGTTTCTGAAACCCGGGAGGTTCAGTTGTTTGGTCGGCATGGTGTAGAGTTAAGGCTGTTTGATAACAGCTGTGAGCCCAGAGAAGTTTCGCCGGTGCGCGGCGGAGAGTTTCGAGCTTGTGAACAGTCTACGAGTTTTCTGAGAGTAGGACCGTAGAGAGGCGTTCCGAGTTGGGATAGTTTGTGGCAGACTGGATGGCTTTGTGGCTTTGAGCCTTTGGGGACCCAAGGGGGTTTGGATTTCAAAGAAGGTTTAGTGTTGTCTTGACCGAGAGTTTGGTTGGTTAAGGATCAGTGGAGATTTCCTAGAGCTGTTTTCTTCTTAGGCCTTTCGAGGACGAAAGTCTTAAAAGGAGGGAGTATTGTAACGGCCCGATTTTCTATTTCCGTTTCCCAGGTGTTTTCGAGACATTATGCGGATGTTCAGATGGGCCGTTAGAGATATTTTAACCCTTAGGGGTATTTTGGTCTTTTTGCCACCGGTCAGGGTTTTGTGGATTTTCAGGATTTCAGGGCCATTCCTGCCTTTGTCGAAGCTTGGTGGTTGTTGGTTGCAAGACCCAAGAAGTTTGGGCTAGTTGTTTGGAAGTTTGGAGGTAAGTTAGATTTTGGCAAAATTAATTGTGATTTGAGTTCTTCCATTGGGATTTGAACCCTTGCCCTAAATGGTTTGGGGAGTTTGTAGGAAAAAGGGGTTTTATTTTAAAAAGAAAAGTTGTTTCAGCCGGATCTCAAAGGAGGAAGCTTTGGGAAGGGATTTTAGGTCTATTTAAAAGAAGAAAAGCAAAGAAATCAAGAAAATTCCCTTTCCCCCTAGTTTTGCAAGATTCTCTCTCTCTCTCCTTTTTCTCTCTCTCTCTCTCTCTCTCTCTCTCTCCAAACCCTAGCCGCACCAACCCCAGCCGAGCCACCACACCCTAGCAAAGACTTCACACTGTGTCGCCCGGCTAGTGCCGCCTAGGCCGCCTAGTCGCTCACCCTGATCGCCCGAAACAATCTTGCCCACCGTCGCCAAATGGCCGCACCGCACCAAGCCACCACCCCGCCCAGACGCGCCGCACACGCTTCGCACTGCCCGCCCCGCGCCGCGCATGCTGCCGCTGCCGAGACGCCGCGCGCCGCATACGCCGCCTCGCGAACCAGCGTCTCACCGTCCGCTTCGCCGCGCGCGCCGCTCGCCTCGCTAGCGCTCTGCGCTGCCTTTGCCTTGCCGCCGCCTCGCCAGAGCCCAGTGCCCAGCGCCAGTGCCCCTGCCGCACCAGCAGCGCCCATTCCTGCCCCTTGCTGCCGAGACCGCGTGTCTTCTCGGTTGGTAATTCCTGAGCCATTCCCCTTTTAGATTTTAAGCTGCTAGCTGCTGTTTTATTTACTTAGGTGTTTTTATTAAATGCTTAGGTTGCTCGGGTTCGCTTAGAAGCTCGAGTGTCGCTTGGTTGTTATTTGATAGCTAATTCTGCTTATTCCCAGGCATGGATTTCCTACCGTGGTTGTGTGGACCCTGGGATGCTTCCTTGATTGTGCCTTGTATGCATGTTTACTGTTATGAGCATGATAGTGATAGGACAGCTATGTTTGATCTCTTGCTAGCATGTTTGCCTGATTGTACATGTTAGTGCCATGTTAGGTTTGTTCTTCCAGCATGCTTATGATTCCTGCTTTAAGTTCGTAGTATCACGCTAGGTTATGTGTGATTGATGTTGATATGTATGTTTAGCCAGGAATCAGTTATTTTGTACTCTTAGCTAGTATAGTAGGGTTTGTCATCATCCGGGCCGAGAGCGGACATAACGTCATCGTGTCCCCACCGGTCGGGAGTAGAGCGAAGCATAACGTACATTGCTTCCCCGGCAATGATGTGGATTTAGCTACCACATCGGCATAAGCCTAGTTTGTAGCTCGCTAGAGTGGAACCACGCCAACCGTGCAAGCCTCGCCTTGGCCTGTTCTTAGCTTCGTGTCGGTGGTACAGTCGCATGATGAGTGCCGAGGGCCTCGCACTCACCGTGTTCGGTGACACCATTTTCGAGTCTTTAGGCATGCGTGCACGGCCCGCGTAGTTTGTACTTAGCCCCCACATTTACGCCGGTTGCAAAGAAGATGCGGTGTGCGAGCACACGCGCGTTAGTCACCGGTTCGAGAGCTCTCCCTGGGCTAATGTTTGTGAGTACACCGGTTCCTTCCGCTTTAGAGCCGGACTTGGGTACTCTCCGATAGTCGAGATTTACTAGCGAGGGTAAGAGGCCCTTGAGGACACCCATTGGGATTGGCTTTTGAGTGATCATATGGTCGAGGAGAAAGACCCTCGAGGGTGTCGGAAATCTTTGGGATCGGTTTTGAGTCGATCAATTGGCCGAGGAGAAAGACCCTCGGAGATGTCCTCGGGATTGGTTATGAGAACCAATCATTAGGCCTAAGTAGGAGACTTCCGAGGATTCCAGATTCTGCCTTGTAAGCTCGTTGAGCTATGATCTGTGTTGGTAACTGTTTGCATGTATACTAGGGTGCGAGATGATTGTTGTATCGTATTGTACCACGGTTGGGAATTCTTACTGAGTATGTTTATACTCACCCTTATTTATGTGGTTTTTCCACCAGGTAACTAGGGACAGCACCGGGACGGCTAGTAGACGGAGCTGATTGATCATGGGAGCTGCCGGCACTCTGTCTTTTATTGTTTGCATAATTTGTTCAGCATGTAGACGGACATGATTCCTAGGGGGATGTTTTTAAAAGTTGTTTAAATTGTATTGTATGATTTTTTAAACACTAGCCAGGCTTGTTTTACTTTGTTGGTTTGCTTAAATGAAGGTTGTTGTTTATGTTTTAAATGTACCCGCTTTTAAATGTTTTGAAAGGTTTTATATATGAGCACTAAACCGCTTGATGAATTATTTAACTTGCATGCTGAGTGAGAACCTAGGTTTAGGACCGTATTTTGGGTTGGGTTCTTACAAAGCCTACCTTGGCCGGTTCTTAGCTTCAGGTCGGTGGTTCAGGCTGCACAGATGAGCGTCGAGGGCCTCGCGCTACTGTGATTAGTGACACCGCTTCCGAGTCTTAGGCATGCATAACTGGCCCGCGTAGTTTGTCCTTAGGCCCCCACATTTACGCTGGTTGCAGCAGCATGCGGTGTGCGCGCACACGCGTTAGTTGCCGGTTCGGAGAGCTCCCCCGGGCTAATGTCGTGAGTACACCATTCCTTTCAGTTTAGAGCCAGACTTCGGGTACTCTCCCGTAAGTCCAGATTATTAGCAAGGGCAAAGAGGCCCTTGAGGACATCCTTAGGATCAGTTTTTGAGCTGATCAATCCCCCTAGTGAAAGAGACCTCGGAGATGTCCCGGGATTGGTTAGGACAACTAATCTTTAGGCCGGAAGTAGGAGACTTTCGATGATTCCAGATCTTTCCTTGTAAGCTCGTTGAGCTATGATCTGTGTTGGTAGCTGTTTGCTTTCATGCTTGGGTGCTAGATGATTGATTATATCGTATTGTACCCCGGTTGGGGATTCTTACTGAGTAATTCGTTACTCACCCTTATTTTTGTGGTTTTTCCACAGGTAACCATGGTGCGAGACAGGATGGCTGGAGGAGGAGCTGTGATCATGGAAAACCCGTTGTTCAACTCTGAGTCTTGTGTTTATGTTTATGTTTTAAAAGTCCTCTGAATGCATGTAGTTGGGCACGAAGCCCTAGGGTGTTTTCTAAATGTATTTCCGGATTCTAGCATTGTTGTAACTATTGCAAAGCTTGTATGTTTTAAATAAATCTCTGATCAGAGTAAGTTTTGGAAATGTATTTTCCTGAGCTTTTGCTGAACATCGAGTGGGATGCAGGAGTGGGCCTGAGTTTTGTTGAGCATCTAATGGGATGCAGGAGTAGGCCGTGGCATGTATGTTAGACGAGTTGCCAGAGAGTAGACTTGTAAGGACCCGACCCAAAAGGGGCTCTAAATGGGACTTTACCTCAATGCATGCATTCAAAGTTAAAGACAATATGCACGAATGACTTTCGGATTCCAATTAAAAACAAAACATTCAACATTCAATTCAAAGTCAAAACAATTTCCTGAAACCTGTCCCTGTCTCCAAGCACCTGTTTCAAGATAAATACGTTTCCAAAAGTTTACTCTGATCAGAGATTTATTAAAGCATTCAAACTTTCAACAGTTGCAACAATGCTGGAATCCGTAAAAACATTCAGAAAACATTTTAGGGCTCCGTGCCCGGTTACATGCATTCAGAGGAAACAAAAACATAAAGAGTCATAACATAAAATCAGAGTTTGACAGCTGGTTCCCATGAGCACAGCTCCTCCTTCATCCATCCTGTCCCGCACCTTGGTTACCTGCGGAAAACCACAAAAATAAGGGTGAGTAACGAATTACTCAGTAAGAATCCCCAACTGGGGTACAATACGATATACATGGTCATCTAGCAGAAAGGTATGCAAGCTATGAATATTAACACAGAAGAGAGCACATAGCTTAAATCCACACATAAACTTCGGACGCCATCTCAGGGTCTTACTCCGGAATAATCCACCTCACAATACGCCCTATACGAGAAACAAGTCCCGGCCTCAGCCGGTCTACTATCGATACGAAAGGTGCACTGGCTCACAATCCCGAGGAGCTCTCCAGTCGGCGCTGTAATGAGCGTAAGCGCGCACCGCATGCTACTGCGCACTGGGGCCGCCGGTCTAGTGGCAAGCCGCCCGTGTCCATCCACCATGCCTAACTAAATCTCCGGATCTGCGTGTCACCGACATAGGGGTGTGAGACCTGGACACGTGAACTATGTCAGCCTGAACCACCGCACCTGAGGCTAAGGAACCGGTCGTGGTAGGCTTACACCAGGAAGCCGTCCTTGCCCTATCTGGTGGCAATCAAGGGCTACTGCCGAACACGCTGAGGACGTGCCGGCTACCATGGACAAGGCAATGCCATGTCATCATCCCGACCGTTGGTGCATTAAACAGTTTGCCACCCTCACCCAAGATTGCAGGGCCTACCGGTAGGGTTAGCTAAACCCTAACGGGGTCTAGGGACGGAGAACTGTCTCGTACGTCCCTGCCGTGGATGCAAGGTACTTTATGCATTCTGGCCCGGATGATGCTACCTATCTGAACTCTAAACTATAACAACAACAGCAAACAATCCAATACGTGCTCAAATAGATACAACGAACCTAGCATGATACTACGAAGCAAGAGCACATACGAGCATGCAAGAACATAACAACCTAGCATGGACGAACATGAGAAACAACATAGGAAATCATGCCAGTTAGGAATTCAAAACAGTGCACCTATCACTAATCATGTTGATAAACACAAACAAGCATACAATCAGCAATCACATAATATATCGCAGGGCCCACACAACTCCGGTAAGAAATCCTTACCTTGGTCGGGAGGCGACTAAACACAAAATCCTAAGCTGCGATCGAACCCGAGCTAGCTACCGATAACCTAACTAGCACAATAATAATTACAAACCATAAACCTAAATTTAACAAAACAAGCAGGCTCGGCTCGAGAGCACTCACACGCACGCGGCGAAAGCGGGGCTCGGCGCCACAATGCCGCAACATGACATACAGCGATGATGGCACGCGTGCGGCAGCGCGCGCGGGATCGTGGTGCGCGATAGGAGATGGCACGACACTGCGGTGCGGGCTGCGCACAGACGGGACAAGGCGCTCGGTCACTGCGCACTGGGGCTGGGAGGAGGTAGGCGGCGCAATTCGGCGCTCGGGCGCGAGCTCGGCTTGGCGATGGCGATCTGGTCGATCTGGCACGATGGAGCTGGCAACCTCGGGCGAGCTGGGCTCGATAGAGATGGCGATCTGCTGCTGCGCGCGATCGGGGGGAACGAGCTGGGCGATCTGCTGCTGCGCAAGATCAGGGGGAACGAGCTGAGCCATCTGCTGCTGCGCGCGATCAGGGGGAAACGAGCTAGGCGATCTGGGCTGCTGGATGGCTCCTCTCGGCTAGCTGCACTAGACACCCACACATACACACCTCTTCACTCTCGGCCAGTAAGGGTGCTAAAACGAAGAAGGGGAAGAAGAAGAAGAAGAAGAACCTTACCGGGAAGACGATCGGACCTCGGGGATGCAAGAGAGCAAGGATTCGGCTTGAGGCTTGGGAGAGAGGGCTTGGGCGAAAGGCTTGGTCGGCCAAGGAGACTTTTGGAGATGAAGACCCAAAACCTCAATTTCTCTTCTTTTAAACAAATGCACCAAAAATCCAAAAATCAACGCGAGGGATACTAAGAACAACGCTAGCTTGACAACCGATTACAAGCTTCCAACAACTCAACTGACGAACACTGCCTGGGTCTGACTGAGCTCTGGTGAGGCTCTCCACAATCTAGGGTTCCTCCAATCACCCTCCGACACACACTGTCGTCAAACGGTCTAACAGGCATCTGGCTACACAAGCGCAACTCTCTCCAGCATCTCAACTATGCTGGCCAACTCCAACTCCTTGGAAACCAAGAGGACCAGAAACGCTACATAATGGGTCATCCTCCTACACAAGCATCAGCCACAACATAGCTTCTATCCAAGTTAAGGACCCGAACAACACTCTTAACCATGACGGTCAGAAACTGCGCGGCTTCGCTACCACCGCTCTTGTTCAGTTCCAACTGAACCCTAACCATCGATCAAAAAGAAGTTCCTCTAACCAGGTCAAGGTCCAACTAGCGAAACTTGCTTAAACAACAACTCGGCTATGAGCACGGTATCCTTACAACAAAGTTAGGGCTCTTGTCAAGAACTAAGGCCCTAACACCTCAAGGACTGAGCACTGGTTTCTCAACGAGAACCTCTCGTGGTTCCCAAAACATACACCATGGGACGAGCTACATAAAAGTACACCGGCGTGTACAGCTCCAACTTTATTCCTTAAGATCCAATTCCAACAAGGGCTCTCAAACAAGGCAGCTTTTGCCTCCCAATAGAGCCACAACTAACAAGGGAGCAACAAGAGTTCAAACCCACTCGGGGTCAACTCACCACGGAAAACCACATTGGTCAATCCACTCTACAAGAGCATATCCACACCAAGCTAACATAACTCAAACCAATGTGCCCACTAAATGTGCTCCGCTCAGCCATCCAACTTATGGCTCTAACACTGGATCAACCACGCATCCTCGATGCCAACACTACCCATACTAGGGTAACTCAAAGGGTAGTCGAATCATGCTACCATCAAACTGGCTCACACGCTCACAACATAGGTGCGGGAACTCGAACGCGCTAGCTCTTAACAACCTACAGCATCCTTTGTACCCAACTCTCGGTGACCCTGAAATGCTCCTACTTTCCCTCGAATGACCTCATACTTGTAGTTCTCTGACTACCACCGAGCTAGATCTCTTATGCAACCCAAACAGGTGCAACCTCAGGAAACGGTTACAAGACTAGTGGGGATGCTATACTCCGGGCGGGTCATGGAACCACCTGCACAAAAGTGCCAACTGGCCTGAATCTAGGCCTCCTGTCAAAACTTGGTGCCAACAAGCACTACATCCTTTACAACACAAATCAACCCTATACGAGCTTTATGCCCCTTTGAGGGTAGGGAAGGTCACACTCCAAGTGACGGGGCAATGGCACTCATAACAAGAGTCCCAACACTCGAGTAGTCTACTCTCTGGCAGCTCGTCTAACAGACATGCCACGGCCTACTCCTGCATCCCACTCGATGCTCAGCAAAAACTCAGGCCAACCCTCGGGTGGCAACAACTAGATCCACATTTGGAACATGCAAACAAAAGAGTGCTCCACCCTACTAGCCTGCTAAAATCCACGGAAGGATTAAGCCCTGACAAGCAAACTCCACACAACACCCTGGCTACAGGGTACTAAAAGAACTGGCTGTAAAACGACAGTAGGCTCGCAAGGGGTCAAAGATGTCTCTACATCTTCCTCAAGCCACTAACACGGCAACTTGCCAATCGATCGGGCGACTGGTGGAGACTCTGCTGGTCCACCTCTCTCAAGGGACTTCCACCACCCAACTGCTGTATCAAACAGCACAGGAACGGCACGCCTCGGTCTCTGAACATCAGGACATCCCAACACACGGATGATAAACTCAATCCTGGCCAACCACTTCGCTGCTAGCAGTAGGTCTTTCTAAAACATCGAGCTCTACAGGCTTCCACTTGCCAAACTCGGCGACTCCATCAACGCGAACAATCTCATCGGCATAAACCTGTTGTTCCTGCCCTTCCGGGAACCTCCAGGGCTACTAGAGCTACTGGGGGTGTCTCCTGAATAAACTCTATCAGCTGGGCTATCTGTGCCTGGGACTGCTCACTACGCGCTACAATCTGTGCCTGGGTCTCCGCTCTCTGATAGCTAAAAGACCTGCCCTCAATTCTCTCATGGCTAGAGCACACTCTGCTCAAGGAGTCCCACTCTGAGGCGTGCTAGCCTCTACCCCCTCCACTTGGCAACTCAACTGCCAGGGCCACAACTGGCCTACTGGTCTAAACAACCCTGGACGTGGTCTCAACATCGATACCATCAGTCCAACTCCTCGGTTGGACATACCAAACGTCCCTGCTCCTCCATGCGTAAACAACATACTGGCGATTTGCACAAAGCATAAAAGCTAGCCCACGCTGGGGCTCTCACTGCCCAACAAGGGTAACACATGTATACTAGATGCAATATCGTAAAACAAAACCCTTAGCTTAATGAACTCAGACAAACCTGACGGTCGTGGAGTGTTGATGATCATGGGAACAACAACCTACAAAGCAGATTAGTCTACAGAATCTATGACTCTGTGCTCTGATACCAACTGTAAGAACCCGACCCAAAATACGGTCCTAAACCTAGGTCCACACTCAACATGCAAGTTAAAATTGTCAATAAGCGATTTAGTGCTCATATTTTAAAACTTTACAAAACATTTCAGAACGGGGAACACTTAAAACATAACCAACAACTTTCATTAAGCAAATCCATCGAGGTAAAAACAAGCCTGGCCAGTATTTATAAAAACACGCAAAACAATTTAAACAACTTTAACAACATTCCCCTAGGACACCTGTCCATCTACATGCTGAATAAATAATGCAAATAACAAATAACAGAGTGCCGGCAGCTCCCATGATCAATCAGCTCCCACCGCTAGCCGTCCCGGTGCTGTCCCAAGTTACCTTGTGGAAAAACCACAGAAATAAGGGTGAGTATAAACATACTCAGTAAGAATCCCCAACCGGGGTACAATACGATACATCAGTCATCTAGCACCCTAGTATACATGCTAACAGTTACCAACACAGATCATAGCTCAACGAGCTTACCAGGCAAAATCCGGAGTCCTCGAAAGTCTCCTACTTCCGACCTAATGATTGGTTCTCATAACCAATCCTAAGACATCCTTGAGGGTCTTTCTCCCTCAGTCTAATGATCAGCTCAAAAACCGATCCCAATAGATGTCTGACACCCTCGAGGGTCTCTCTCCCTCGACCATATGATCAGCTCTAAAACCAATCCCAATGGGTGTCCTCAAGGGCCTCTTACCCTCGCTAATAAATCTGGACTATCGGGAGAGTACTCGAAGTCTGGCTCTAAACTGGAAGGAACTGTTGTACTCACGAACATTAGCCCGGGGGAGCTCTCCGAACCGGCGACTAACGCGTGTGCGCGCACACCCCATGCTGCTGCAACCGGCGTAAATGTGGGGGCCTAAGTACAAACTACGGGGGCCAGGTACACATGCCTAAAGACTCGGAAGCGGTGTCACTGAACACATTAGTGCGAGGCCCTCGGCACTCATCTGTGCAGCCTGTACCACCGACCTGAAGCTAAGAACTAGCCAAGGCAGGCTTGCACCGTTGGCAGGGTTCCGCTCTAGCAGGCTACAAACTAGGCTTATGCCGATGTGGTAGCTAATCCACATCGGCTGCCGGGGGGAAGCAAGGTACGTTATGCTACGCTCTACTCTCGACCGGTGGGGACAAAGTACGTTATGTCCACTCTTAGCCTCTAGATGATGACAAACCCTATAAGTCTATCTACGGTGCGGGGCTGGGTCTGGGCGAGCTTGTGCGTGGCTGAGCGGCCTGGGTTGGGCGAGCTGGTGCGGCTAGGGTTTGGGTTGGGGAACGGGTTTGGTGAGAGGGAGAGAGAGAGAGAGAGAGAGAGAGAACAAGGGGGAAAAGGGATTTTCTATATTTTTCCATCCTTATCTTATTTTAAATAGGCCTTAGAGACCTAAAATTCCTTCCCACAGCCTCCTCCTTCGAGACCCGGCTGAAGCAACTTTTCTCCTAATAAAACTCACTTAATTCAAACTCCTAAATCAACATTAAGGGCACGGGTTCAAATCCCAAAGGAAGCGCTTACATAAACAATAATTTTGCCAATAACCAAACCACTTCCAAACTTCCAAACGACTAGCCCAAACATCTTTGGTCTTGCAACCAACAACAATCAAGCCTCGACAAAAGCAGGAGTGACCCTGGAATCCTGAAAACCCAAAAATCCTGCTCGGGGAGCAAGAGACCAAAATACCCCTAAGGGTTAAAATAGCTCTAACGGCCCAACCGAACAACCGAATCTTGAACCGAAAGCACCTGGAAAACTGAAATAGAAAACTGGGCCGTTACACCTAGAGAGTGGCTACCGAGTTAGTAGCTTTTGAGGGAGATGTAGTGTAAAGACCCGACCCAAAAGGGGCTCTAAATGGGCCTTTACCCCAATGCATGCATTCAAAGTAAGGACATTATACAAATATGTTTTCGGATTCCAATTAAAATTAAAACATTCAACATTCAATCAGAAATCAATACAGTTTACTGAAACCTGTCCCTGTCTCCAAGCACCTGTTTCAAGACAAATACATTTCCAAAAGTTTACTCTGATCAGAGATTTATTAAAATCATTCAAAACCTTCTCAGATACAACAATGCTGGAATGAACAAAAACAATGAGAAAACATCCTAGGGTTCCGTGCCCGACTACATGCATTCAGGGGAAATAAAAAGGCAAGGAGTCATAATATAAAAATCAGAGACAACAGCAGGTTCCAATGATCACAGCTCCTCCTTCAGCCATCCTGTCTCGCACCTTGGTTACCTGTGGAAAAACCACAAAATAAGGGTGAGTAACGAATTACTCAGTAAGAATCCCCAACCGAGGTACAATACGATATACATGGTCACCTAGCCGAAAGATATGCAAGCTATGAATATAAACACAGAATAGAGCACATAGCTTAAGTCCTCACTTGGAACTTGGATGCCAACTCAGGGTCTTAGTCCGAAATAATCCACCACACAATACGCCCTATACGAGAAACAAGTCTCGGCCTCAGCCTGTCTACTGTCGATACGAAAGGTGCACTATCTCAAGATCCCGAGGAGCTCTCCGGTCGGCGCTGTAATGAGCGTAAGCGCGCACCGCATGCTACTGCGCACTGCGGGGTGTGCAAGGGTCTAGTGGCAAGCCGCCCAGTCCAGCCACCATGCCTAACTAAATCTCTGGATCGGTGTCACTGACATAGGGGTGTGAGACCTGAACACGTGAACTATGTCAGCCTGAACCAACGCACCTAAGGCTAAGGAATCGGTCGTGGTAGGCTTACACCAGGAAGCCGTCCTTGTCCTAACAAGTGGCAATCAGGGGCTACTGCCGAACACGCTGAGGACGTGCCGGCTTCCGGGGACGAGGCAATGCCAAGTCATCATCCCGACCGTTGGGGCATTTAACAGTCTCCCACCCTCACCCGAGATTGCAGGGCCTACCGGTCGGGTTAGCTAAACCCTAACGGGGTCCAGGGACGGAGTACTACCTCGTACGTCCCTGCCATGAATGCAAGATACTTTATGCATTCGGGCCCGGATGATGCTACCTACCTACACTCTAACCTATCATATCAATAACATACAATCCAATACAATCCAATACGTGCTCAACAGATACAACGAGCCTAGCATGATACTACGAAACAAGAACAGATACGAGCATGCCAGAACGAAACAACCTAGCATGGACTAACATGAGAAACAACATAAGGAATCATGCCAGTCGGGAATTCAGAACAGAACACCTATCGCTAAACATGCTGATAAACACAAACAAACATACAAACAACAATCACATATAATATCGCAGGGCCCACACAACTCCGGTAAGAAATCCTTACCTGGCCTAGAGGCAACTACACACAAAATCCTAAGCTGCAATCGATCCCAAGCTAGCTAACAAGAACCTAACAAACATAATAATAATCACAATCCATAGGCCTAAATATAATAAAATAAATAGGACTAAGTTCGGGAGCAACTCACGCGGCATGGCTGACGCGCGGACGGACAGGTTGCACGGTGTGGCTGCTGCTGGGCGCTGGTGGGAGGCAGGGGCAAAGACATCGAAGCAGCTGCGCTTCGCGGACGAGAGCTGACACACGGGCGGCGAGCGGCACGCACGAGCGTCGTCGCTGGAAGGCAACAGCGCTGGCTGGCGCTGGCTGCGCGCGAGAGGACGCTACTGGACGGCGCGACGGCGCTGCGCTGGCTGGGACGGGCTGTGCGACGAGCTGCTCGGCGCCTGGGCGTCTGGGCGAGGAAGGGGCTGCCTGGGCGTGCGACATGGGCTGTCTTGGCGTGTGACAGAGGCTGTCTGGGCGTCTGGTGCCTGCTGGTGCGATCTGGGCGGTCTGGGCTTGCTGGTGGGTGCGACAGAGGCTGCTGGTTGGTGCGATCAGGCTCGGCAGATGGGCTGGCTCCTCTCGGCTGGCTGCACAAAACACACACACTCACACCCTCTTCTTCTTACATTTGGCCAGCAAGAACCCAAAACGGAGAAGATGAAGAGGATGAAGACTTACCCGGAATGACGATCGAATCTTGGGGCTGCAAAAGAGAAGAAATTTGGCTTGGGGCTTGGGAGAGCTTGGCTTGGGCGGCAAAGAGGGTTTTGGAGAAGAAGGAACAAAAACCTAATTTCTTTTTCATTTAACCAAATGCACCAAAACTCCAAAGATCCAAGGGTAACTAAGATATGACGCGGAAAGGGTAACAATAACACTTGGTGGCTCACTTGGCAAGGCTCTCCTCTAGCACACAAGGCCACCCTGGCTCGAACCCTCGCTGCAACACAATTTTCCTTTATTTTAACTTTTGCATCTATCCTTGCTCAAACCCATCCACAAAGCCTCACAAACCTACATAAACCCATCCAATAATTTTAGCAACTGGAAAAAGACATAAACGGCCCTAACGGCCCGACCAAATTACCAAAATACCCCTAGGGCATACCTGGAAGATCGGGATGAAAACCTGGGCCGTTACATGTAGAGACATCTTTGGCTACATGCAAGCCTGATGTTGTGTTGCAGCCAGTTCTGTTAGTACCCCGTAGCTAGAGTGCAGTGTGAAATCTACCTGTCGGGACTTGATCCGTCGGTGCTCCCAGTTGCTAGTACAGTGGAGCACTCTTCTATTAGCATGTTCCTAAAGTGGAGTTAGTTGCTACCTTTCGAGGGTCGGCTGAAGTATTTTATGAGCATCGAGTGAAGATACAAGTGTAGGTCGTGGCACGTCTATTAGAGGAGATGCCAGAGACTAGATTGCTCGAGTGTCGAGATTCTTGTTTGGAGTGCCAGTGTTCCCGTCACCTGGAGCTGTGACCTTCATGGTTCTACCTAAAGTAGGACGTAGATCTAGTTTGTAGTTATTTTGTATTGTAAGAGATGTAGTTCTTGTTGGCACCAAGCTTTGTGAGGAAACCTAGGTTCAGGCCAGTTCGCACTAGTTGTGCAGGTGGTTCTATTACCCACCTGGAGTTTAGCATCCCTGCTAGTTGTTGTACCCATTTAGTCGTTGTATCCATTACTGTGGATGCACCTCTTTGAGGTTGCTTGAGAGATCTAGCCCGGTGGTAGTCAGATGACTACAAGTGTAAGGACGTTTGAGGGACAGCAGGAGCTTTTCCTGGGTTATCGAGAGTTGGGTACAAAGGATTCGGGATCAGCTTTTGAGTTGGTCATTTGGCCGAGGGAGAAAGACCCTCGAGGGTGTTTGATTGTAACAACCCAGATTTTAGTTAAAATAAAATAAGGTTTAAAAGGTGTTATTTGGAGGACTCGAACCCTTGGCCTCAAAGAGAGTTGGGAGTTTGGAATTAATTAAGGAAAATAAATGTGTCAGCTAGGGTTTGAAGGAAGAAAGCCTTGGGAAGGGATTTTGGATCACCAAGCCTATTTAATTTAGGGAAAAAGGAAAAAGAAAAGAACCTCACCCTCACGCAAACCCTCTCCCCCTCATCCATGTCGCCGTCGCCCAGCCCTCACCCTCGCCGCCGGTCGCTGCCCGTCACTCCTGCCTCGCCGCGCGCAGCTGCCAGCCCAGGTTGCACCGTGCGCCCCAGCGCCGTCCGTCGCCAGCACAGTGCGCCCCAGTGCACCGTCCGCGTCCGCACGACAGCTCCCCCTCGCCGTCGCGTCTGCTCAATACCACCAACGCCAGCGCACAGAGCGCCCCGCAGAGCCCCGTCTGCTCGCCTCTGCCGCCTGCAGCCTTGCCCGAGCCTGCCTGGCCGAGACAGCTTGGAGCCGAGCCTGGTGTCTTCTCGGTTGGTAATTCCCGAGTCCCCACTCTTTGGACCTTAAGATTTTAGCTGTTGTTTGGTTAATTAGGATTATTTTAATTACTTGATTAGGTTGCTCGGGTTCACTTAGAAGCTCGAGGGTCACCTGTTGATTGTTGTTCTGCTCACTTCCAGGTAAGGATTCCTTACCGAGGTTGTGTGGACCCTGCAAATACTTGATAGCATGCCATATCTTGTGACTGTATGAAATTTCTAGTGGATAGGTTACATGCTCTCTTGCTTCCAGATTGTGTTGTGCTTGTTTTCCTGTTATATTATATTAGGTCCATGCTAGGGGTTACCTTATCTTGGCATAACCTTGTCCTATTTTAATCTGTTAGTTCCATGCTAGGGATAGGCAGGTGATGTATAGTGTAGAAGACTGTAGGGGTAGCTAGTTTAGGTCCTGCTTGGGTACTCCCCCGATGGGCATCCTCGATGTGTAAGACCCTGATGGGCATCATTGATTGGAGGTGTAAGACCCCGATGGGCATCCTAGATGTGTAAGACCCCGATGGGCATCATTGATTGGAGGTGTAAGACCCCGATGGGCATCCTAGATGTGTAAGACCCCGATGGGCATCATTGATTGAAGGTGTAAGACCCCGATGGGCATCCTAGATGTGTAAGACCCCGATAGGCATCATTGATTGGAGGTGTAAGACCCCGATGGGCATCCTAGATGTGTAAGACCTCGATGGGCATCATTGATTGGAGGTGTAAGACCCCGATGGGCATCCTAGATGTGTAAGACCTCGATGGTCATCATTGATTGGAGGTGTAAGACGCCGGTGGGCATCCTAGATGTGTAAGACCCCGATGGGCATCATTGATTGGAGGTGTAAGACCCCAATGGGCATTCTAGATGTGTAAGACCCCGGTGGGCATCATTGATTGGAGGTGTAAGACCCCGATGGGCATCCTAGATGTGTTAGACCCCGATGGGCATCATTGATTGGAGGTGTAAGACCCCGATGGGCATCCTAGATGTGTAAGACCCCGATGGGCATCATTGATTGGAGGTGTAAGACTCCGATGGGCATCCTTGTGTATAAGTCCCCGATGGGCATCACTAAGTCCTAGGTTGTGTAAGACCCCGAAGGGCATCCAGGTGTAGAACCTAGGATAGGCTGTAGATGTAAGCCCTTGAATAGGCTCGCTCTAGGAGTAGCTCATAGCCTAAACCAACTGTTTTCTCTAAGTCATTGTATGGTTGCATGTCAGTGTGCTAAATGAGATGTTTTCGTATTGTACCCCGGTTGGGGATTCTTACTGAGTAACTCGTTGCTCTCCCTTATTTTTTGTGGTTTTCCACCAGGTAACTTGGGACAGAGGCTGCATGGCTAGGAGGAGGCTGCTGGATGATCATGGATAGTTGAACTCTGAGTTGCACGTTTCTTTTATTGTTTTTATGATTTAGCATGCAGTGGGACTTGAGTCCCTAGGAAAGCACTCAACAAAAAACTGTTTAATGTTTCTCGAACCGTTTTCTTGGTTTTCTTTTAAGAAAGTACTGATCAGTCACTTACTTGTTGATTTTACTTATTGGATTTATGCTTTGTTTTAAATGTGTTGATTGAAAAGTTTTAAATTTGGTACTCTGAATGGTGATTTTACATTCTTAATCATGCATGCTAAGTTAAGGATCTAGGTTAGAGACCGTTTCTCGGGTTGGGTCCTTACAGTTGGTATCAGAGCTCTCAGTCATAGGTTCTGTAGACTGACCTGCAATTGTAGGTTGTTTTCCATGATCATCAGCGCTCTGACAGCCATCAGGTATGTCCATCAGTTTAAGGTTAAGGGTTAAGAATTACAATACTATTTGCACTTTGCATGTACATGACTTGTTGTTGTCGGGCAGGAAAACTGGTTCTAACTCATCGTTGGTTTGGGTGTAGATTGTCAGCATGCCAGTTACCCGTAGAGGGCAGGGAGGCTCGAGGCCGACCACTCAGGGCATTCGTATTGATTCTGACACTGGAGGGACGTCATCCCAAGCTGAGGCAGATGTTAGGCCACCTGCAGGCCCTTCTGCTGTGTTGCCCGGAGAAGGTGTGGAGGCATTTGAGCCTCGAGAGGTTGCACCGGGTGTAGCTTTTGTGGAGTCCATGAGGGCCCTTATGGTTGGGTTGCTAGCGGACCAGAGGGCCGAGTAGAGAGCCAAAACGCAGGCTATGTTAGCTGCACATAGGGAAGAGTCTCGAGTTCAGATAGAGCAGCTAACCGAGTTGGTACGGTAGAGGACTGTAGTGCCACCAGCACCGCCAGCTCCGCAGGGGCCGAATGTGAATGAGGCCGTAGTGGCGGAAGGTGCTGAGGATCTGGGCAAGTGGCTAAAGGATTTTTTCAAATGGAAGCCCGAAAAGTTTAGTGCCCCTGGAGAACCGTTGGTAGCAGCTAGATGGATAGCTGAGCTAGAATACACCTTCATGGTGATGGCCTGTCTTGAGGTGCAGCGAGCTCGTTGTGCAGCTCATGTGTTAGCTGGTACAGCTAAGTGGTGGTGGGATTCCACTTTGAGTGAGAGACCAGCTGGGTCTCCACCTGCCACCTGGGAATTCTTCAAGGCTGAGTTCAAGGAAAATTTTATCAGTGAAGAAGCCCAAGAGAAGATGATTGAGCTATTTTCAAACCTTAAGCAAGGTTCTGATTCGATTGAGGTTTATGAGAAAAAGTTTTCGGAGTATGGGTACTTCGCGCCGCAGTTGATTGCTACCCCTGAGCTGAAGATCAGGAAGTTTATTGCGGGTTTGAGACAAGGAGTGTCTTAGGATGTTAGGGCACAGGCCTCAGAGACTTTTGCCAAGGCAGTGCAGTTGGCAACGATTTATGATGGGAAGTATCCTCCCGAGTAGGTTGCTAGTGCTGTTGTGCAGAAGGCCCCAGTATACTCGGGCCAGAAGCGTAAGTTTGAATCCTGAGGCAATAGCCGTATGGGCGGTCAGCACCGTCAGGGTTCTTATCAGGGCGGAGACCAGCATCGGGACCGTAACCGTGATCAGCCTCTCCAACAGGGCGTAGGAAGGCCGCCACCGTATTGTAAACCTTGTGGGAAGCAGCATTGGGGACCGTGTGGAGGCAACCCTAGGGCTTGCTATAACTGTGGTAAGGAAGGGCATCGGGCCCGGTATTGCAACCAGAAAGCAGTGGTGGCGCAGCCAGCTCAGCAGCAGAGGAGAGTGTATGCTACGACCCGCCAGGAGGCTGAGAAAGTCGGGGCCGCGGTGGCAGGTACGCTCCTAGTTCTCGATCACTTTGCCTTTGTATTTTTTGATTCGGGTTCCACACATTCTTTTGTTTCTGCTGTTTTTGCTGAGCATGCTTGCATGATTTTAGAGCCTCTAGGTTTTGAGTTGTCTGTGGCTACTCCTTGGGGAGCTAGTATGTTGGCCAGTCAGATGGTCAAGGACGGTCGGATACAGGTATCCGACGAGTCTCTGCAGGTTACGCTCATAGTTCTAGCTATGAGTGGTTTTGATGTAATCCTCGGAATGGATTGGTTAGCTGATAACCACGCGATGATTGACTGCCGACACAGGGAGGTAGTGTTGTAAGAACCCGACCCAAAATATGGTCCTAAACCTAGGTCCTCACTCAGCATGCATGTTAAATATATCAACAAGCGGTTGAGTGCTCATATTTTAAAACTTTACAAAACATTTGAGAACGGGGAACACTTAAAACATAACCAACAATTTTCATTAAGCAAATCCAACAAGGTAAAAACAAGCCTGGCCAGTATTTATAAAAACACGCAAAACAGTTTAAACAACTTTAACAACATTCCCCTAGGACTCCTGTCCATCTACATGCTGAATAAATAATGCAAATAACAAATAACAGAGTGTTGGCAGCTCCCATGATCAATCAGCTCCCTCTGCTAGCCGTCCCGGTGCTGTCCCAAGTTACCTGGTGGAAAAACCACAGAAATAAGGGTGAGTATAAACATACTCAGCAAGAATCCCCAACCGGGGTACAATACGATACATCAGTCATCTGGCACCCTAGTATACATGCAAACAGTTACCAACACAGAACATAGCTCAACGAGCTTATCAGGAAACAATCCGGAGTCCTCGGAAGTTTCCTACTTCCGGCCTAATGATTGGTTCTCATAACCAATCCTGAGACATCCTTGAGGGTCTTTCTCCCTCAGTATAATGATCAGCTGAGGGTCTTTCTGATAACCAATCCCAATAGATGTTTGACACCCGCGAGGGTCTTTCCCCCTCGACCATATGATCAGTTGAAAAACTAATCCCAATGGGTGTCCTCAAGGGTCTCTTACCCTCGCTAATAAATCTGGACTATCGGGAGAGTACCCGAAGTCTGGCTCTAAACTTTAAGGAATTAGTGTACTCACGAACATTAGCCCGGGGGAGCTCTCCGAACTGGCGACTAACGCGTTTGCGCGCACACCGCATGCTGCTGCAACCGGCGTAAATGTGGGGGCCTAAGTACAAACTACGCGGGCCAGGTATGCATGCCTAAAGACTCGGTAGCTGTGTCACTGATCACAGTAGTGCGTGGCCCTCGACACTCATCTGTGCAACTTGTACCACCGACCTGAAGCTAAGAACCGGCCAAGGCAGGCTTACACCGTTGGCAGGGTTCCGCTCTAGCAGGCTACAAACTAGGCTTATGCCGATGTGGTAGCTAAATCCACATCGGCGGCCGGAGGGGGGGGGGAAGCAATGTACGTTATGCTTCGCTCTAACACCCGACCCATGGGGACAAAGTACGTTATGTCCGCTCTCAGCCTTTGGATGATGACAAACCCTACTATGCTAGCTAAGAGTACAGAGTAAATGATTCCTGGCTAACATACAATACTTCACATCAATCACACTTAACCTAGCATGATACTACGAACTTAAAACAAGAATCATAAGCATGGTGGAAGAACAAACCTAGCAAGGCACTAACATGCACAATCGGGCAAACATGCTAGCAAGAGATCAAACATAGCTGCCCTATCACTATCATGCTCATAACAGTCAACAAGCATACAGGGCACATCATGATAATATCGCAGGGTCCACACAACCATGGTAAGAAATCCTTACCTGGAAACAAGCAGAAATAACTATCACAAATCAACCAAGCGACCCACGAGCTTCTAAGAGAACCCGAGCAGCCTAAGCAGTTAAAAAAAACAACCAAATTAAATAAGCAGCCACGAGCTTCTAATAAACAGCATAGGAACCTGACCCAAAATACGGTCCTAAACCTAGGTTCTCACTCAGCATGCAAGTTAAATGCTTCATCAAGCGGTTTAGTGCTCATATTTAAAACCTTTCAAAACATTTGAGAACGGGGAACACTTAAAACATAACAACAATCTTCATTTAAGGAAAACCAACAAAGTAAAACAAGCCTGGCCAGTGTTTATAAAAACATACAAAACAGTTTAAACAACTTTTAAAAGCGTCCCCCTAGGACTCCTGTCCGTCTACATGCTGGACAAATTATGCAAACAATAAATGACAGAGTGCCGGTGTAAGGACCCGACCCGAAAGGGGCTCTAAATGGGCCCTTACCTCAATGCATGCATACAAATCAACACTAGAATTTGCAAGATGGTTGTTTCGGATTCTAAGTAAAAACCAAAACCGGCAAGAGTTCATTTAAAAGTCAATACAAAATTCTTGAAACTCCGTCCTGTTTCCAAGCACTGCTCCAAGACAAATACATTTCCAAAACTTACTCGATCGAGATTTATTAAAAACATACAACTTTACAACATTTACAACAATGCTAGAATCCGGAAATACATTCATAAAACAACCTAGGGCTCCGTGCCCAACTACATGCATTCAGAGGACATTTAAAACATAAATACAAGACATAAGACTCAGAGTTGAACAACGGGTTTTCCATGATCACAGCTCCTCCTCCAGCCATCCTGCCTCGCGCCATGGTTTCCTGAAAGATAAGTAAGGGTGAGTAACGAATTACTCAGTAAGAATCCCCAACCGGGGTACAATACGATATAATCAATCATCTAGTACCAAAGCATGCAAGCAAACAGCTACCAACACAGATCATAGCTCAACGAGCTCATAAAACAAGATCTGGAGTCATCGGAAGTCTCCTACTTCCGGCCTAATGATTGGTTATCCTAACCAATCCTGGGACATCTCTGAGGGTCTTTCTCCTCGGCCCGGTTGATCACTCAAAAAACCGATCCCAAGGATGTCCTCAAGGGCCTCTTACCCTTGCTAATCTCGGACTTACGGAGAGTACCCAAGTCGAGCTCTAACGGAAGGAATGGTGTACTCACGAACATTAGCCCGGGGGAGCTCTCCGAACCGGCAACTAACGCGTGTGCGCGCACACCGCATGCTCTTCTGCAACCGGCGTAAATGCGGGGGCCTAAGGGCAAACTACGCGGGCCAGGTACGCATGCCTAAGACTCGGAAGCGGTGTCACCGATCACGATGCGCGAGGCCCTCGCGCTCATCTCAGGCGGCTGGTCCACCGACACGAAGTTAAGAACCGGCCAAGGCAAAGCTTACACACCGTGGCGGGGGTTCCGCTCTAGCGAGCTACAAACTAGGCTATGCCGAAGTGGGTAGCTAATTCCACAACCGGCTGGTCGGGCGGGGTAGCAAGATACGTTATCTTTGCGCACACTTTATTCCCGACACGAGCTAAATCCACCTTAGTGACCGGGGAAGCAAGATACGTTATCGCGTCGCACACTACTCCCGATCGGTGGGGACAAAGTACGTTATGTCCGCTCGACCTCGGATGATGACAAACCCTACAACTCTATCTAAGAGTACAGGGGAAAAAGCAATGATTCTGGCTAGCAAGAAAAGACCGACATCAAACATACAACCTAGCATGATACTACGAGCTTAGCGGGAATCACAAGCATCTTTGGCGAAACAAACCTAGCATGGCACTAACATGTAATATCAAGCAAACATGCTAGCGAGAAATCAATCAAAGCCGCTCTATTATTATCATGCTCATAACAATCAAGAAACAAGCAAGGCAAAATCATGACAATATCGCGGGGCCCACACAACTCCGTAAGAAATCCTTACAGTGGAAGGCAACAACACAAAATAAATTAATCTGCGATCGAACCCGAGCAACCTATAACGAGCCAAACAAAAACATCAATAATCATAAAATAGCCCTAAATACTCTAAAATAAATGGGGCTCACTGGAGCAACTCACGAGGCACGGCCGACACTCGAACGGGCGGCATTCAGACGGCTAGGCGACCAAAGGGGCTGGCCGGCGCGCGCTGGGCGCACTGGACTGGCGCGCTGGCGCGAGCCGCGGAGGGGCGCTGGTGGGCTGCGCGACGATGGCGCTGGGCGCGCGCTTGGTCGGTGGCGCTAGAGCGCGCGCGCGTCGCAGAGAGAGAGGCAGCGCGCGCGCGCAGCGACACGACGCGGGGCGCGCGACGCCGGCGGGCGAGGCGAGGGCGCGCGGCCCAGCGCTGGCGAGCTCGGGCCGCTCGCGACGCTGGGCTCGAGCTGGCTGGGCTTGGGCGAGCCAGGGGCTGCACGGGCTGGGGCTGGGCGAGCCAAGGTTGGCCTAGGTGGGGGGGGCTCGGGGAGAGAGAGAGAGAAAAGAGAGAGAAAGTTGATTTTGGGGAAAAATAAAAGAAAAAAAGAAATAAAAAGGAAAAATGGGAAATAAAAGGGAAAAATGGGATTTAAATTCCATTTTCCATCCTTATCCACTTAAAACCTCAAAATCCCATTTCCCGGCTTCCTCCTTCGAGACCCGATCAAAGAAATCTTTTCCAATCAATCAAACTCACTTAAATCCAACTCCCAAAGCAACACTAAAGGCTCGGGCTCGAATCCCAAAAGAATCACACAACCAACCATCACTTTGCCAAAGCCCAAACCACAACCGAGTATCCAACCGATTAGCCCAAACACCACGGGACTCGCAGCCACCAACAAACAAGCCTCGACAAAGGCAGGAGCTACCTCGAAGCCCTGAAGACCACAAATCCTGCCCGGAGAGCCAAAAGACCAAAATACCCCCAAGGGCAAAACCGCTCTAATGACCCAACCAACAACCGAATCTTGACCCGAAGGCGCCTCTACCCCCTCCTCTAGGCAACTCAACTGCCGGGGCCAAATCTGGCATGCGGGCCTAACAACCCTGGACGCGGCCTCAACATCAACACGATCGGTCCAACACCTCGGTCGAACCTGCCAAGCGTCCTGCTCCTCTGGGTGCGATCAACATCTCGGGCGATGCGCACGGCATTTCCACCCTCTCACTAGGGGAAAAGAAAGAATCGGGCCACAAATGGCCAATGGGAGTCTAAGCTCGCCTCCTCCCTCGAACGATGTCCCGGGGGCATCCGAATCTATCTGGATACCTCAACAAGCCGCTAAACAAATCGCCAGCTCGCTGAAAGTTGGCATGATGGCTCACTAAGCCCAAACCAACAACGAGTCAGAACCTGCTCGTCTCCGCTACACAACACAAGGCATAAAAGCTAGATGAAAAGTATTGTAAATTCTTAACCCTTTTCTTTAAAACAGTAACTTAGGCGTACCTGATGACTGTCGAAGTGCTGATGATCATGGAAAAACAACCTACAACAAAAGGTCAGTCTACAGAATCTATGACTCTGAGCTCTGATACCAACTGTAAGGACCCGACCCGAAAGGGGCTCTAAATGGGCCCTTACCTCAATGCATGCATACAAATCAACACTAGAATTTGCAAGATGGTTGTTTCAGATTCTAAGTAAAAACCAAAAACCGGCAAGAGTTCATTTAAAAAGTCAATACAAAATTCTTGAAACCTGTCCCTGTTTCCAAGCACCTGTTCCAAGACAAATACATTTCCAAAACTTACTCTGATCAGAGATTTATTAAAAACATACAACTTTACAACATTTACAACAATGCTAGAATCCGGAAATACATTCATAAAACAACCTAGGGCTCCGTGCCCAACTACATGCATTCAGAGGACATTTAAAACATAAATACAAGACATAAGACTCAGAGTTGAACAACGGGTTTTCCATGATCACAGCTCCTCCTCCACCCATCCCGCTCGCGCGCCATGGTTTCTGAAAGATAAGTAAGGGTGAGTAACGAATTACTCAAGAAGAATCCCCAACCGGGTACAATACGATATAATCAATCATCTAGTACCAAAGCATGCAAGCAAACAGCTACCAACACAGATCATAGCTCAACGAGCTCATAAAACAAGATCTGGAGTCATCGGAAGTCTCCTACTTCCGGCCTAATGATTGGTTATCCTAACAATCCTGGGACATCTCTGAGGGTCTTTCTCCCTCAGCCAGTTGATCAGCTCAAAAACCGATCCCAAGGATGTCCTCAAGGGCCTCTTACCCTTGCTAATCTGGACTTACGGGAGAGTACCCGAAGTCAGGCTCTAACGGAAGGAATGGTGTACTCACGAACATTAGCCCGGGGGAGCTCTCCGAACCGGCAACTAACGCGTGTGCACGCACACCGCATGCTCTTCTCGCAACCGCGTAAATGCGGGGGCCTAAGGGCAAACTACGCGGGCCAGGTACGCATGCCTAAGACTCGGAAGCGGTGTCACTGATCATAGTAGCGCGAGGCCCTCGGCGCTCATCTGTGCAGCCTGGTCCACCGACCTGAAGCTAAGAACCAGCCAAGGCAGGCTTACACCGTGGCAGGGTTCCGCTCTAGCAGGCTACAAACTAGGCTATGCCGAAGTGGGTAGCTAATTCCACAACCGGCTGGTCGGGCGGGGTAGCAAGATACGTTATGCCACGCACACTTTATTCCCGACCGAGCTAAATCCACCTTAGTGACCGGGGAAGCAAGATACGTTATGCGTCGCACACTACTCCCGATCAGTGGGGACAAAGTACGTTATGTCCGCTCAGCCTCTGGATGATGACAAACCCTACAACTCTATCTAAGAGTACAGGGAAAAAGCAATGATTCCTGGCTAGCAAGCAAAGACCGACATCAAACATACAACCTAGCATGATACTACGAGCTTAAGCAGGAATCACAAGCATGCTGGCAGAACAAACCTAGCATGGCACTAACATGTAATATCAAGCAAACATGCTAGCAGAAATCAATCAAAGCGGCTCTATTATTATCATGCTTATAACAGTCAGCAAACAAGCAAGGCAAAATCATGACAATATCGCAGGGCCCACACAACTCCGGTAAGAAATCCTTACCTGGTCAGAAGGCAACAACACAAAATAAATTAACTGCGATCGAACCCGAGCAACCTATAACGAGCCAAACAAAAACATCAATAATCATAAAATAGCCCTAAATACTCTAAAATAAATAGGGCTCGGCTCGGGAGCAACTCACGAGGCACGGCTGACACTCGAACGGGCCGATCAGCGACGCAGGCTAGGCGTAGCGACAAAGGCCGGGCTGGCGCGCTTGACGGGGCGCTGGCGCGAGCCGCGCGCGGAGGGGCGCTGGCTGCGCTGCAGAAGGCCGCTGGCGCGGCGCGCGCGCAGCGCGCGCGCTAGCGGCAGAGACGGCAGACGCGGCGCGAGCGACACGACGACAGGGGCGCGCGACGCCGGCCGGCGAGGCGGGCGCGCGCGGGCGCTGGGCGAGCTCTGGCCGGCTCGCGCGCTGGCTGGGCTGGCTGGGCTTAGCGCGAGCCAGGCCTGCACGGATCGGGTCGGCGAGCCAAAGGCCGCCTAGGTGGGGGCTCGGGAGAGAGAGAGAGAAAAGAGAGAGAAAGTTGATTTTGGGAAAAAATAAAAGAAAAAAAGAAATAAAAGGAAAAATGGGAAATAAAAGGAAAAATGGGATTTAAATTCCATTTTCCATCCTTATCCACTTAAAACCTCAAAATCCCATTTCCCGCTTCCTCCTTCGAGACCCGATCAAAGAAATCTTTTCCAATCAATCAAACTCACTTAAATCCAACTCCCAAAGCAACACTAAAGGCTCGGGCTCGAATCCCAAAAGAATCACACAACCAACCATCACTTTGCCAAAGCCCAAACCACAACCGAGCATCCAACCGATTAGCCCAAACACCACGGGACTCGCAGCCACCAACAAACAAGCCTCGACAAAGGCAGGAGCTACCTCGAATCCCTGAAGACCACAAATCCTGCCCGAAGAGCCAAAAGACCAAAATACCCCCAAGGGCAAAACCGCTCTAATGACCCAACCAACAACCGAATCTTGACCAAGGCACCTCGAAAATCGGAATAGGAAATCAGGTGCATTACGGTAGCGGCTCCCATGATCAATCGGCTCCTCGCTTAGCCCCCCTGTCTTTGTCACAAGTTACCCGTGGAAAAACCACAGAAATAAGGGTGAGTATACACATACTCAGTAAGAATTCCCAACCGGGGTACAATACGATACATCAGTCATCTAGCACCCTAGTATACATGCAAACAAATACCAACACAGATCATAGCTCAACGAGCTTAAAAGGCAGAAACTGGAATCCTTGGAAGTCTCCTACTTCCGGCCTAATGATTGGTTCTCATAACCAAACCCGGGACATCTCCGAGGGTCTTTCTCCCTCGGCCAATTGATCAGCTCAAAAACCGATCCCAAAAGATGTCAGACACTCTCGAGGGTCGCTCACCCTCGACCATATGATTAGCTCAAAAACCAATCCCAATGGGTGTCCTCAAGGGCCTCTTACCCTCGCTAATAAATCTGGACTATCGGGAGAATACCCGAAGTCTGGCTCTAAACTGGAAGGAACTGGTGTACTCACGAACATTAGCCCTGGGGAGCTCTCCGAACCGGCGCCTATCGCGTGTGCGCGCACACCGCATGCTGCTGCAACCGGCGTAAATGTGGGGCCTAGGTACAAACTATGCGGGCCAGGTACGCATGCCTAAGACTCGGAAGCGGTGTCACTATACACAGTAGCGCGAGGCCCTCGACACTTATCTGTGTAGCCTGTACCACCGACCTGAAGCCAAGAACTGGCCAAGGCAGGCTTGCACCATTGGCAGGGTTCCGCTCTAGCAGGCTACAAACTAGGCTTATGCCGATATGGTAGCTACATCCACATCGGCGGCTGGGGGGAAGCAATGTACGTTATGCTTCGCGCTAACACCCGACCCGTGGGGACAAAGTACGTTATGTCTGCTCTCAGCCTCTAGATGATGACAAGCCCTACTACACTAGCTAGGAGTATGGAATGACTGATTCCTGGCTATACATACATATCAACATCAATCACACTTAACCTAGCATGATACTACGAACTTAAAGCAGGAATCTCAAGCATGCTGGAAGAACAAACCTAGCATGGCACTAACATGCACAAACAGGCAAACATGCTAGCAAGAATTCAATAACAAGCTGTCCTATCCACTAACATGCTCATAAAAGCAAACATACATACAAGGCACATCATGATAATATCGCAGGGTCCACACAACCACGGTAAGAAATCCTTACCTAGAAACAAGCAGAAAAAGCTATCATAAATCAACAAAGCGACCCTCGAGCTTCTAAGCGAACCCGAACAATCTAAGCATTTAATAAAATCAACCTAATCAAATAAACAACAACCAACAGCTTAAGGCCCAAGAGAGAAGGGACTCGGGAGCTACCAATCAAGAAGACACGGGGCTCGGCAGCGAGGGGCAGGCAGGGGGCTGCTGGTGTGGCTGGGACACGCGCACTGGCGCTGGCTCGGGCTCGCGGCAAGGCGAGCAGACGCACTGGAGTGGGCGCGCGGACCACGCGTCTGGGCTGCGGAACGGCGCGCGGCGCAGGCGACGGGGCAGGGCGGCAGCGAGCGACATCGGGAGTGTAGGGCATGCGACGACTGGGCGACGCACAGGGGACGCATCTGGGCGGCTGGGTCGACGCACGGGCGACGCTGGGCGGCAGAGTGCGCGGCGGCGGTGCGGCGGCGCTTGCGCGCGCAGAGCAGCAGTCTGCAGGGGCGGCGCGGCTGCGCGGCGGCGCGTCTTGGCCTGGTCTGGTCGGGTCTCGAGCGGGTTGAGCTTGGGAGACCTGGGGCTAGTGCGGCTAGGGCTGGGGTTGGTGCGGCTAGGGCTGTGTTTCTTGGTGAGGTCCGCAAGGAGAGAGAGAGAGAAGGAGAGAGAGAGAAGACTTGCAAAACAAGGGGGAATGGGATTTTCTTGATTTTCTTTCGTTTTTCCTAATTTAAATGGGTCTAAAATCCCTTCCCAAAGCTTCCACTTCCAGACTCGGCAGAAACAACTTTTCTCCTAAATAAAACTCACTTAATTCAAACTCCCAAATCAACATTAAGGGCAAGGGCTCAAATCCCAAAGGAAGCACTAAACTTAACAATAATTTTGCCAAAACCCAAACCACTTCCAAACTTCCAAACGACTAGCCCAAACATCTTGGGTATTGCAACCAACAACAATCAAGCCTTGACAAAGGCAGGAGTGACCCTGGAATCCTGAACACCCACAAATCTTGCACGGGGAGCAAAAGACCAAAATACCCCTAAGGGTTAAAATAGTTCTAACGGCCCAACCGAACAACCGAATCTTGAACCGAAAGCACCTGAAAAACCGGAATAGAAAACTGGGCTGTTACAATACTCCCTCCTTTTAAGACTTTCGCCCTCCTCTTGGGTTCCCAAAGGCTGAAAGCCACAAAGCCATCCAGTCTGCCACAAACTATCTCAACCATGACTGGGCATACTCTGAACTGCGAAGAAATAGATGCAATAGAGCTAAACGAAAAACCCCATCTTCAACTCGCACAACTCTCAAACGATCTTAAAATCTTAGGGCTCACTTAACCTTGCTAACCCGACTCGGAACGCCTCTCTACGGCTCTACTCTCAGCAAACTCGAGGACTGGTCACAAGCGCCAAAACTCTACGCCACACACTGGCATAACTTCTCTGAATGCTCACAGCTGTTAACAAACAGCCTCAACCCTACACCATGCTGTCCAAACAACTGAACCCTCCAGGTTTCAGAAACTAAACGGCCTACTCTTACTTCACAAGAGACTAGCGAACCTCAATGCTTGCCAACAAGCCTTAACGAAATCAAATCGAACCATCAGCTGCCGACTGAATCTAAAGGCAAACTTCTCCAACTAGAACGTGTCCACAACACTAAAGCAACCATCTTAAAGAGAAATCGCCGAACCAAAGACAAGGGGCACAATCCTGGTTCACCAAACGGCTAACATCACTCACACCAGCTGAAATTTCAGCTACGGCCACCTCTAAAAGACAAGGTCCAGGCACAGGCTCCACTCGGCCAAACCAACTAACTGGGGCCCCTCAACGGCCGAACGCAATCTTTTCAATGCAAACTTACCAGCAACTGGCCTAAGAGAACATTGCCAGACAAGGAAACAACCAACATTCCTCTCATGCAAAACTCGGGTAGCAAGGACAAAACCATCACGCAGCTACTAGCAACACAACACCTTGAAGATAACAACTCAAAGGTTTTACCAACCAATGCCACGACACCTCTATGCCAACTCACTTAACTGTGGCTCAGCTATAAGGCCAACTGCGAACGCACAACAACTAGGAACAAAACCCGAGAAGGGCTT
Organism: Sicyos edulis; assembly: GCA_036507275.1. Taxonomy (NCBI): domain Eukaryota; kingdom Viridiplantae; phylum Streptophyta; class Magnoliopsida; order Cucurbitales; family Cucurbitaceae; genus Sicyos; species Sicyos edulis. The sequence goes on from CM071847.1 coordinate 13,907,579, forward strand.
GCTCTGCAGAATCTCAACCTAAGTTTATAACGAGCAAAGCTCGCCTCCAAGCTACCACTCAACTCTTAAGTCCAACTGGCTACTCAAAGGACTCCCTCCTTTTAGCTTGGACCTAACTCATCTTCCAACCAGAAACTCCACACCCGGAACATCGCAAGGAATACAAATAACGACAACCATGATGCTGGCGAATCGCAAGAAACACGAACTGACAAGGCTACCTCAGAAGTCAATACTCGAAGCTGGCATCCACGGTGCAACTCAACCACCATAGAAACTTAGGGTTCTTCAAACCCCAAAGAACCAACAACTTTCCAGCAACAACTCAAGCTCTTCAACTTGCTGGCCACCTCCCTTGCGGGGCAAACAACTTTTCGCTTGCTAACAACACAATGCAGGGACCCTCACGCTGGGCTGACAGTTGCGCTACTCTGATCAACTACACAACTCAGGAGCTAAGCTGATTTCTTCTAAACGGGAACGATTCCCCAGCAAGCGAACTTCACACGCGCTTGCTCACTAGCTCAAACCCAAGGGCAATAACAACCAATTCTCTCAGAAGCAACACCCAAGGGATTCCCAACCGATTGGACCACCAACCCAGAACTAACAGTACCTACTCAACCGCCGAGGGAGGGGTCAACTCCCAAAACAACCTGACTAGGAACAAGTCCTCAGGGCAACGCCCGCTTGCTCGAACCGAGCTAGCTCTCGAACAACATGGGAACCATACTTGGTCAACACCAAGCACCACCTTGCTAAGAATCCCAAAAACCAACGCGGAGGTACTTAAAACAACATTAGCTTGTCAACCGACAAGTAGCAAACCACTCGCCCTACGAGAAAAACTAACTGCTAGCAACTCAAAACCACACCTGAACCAATACTGACTCTACTCCAAACAAACACTAGCTTGCTAGTTTACCAAATCTGCCAGAAACTCACCGGAGGTCTACAACCAAGGGTCCCTCCGATCACCCTCCGACACACACGGTCGCCAAACGATCTAACAGACAACTGGCTACACGGGCACAACTCTCTTCAGCATCTCAACTATGCTGGCCAACTCAAACTCCTTGGAAACCAAGAGGACCAGAAACGCTACAGAATGCGACATCCTCCTACTCAAAGCATCAGCCACATCATAGCTTCTACCCAAGGTAAGGATCCGAACAACTCTCTTAGTCATGACGATCAGGAACTATGCGGCTTCGCTACCACCGCTCTTGTTCAGTTTCAACTGAACTCTAACCAACGATCAAAAGAAGTTCCTCTAACCAGGTCAAGGTCCAACTAGCGACACTTGCTTAAACAACAACAACAAAAACAAACCGGCTACGAGCACAGTATCCTTACAACCAAAGCTAGGGCACTTGCCAAGAACTAAGGTCCTAACACCTCAAGGACTGAGAACTGGTTCCCCAACGCGAACCTCTCGTGGTTCCCAAAACATACACCACGGAACGAGCTACACAAAAGCACACCGGCGCGCACAGCTCCAACTTGATTCCTTAAGGTCCAATGCCAACAAGAACTCTCACACAAGGCAACCTTGCCTCCAAATAGAGCCACAACTAGAAAGGGAGCAACAAGAGTTCAAACCCACTCGTGGTCAACTCACCACGGAAAGCCACACTGGTCAACTCACTTTTGCAAGAGCATAACCACACCAAGCTGACATACCTCAAACCAATGTGCTCACCAAAAGAGCTCCGCTCAACCATCCAACTTATGGCTCTAACACTGGAACAACCACGCATCCTTGATGCCAACACTACCCATGCCAGGGTAACTCAAAGGGTAGTCGAATCATGCTACCAACAAACTGGCTCACAAGCTCACAACACAGGCGCGAGAACTCGAAAGCGCTCGCTCTTAACGACCTACAACATCCTTTGTACCCAACTCTCGGTGACCCTGAAATGCTTTTACTTTACCTCGAATGACCTCAAATTTGTAGTTCTCTGACTACCACCGAGCTAGATCTCTTATGCAACCCAAACAGGTGCAACCTCAGGAAACGGGTACAAGACAAATGGGGATGCTATACTCTGGGAAGTCATGGAACCACCTGCACAAAAAGTGCCAACTGGCCTGAATCTAAGCCTCCTCTCAAAGCTTGGTGCCAACTGGCACTACATTACAACACAAATCAGCCCTAAACGAGCTTTATGCCCCTCAGAGGGTAGGGAAGGTCACACTCCAAGTGACGGGGCAATGGCACTCAAAACAAGAAGCCCAACACTCGAGCAGTCTAATCTCTGGCATCTCGTCTAACAGACATGCCACGGCCCACTCCTGCATCCCACCCGATGCTCAACAAAGCTCAGGCCAACTCCTGCTTCCCACTCCATGCTCAACAAAAGCTCAGGCCAACCCCTCGGGTGGCAACAACTAGTTCCACACTTGGAACATGCTAACAAAAGAGTGCTCCACCCTACTAGCCTGCTGAAATCCACAAACGGATTAAGCCCTGACAAGAAAACTCCACACTACACCCTGGCTATGGGGGTACTAAAAGAACTGGATGTAAAACAACTACAAGCTCGCAAGGGATCAAAGATGTCTCTACATCCTCCTCAAGCCACTAACACGGCAACTTGCCAATCGATCGGCGACAGGTGGAAACTCTGATGGTCCACCTCTCTCAAGGGACTTCCACTTGCCAAACTCGGCGACTCCATCAACGCCAACAATCTCATCAGCATAAACCTGCTGATCCTGCCCTTCCGGGAACCTCTGGGGCTACAAAAGCTACTAAGGGGTGCCTTCTAAATAAACTCCATCGGCTGGGCAAACTGTGCCCGGGACTCCTCACTATGCGCTACAATCTGCGCCTGGGTCTCCGCTCCCTGATAGCTGAAAGATCTCCCATCAATTCTCTCATGGCTGGAGCACACTATGCTCAAGGAGTCACACTCTAAGGCGTGCTAGCCTCTACCCCCTCCACTTGGCAACTCAACTGCCGGGGTCAAAGCTGGCCTACGGGTCTAGACAACCCTAGACGTGGTCTCAACATCGAAACGATCAGTCCAACCCCTCGGTTGGACATACCAAACGTCCCTGCTCCTCTGTGCGAACAACATACTGGCGATCTGCACAAAGCATAAAAGCTAGCCCACGCTGGGGCTCTCACTGCCCATCAAAGGGTAGCACATGTATACTAGATGCAGTATCGTAAAACAAAACCCTTAGCTTTAATGAACTCAGACAAACCTGATGGCCGTGGAGTGCTGATGATCATGGGAACAACAACCTACAAAGTAGGTTAGTCTACAGAATCTATGACTCTGTGCTCTGATACGAACTGTAAGAACCCGACCCAAAATACGATCCTAAACCTAGGTTCTCACTCAGCATGCAAGTTAAATATGTCAACAAGCGGTTTAGTGCTCATATTTTAAAACCTTTCAAAAACATTTGAAGCGGGGAACACTTACAGCAAAATCAACAACTTTCATTTAAGCAAAACCAACAAATTAAAAACAAGCCTGGCCAGTATTTATAAAAAACTATCAAAACAGTTTAAACAACTTTTAACAACGTTTCCCCTAGGACTCCTGTCCGTCTACATGCTGAACAACATATGCAAACAATAAAAGACAGTGTGCCGGCGACTCCCATGATCAATCAGCTCCCTCCGCTAGCCGTCCCGGTGCTGTACCAAGTTACCTGGTGGAAAAACCACAGAAATAAGGGTGAGTATAAACATACTCAGTAAGAATCCCCAACCGGGGTACAATACGATACAACAATCATCTCGCACCCTAGTATACATGCAAACAGTTACCAACACAGATCATAGCTCAACGAGCTTACAAGGCAGAATCTGGAATCCTCGGAAGTCTCCTACTTTCGGCCTAATGATTGGTTCTCATAACCAATCCCGGGACATCTCCGAGGGTCTTTCTCCCTCGGCCAACTGATCAACTCAAAAACCGATCCAAAAAGATGTTCGACACCCTCGAGGGTCTTTCTCCCTCGACCAAATAATCAGCTGAAAAGCCAATCCCAATGGGTGTCCTCAAGGGCCTCTTACCCTCGCTAATAAATCGGGACTATCGGGAGAGTACCCAAGTCCGCTCTAAATCGGAAGGAACCGTGTACTCACGAACATTAGCCAGGGGGAGCTCTCCGAACCGGCGACTAACGCGTGTGCGCGCACACCGCATGCTGCTGCAACCGGAGTAAATGTGGGGGCCTAGGTACTAACTATGCGGGCCAGGTACGCATGCCTAAAGACTCAGAACCGGTGTCACTGAACAAAGTAGTGCGAGGTCCTCGGCACTCATCTGTGCAGCCTGTACCACCGACCTGAAGCTAGGAATCGACCAAGGCAGGCTTGCACCATTGGCAGGGTTCCGCTCTAGCAGGCTACAAACTAGGCTTATGACGATGTGGTAGCTACATCCACATCGGCGACCGGGGGAAAGCAATGTACGTTATGCTTCGCTCTAACACCCGACCCGTGGGGACAAAGTACGTTATGTCCGCTCTCAGCCTCTGGATGATGACAAACCCTACTACACTAGCTAAGAGTATGAAATAACTGATTCCTGGCTATACATACATATCAACGTCAATCACACTTAACCTAGCATGATACTACGAACTTAAAGCAGGAATCTCAAACATGCTGGAAGAACAAACCTAGCATGGCACTAACATGTACAAAAAGGCAAACATGCTAGCAAGAATTCAATCACAAGCTGTCCTATCCACTAACATGCTCATAAAAGCAAACATACATACAAGGCACATCATAATTATATCGCAGGGTCCACACAACCACGGTAAGAAATCCTCACCTGGAAACAAGCAGACAAAGCTATCATAAATCAACCAAGCGACCCTCGAGCTTCTAAGCGAACCCGAACAACCTAAGCATTTAATAAAAACAACCTAATCAAATAAACAGCAACCAACAGCTTAGGGGCCAAGAGAGAAGGGACTCGGGAGCTACCAACCGAGAAGACACGGGGTCTCGGCAGCAAGGGGCAGGCAGGCGCTGCTGGTGCGGCAGGGACAAGCGCACTAGCGCTGGCACTGGGCGTTGGGCGCTGGCGAGGCAGGCACTGGATCTGGCTCGGGCGCTCGGAAAGGAGAGCAGACGCACTGGAGCGGGCGCGCGAATGACGCGTATAGGCTGCAGAACGGCGCGCGGCGCAGGCGACGGGGCTGGGTGTAAAGACACGACCCGAATGAGGCCCTAAAATAGGTCTTTACCTCAATGCATGCATTCAAAACTACAGTCAATATGCAAAATGGTGTTTCGGATTCTAAGTAAAAACTAAAACATAAAAACATCCATTTAAAAAGTCAACATAAAATTCCTGAAACCTATCCCTGTTTCCAAGCACCTGTTCCAAGGCAAATACATTTGCAAAACTCACTCTGATCAGAGATTTATTTCAAACATTCAAAATTTTCCAATAGTTACAACCGAGCTAGAATCCAAAAAAGCATTCAGAAAACAACCTACGGCTCCGTGCCAAACTACATGCATTCAAAGGACATTTAAAACATAAATACATAAATACAAGACTCAGAGTTCAAAACAATGGGTTTCCATGATCACAGCTCCTCCTCCAACCATCCTGTCTCGCACCATGGTTACCTATGGAAAACCACAAAATAAGGGTGAGTAACGAATTACTCAGTAAGAATCCCCAACTGAGGTACAATACGATATACATGGTCATCTAGCAGAAAGGTATGCAAGCTATGAATATAAACACAGAATAGAGCACATAGCTTAAATCCACACATAAACATCGGATGCCATCTCAGGGACTTAGTCCGGAATAAACCACCACACAATACGCCCTATACGAGAAACAAGTCTCGGCCTCAGCCTGTCTACTGTCGATACGAAAGGTGCACTAGCTCAAGATCCCGAGGAGCTCTCCGATCGGCGTTGTAATGAGCGTAAGTGCGCACCGCATGCTACTGCAGACTCTGGGGGGTGCCGGGTCTAGTGGCAAGCTGCCCAGGTCTAGTCACCATGCCTAACTAAATCTCTGGATCGGTGACACTGACATAGGGGTGTGAGGCCTGGACACGTGAACTATGTCAGCCTCAACCACAACACCTGAGGCTAAGGAACCGGTCGTGGTAGGCTTACACCAGGAAGCCGTCCTTGCCCTATCAGGTGGCAATCAAGGGCTACGGCCGAACACGCTGAGGACGTGCCGAATGCCGGGGACGAGGCAATGCCAAGTCATCATCCCGACCGTTGGGGCATTTAACAGTCTGCCACCCTCACCCAAGATTGCAGGGCCAGCCGTTAGGGTTAGCTAGACCCTAACGGGATCAGGGACGGAGCACCGTCTCGTACGTCTCTGTCGTGGATGCAAGTTACGTTATGCATCAAGCCCGGATGATGCTACCTACCTGCACTCTAAACCTATAAACAGATACAACAAATAATCCAATACGTGCTCAATTAGATTCAACGAACCTAGCATGATACTACGAAGTAAGAACAGATACGAGCATGCCAGAACGGAACAACCTAGCATGGACTAACATGAGAAACAACATAGGAAATCATGCCAGTCGGGAATTCAGAACAGAGCACCTAATACTAAACATGTTAATAAACACAAACAAGCATACAATCAACAATCACATATAATATCGCAGGGCCCACACAACTCCGATAAGAAATCCTTACCTGGTCGGAAGGCAACTACACACAAGAAACCTAAGCTGCGATCGAACCCCAGAAAGCTAACGAGAACCTAAAAAACACAACAATAATCACAATCCATAGGCCTAAATATAATAAAATAAACAGGACTCGGCTCAGGAGAAACTCATGCGGCGCGGTTGACACGCTGACAAGCGAGTCGCACAAATGAGGTCTGCTGGCTTGGGCGCAGGGTCGCGCGGCCGAGCTTGGCTGCACGGTTGGGGCACAGAGTTGCACGCGGACGAGCTGCAGGCAAAACAAGGGCTCGCGGGCGCGGGCACGAGCTCGGCTGGGTGATGCCGTGCGGCGCGGCTCGGCGCAGGGAACGGCGCGCGGGTGACACATCTAGGCTACAGGGAACGCGCTCGGGCTGAGCGACGCGACAAGGTACAGAGACGGGCGTGAGGATGAGCGGCTCGGCACAGGGCAGGGCTGGGAGACTCAGATCTGGGCGGCACTGGGTCTGGGCGATATGGCGGGAAGCGGCCTGGTGCGGGGCTGTGCGACGTGGCACAGTGCGCGACTCGGCGAGCAGGGGCTGGGCGACCTGGGCGAGCAGGGGACTAGGCTCGGGCGAGCTGGGCGGCTAGGGCTGGGGCTCGGGCTTGGGGCTCAGGTTTGGTGAGAGGGAGAGAGAGAGAGAGAGAGAGAGAGAGAGAGAGAGAGAGAGAGAGAGAGAGAGAGAGAGAGAGAGATAGAGACATAAAGGGGGAAAATGGGATTTTCTCTTATTTTCTCCAACCTTATCCAATTTTAAATAAGCCTTAAAGACCAAAAATCCCATTCCACGGTTTCCTCCTTCGAGACCCGGCTGAAGCAATCTTTTTCAATAAATAAAACTCACTTAAATCAAACTCCCAAATTAACATTGAGGGCAAGGGCTCAAATCCCAATGGAAGCACTCAAACAACAATAATTTTGCCAAAACCCAAACAACTCCCGAACTTCCAACCGACTAGCCCAAACATCTTGGGTCTTGCAACCAACAACAATCAAGCCTCGACACGGGCAGGAGCTACCTTGGAATCCTGAAAATCCACAAATCCTGCTCGAGGAGCAAAGGACCAAAATACCCCTAAGGGTTAACATAGCTCTAACGGCCCAACCGAACAACCGAATCTTGAACCGAAGGCATCTGGAAAACCGAAATTGAAAACTGGGCAGTTACACTGGGAGGCAGCGAGCGACATCGGGCAATGCAGGGCGTGCGACGGCAGGGCGACGCACGGGGGATGCATCTGGGCGGCTGGGTCGACGCACAGGTGACGCTGGGCGCAGCGGCGGCGGGCGGTCCGGCGGCGTTAGGCGGCAGCTGCGCGCGCGTCTGGCGGCCGGCTGGTGCAGCGGCCGAGCTTGGGCGACCTAGGGCTGGTGCAACTAGGGCTGGGCGAGCTGCCCCAGCCATCGCGCCGTCGCCGAGCTCGGCAGGCCGGTCGCCGTCGCACGCCCAGCAGTCGAGCTCGCCCAGCCCTCGCCGTTGCAGCCCGCCAGCTCGCCAGCAGCCGAGCCCGTCGCACTAGATCCACCCGAGCAGACGCCCAGGTCGCGCCAGCATCCGTCGCAGCCTCGTCGCACCGTACCAGCCGTACCCTCGCGCGCCAAGATCTGCCCACAGCCGCTGTCGCGTCGTGTCGCCAGATCGAGCCCTCACCCTCGCTCGGTCTCGTCCGCGCCGTGCCATCCCTACCGAGCCGCGCCGCGTCGCCCAGTACTGAGCTCGCCGTGTCCGCACCGCACGCTCAGCGCCCGTCGCGCCAAAGCAGATGCCCCAGCCACGGTCGTCACACACAAGAAGCGCCAGGCGCCAATGGCGCCCTAGCGCCGCCTCCAATACGCCAATGGTATCTCAAAGAAATGCCTCGCCTGCAAAATGGCTTGTTCAGATGTCCGCGCTACCGTGAGTTGCTCTCGAGCTGAGCCCTGTTTGTTTTATTATATTTGGGCCTTTTGATTGTAATTATTGTTGTTTTTGTTAGGTTCTCGCTAGCTAGCTCGGGTTCGATCGCAGTTATTTTATTGTGTGTTGTTGCCTTCCGACCAGGTAAGGATTTCTTACCGGAGTTGTGTGGGCCCAGCGATATTGTCATGATTTTTCCTTGCTTGTTTGTTTGATCGTTATGAGCATGATAATAATAGAGCAGCCTTTGATTGATTTCTGCTATCATGTTTGCTTGATATTACATGTTAGTGCCATGCTAGGTTTGTTCTCACAAAGATGCTTATGATTCCCGCTAAGCTCGTAGTATCATGCTAGGTAGTGTGATTGATGTCGATCTTTGCTTGCTAGCCAGAATCATTGCTTTTGCTCTGTACTCTTAGATAGAGTTGTAGGGTTTGTCATCATGCAGGGTGAGAGCGGACATAACGTATCTTGTCCCCACCGGCCGAGAGCAAAGCGAAGCATTGCTTCAGGGGTTGAGAGCGGACATAACGTACTTTGTCCCAGGTGGTCGGATATTGAGCAAAGCATAACATACTTTGCTTTTTCTCCCCCTCCAGACCAATGAGACTTAGCTACCTCATTGGCGTATGCCTAGTTTGTAGCTGCTAGAGCGAAACCCCGCCAACAGTGTAAGCTCGCGCCTTGGCCGGTTCTTAGCTTCGTGTCGGTGGACCAGTGCCGCATGCATGAGCGCCGAGGGCCTCGCGCATCGTGATCGCGACACCGCTTCCGAGTCTTAGGCATGCGCACTGTCCCGCGTAGTTTGCCCTTAGGCTCCGCGTTAACGCCGGTTGCGTAAGAGCATGCAGCAGTGCGCGCGCTGCGCGTTAGTTGCCGGCCGAGAGCTCCCTGCCTAATGTTCGTGAGTACACCATTCCTTCCGTTAGAGCCCGACTTCGGTACTCTCCCGTAAGTCCAGATTAGTGCAAGGGCAAGGAGGCCCTTGAGGACATTCTTGGGAATCGTTGTTTTCCCCGAGTGAAAGATACCTCGGTGATGTCCGTGATTGGTCGGAGATAACCAATCCCTAGTCCGTAAGTAGGAGACTTCCGATGACTCCAGATCTTTCTTTGTAAGCTCGTTGAGCTATAATCTGTGTTGGTGGCTGTTTGCTTGCATGCTTTGGTTCTAGATGATTGATTATATCTTATTGTACCCCGGTTGGGGATTCTTACTAAGTAATTCGTTACTCACCCTTACTTATCTTTCAGGAAACCATGGCGCGAGGCAGGATGGCTGGAGGAGGAGCTGGGATTATGGAAAACCCGTTGTTCAACTCTGAGTCTTGTATTTATGTTTTAAATGTCCTCTGAATGCATGTAGTTGGGCACGGAGCCCTAGGTTATTTTATGAATGTATTTCCGGATTCTAGCATTGTTGTAAAGTTGTATGTTTTTAATAAATCTCTGATCAGAGTAAGTTTTGGAAATGTATTTGTCTTGGAAGAGGTGCTTGGAAACAAGGACAGGTTTCAAGAATTTTGTATTGACTTTTTAAATGAACCCTTGCCGGTTTTTGGTTTTTACTTAGAATCCTAAACAACCCTATTGCAAATTCTAGTGTTGATTTGTATGCATGCATTGAGGTAAGGGCCCATTTAGATCCCCATTCGGGTCGGGTCTTTACAATCACCCTGGGAAGGCAAATGTTGTAGCAGATTCACTAAGTAAAAAGACCTCGCATTTAGCAACGTTGGCAAATCCCAAAAGTATTATAAGGAAAGACCTTGAGAGGGCTGAAATAGTAGTGTTGTTAGGAGAGGTTACCGCCAGGGTAGCTCAGTTGACCATCCAGCCTTCGATTAGGAAAAGGATTATCGACGGCCAGTTGAACGACCCTAAGTTAAAAAGTTTGTACGAGAGAGTTCAGGCCGATGGTGACTTCGATTTTGTGGTATCTGCAGATGGAGGCTTGAGATATAAGGGTCGGTTATGTGTCCCAGTCGATGCCGATATTCGCACATAGTTGTTGACCGAGGCTCACACCTCACCTTTTGCATGGCACCCAGGGGGTAACTAGATGTACCAAGATCTTAAGCAGACTTTTTGGTGGATGGGAATGAAGCGAGAGATTGCCCAGTTCGTCAGTCGATGTCTCACTTGTCAGCAAGTGAAGGCGTCTAGGCAGAAACCAGCAGGTTTGTTGCAGCCACTTGGGGTGCCGCAGTGGAACTGGGAGGAGATTACCATGGACTATATCTCGGGTTTGCCTAGGACTCCCAGAGGTTATGCACAAATCTGGGTGATCGTTGACAGGTTGACCAAGTGTGCACACTTCATTCCCGGCAGGATAAGTTATACCGTGGAGCAAGGGCACGCTTGTTCCTTGAGCGAGATAGTTAGGTACCACGGAGTGCCGGTTAAGATTATCTCTGACCGAGATTCCCGTTTTACATCACGATTTTGGAAAGCCCTTCAGGCAGGTTTGGGCACAGAGTGCAGCTACAGCACAGCCTTCCACCCATAGACCAATGGTCAGACAGAGCGGGTAAATCAGATTTTAGAGGATATGTTGCGAGCCTATGTGCTAGATTTCTTGGGCAGTTGGGATCAGTACTTGTATTTAATGGGGCTGTAGCCTTGTGACGAACCCGACCCAAAACACGGCCCTAAACCGGGGTTCTCACTCAGCATGCAAGTTAAATATGATAACAAGCGGTTTAGTGCTCATATTTAAAAACCTTTCAAAACCTATGAGAAGGGGGAACCCTTAAAACATAACCAACAATTTACATTTAAACATAATCAACAAGTAAAACAACCTGTCCAGTGTTTATAAAAGATGCAATACAATTTAAACAACTTTTTAACAATGTTCCCCTAGGACTCCTGTCCATCTACATGCTGAATAAACAATACAATAATAAATGACAGAGTGCCGACAACTCCCATGATCAATCAGCTCCCTCCGCTAGCCCTCCTGGTGTTGTCCCAAGTTACCTGAAAGATAAATAAGGGTGAGTATAAACATACTCAGTAAGGATCCCCAACCGGGGTACAATACGATACATCAGTTATCTAGCACCTCAACATGCAAGCAAACAGCTATCAACACAGATCATAGCTCAACGAGCTCATAATGCAAGATCTGGGGTTATCGGAAGTCTCCTACTTCTGGCCTAATGATAGGTTACCCTGACCAATCCTGGGGCATCACCGAGGTATCTTTCACTCGGGGGATTGTTCAGCTAAAAAACTGATCCCAAGGATGTCCTCAAGGGCCTCCTTGCCCTTGCTAATCTGGACTTACGGGAGAGTACCCGAAGTCTGGCTCTAAATTGGAAGGAATGGTGTACTCACGAACATTAGCTCGGGGGAGCTCTCCAAACCGGTAACTAACGCGTGTGCGCGCACACCGCATGCTGCTGCAACCGGCGTAAATGCGGGGGCCTAAGGGCAAACTACGCGGGCCAGGTATGCATGCCTATGACTCGAAAGCGGTGTCACTGATGATAGTAGCGCGAGGCCCTCGGCGCTCATCTATGCAGCCTGAACCACCGACCTGAAGCTAAGAACTGGCCAAGGTAGGCTTACACCGTTGGCAGGGTTCCGCTCTAGCAGGCTACACACTAGGCATACGCCAATGAGGTAGCTAATTCTCATTGGCTGCAGGGAGGGGGGAGAAAAAGCAATGTATGTTATGCTTTGCTCTATTTCCGACTAGTGGGGACAAAGTACGTTATGTCCGCTCTCAACCCCTGAAGCAATGCTTCGCTTTACTCCCGACCGGTGGGGACAAAGTATGTTATGTCCGCTCTCAGCCTCTGGATGATGACAAACCCTACAACTCTATCTAAGAGTACAGAGTAAAATAAATGATTCCTGGCTAGCAAACAATGACCGACATCAATCACAATTATCTAGCATGATACTACGAACTTAAGCAAGAATCATAAACATGCTGGAAGAACAATCCTAGCATGGCACTAACATGTAAAATCAGGCAAACATGCTAGCAAGAAATCAATCAAAGCTGCTCTATTACTATCATGCTCATAACAGTCAGCAAACATACAAGGCATGTCATGAAAATATCGCAGGGCCCACACAACTCCAGTAAGAAATCCTTACCTGGAACAAGCAGCAAATAATTAATCATAAATCAACCAACGACCCTCGAGCCTCTAATCGAACCAGAACAACCTATACATTCAAATAAAACACCCCAATAAATACAAAAACCAACAGCCAACAAATCAGGGCCCAACGACGAAAAGACTAGGGAAATACCATCCGAGAAGCCACAAGGCTCGGGCCAACCAACACTCAACAGGCAGGCTGGGCGTAGGGCACGAGCGCTGGACGCAGGCGCTGGGGCGCGGGCTCGAGCTCGGCTTGGCAACGGCGTGAGGCGCGGCTCAGCACAGGGGACGGTGCGCGGGCGCGAGCGACACGAGCTACAGGACGCGCGCGGGCGACGCGACGCGACGGCTACAGGGGCACTCGGTCTAGTGCGGGGATGACCTGGGCGAGGGCTGGGCGACGCGACATTGTGCTGCCAGGGCTCGGGCGACGCGACATGAACCTGGGCGACGCGGCCTGGGCGACACTGTGCGGCGCGACTGGGCAGGGGCGACTCGGGCTTGGGCGAGCTGGGAGCTGGGGTTGGGCGACCAAGGGGCTGGCTCAGGCTGGAAGGGGGTGAGGGCTCGGGGAGAGAGAGAGAGAAAAGGGAAAAATAAAGGAAAAATGGGATTTTCTTATTTCTTTTTCTCTTTTATTATTTTTCCATCCTTATCCAAATATCCATTTTATCCTATTTTTAAAATAAGCCTTAAAATCCTTAAAATCCCATTTCCCGGCTTCCTCCTTCGAGACCCGACTGAAGCAACCTTTTCCAATAAACAAATCTCACTTAAATCAACCTCCCAAATCAACTCTAAGGGCCCGGGCTCGAATCCCAAAGGAAACACCCAAACAACCATAACTTTGCCCAAAACCCAAATCACAACCGAACTTCCAAACGAATAGCCCAAACATCTTGGGACTCGCAGCCACCAACAAACAAGCCTCGACAAAGGCAGGTGCTGCCTCGGGAACCTAAAAATCCACAAATCTTGCCTGGGGAGCAAAAAGAACAAAATGCCCCTAAGGGTCAAAACGGCTCTTGGCCCAACCGAACCACTGAATCTGAACCGGAAGCTCCTCGAGAACCAGAATAGAAAACTGGGCCGTTATAATACTCCCTCCTTTTAAGATTTTCGTCCTCAAAAGTCCTAAAACGAAACGCCTCTAGGAAATCTCCACTGATTCCTAGCCAACTGAACTTCTCGGCTAAGACAACACTAGCCCTTCTTTGAGAACCAAACCCTCTTGGGTTCTCAAAGGCTCAAAGCCACAATGCTATCCAGTCTGCCACAAACTATCTCAACATCGAGACGAGGAACACAAAAATGCACTGCTGCCAACGACGGACAAAGCTGACCGAAAGGCCACTGCTCCGATCCGCTCAAGGATCTCAAAAGGCCTTACAAACCTGGGGCTCAATTAAATCCTGCTAATCCAACACGGAACACCTCTCTGCGGTGTTACTCTCAGCAAACTCGCAGACTGGGCACAAGCTCCAAAGCTCAACGCCACGCACTGGCGTAACTTATCTGAATGCTCACAGCTGTTAACCAACAGCCTCAACGCTGCACCATGCTGGGCAAACAACTGAACCTCTCAGGTTCCAGAAACTAAACAGCTCACTCTTACTTCACAAGAGACCGGCGAACAACAAAGCTTGCCTACAGCCTTAACGAAATACAATCGAACCACCAACTGGCCATTGATCCAAAAGGCAAACTTTTCCAACTAGCACAAGCTGAAACTTCAGCTACGGCCAACCCTAAATGGCCAAAACCAGCATTGAGCTCCACTCGCCTAGCCAACAAATCCGGAGCCTCTCAACGGCCGAACGCAAACTTTTCCATGCAAACCTACTAGCAACTGGCCAAAGAGAACATTGCCAGGCAAGGAAACAACCAACGTTCCTCTCATGGAAAAAATCTCAGGCTGCAAGGACCAAACCATCACGCAGCCACTAGCAACACAACACCTTGAGGATAGCACCTCAAGGGTTTAACCAACCAATGCCACGACACCTCTGTGCCAACTCACTCAACTGTGGCTCAGCTAAAATGCCAACTGCGAATGCACAACAACAAAGCCCGAGAAAGGCTTGCTCAACAGAAACTCAACCCAAGCTTATAACGAGCAAAGCTCGCCTCCAAGCTACCACTCAACTCTTAAGTCCAACTGGCTACTCAAAGGACTTCCTCCTTTTAGCTTAGGCCTAACTCATCTTGCGACTAGAAACTCCACACTCGGAACATCGCAAGGAATACGAACTGACGAGGCTATCTCCAAAGATAATACTCGAGGCTGGCATCCATGGTGCAACTCAACCACCATAGAAACTAGGGGTTCCTCAAACCCAAAAGAACCAACAACTTTCCAGCAAAAGCTCAACTCTTAAATTGGCTGGCCTCCACCCTTGCGGGGACAAACAACTTTTCGCTTGCTAACAACACCATGCAGGGACCCTCTCGCTGGGCTAACCATTGCGCTACTCTGATCCACTACAAAACTCAGGAGATACAAACTCCTTCTAAACGGGAACGATTTCCCCAGCAAGCGAACTTCTGAAGGGCAGCGAACTTCACACATGCTCGCTGACTAGCTCAAACCCAAGGGCAACAACAACCAACTCTCTTGGAAGCAACACCCAAGGGAAACTCAACTGATTGGGCCACCAACCCAGAACTAGCAGAACTTACTCAACCTCCGAGGGAGGGGTCAACTCCCAAAACCTCCTGACTAGGAACAAGTCCTCAGGGCAACACCCTCTTGCTCGAATCGAGCTAGCTCTTGAAACAACAAGAGAACCAAATCTTGGTCAACACCAAGCTCCAACTAGTCATCACACCGGAACCAATCCGGACTCTACTCCAAACAAGCACTAGCTTGCTAGACTACCAAGTCTGCAAGCAACTCACCCAAGGAACACTGCATGGGTCTGACTGAGCTCTGGAGAGGCTCTCCACAACCTAGGGATCCTCCGATCACCCACGGACACACACGGTCGTCAAATGATCTAACAGACAACCGGCTACACGGGCACAACCCTCTCCAGCATCTCAACTATGTTGGCCAACTCCAACTCTTGAAAACCAGGAGAACCGGAAACGCTACAGAATGCGTCATCCTCCTACTCAAGCAACAACTAGAACATAGCTTCTGCCCAAGGTAAGGATCCGAACAGCTCTCTTAGCCATGACGATCAGAAACTGCGGGGCTTTGCTACCACCGCTCTTGTTCAGTTCCAACTGAACTCTAACCAGGCTAAGGCCCAACGAGCAAAACTTGCTTAAACAACAGCCCGGTAACGAGCACGGCATCCTTACAACCAAAGCCAGGGCACTTGCCAAGAACTAAAGCCTTGACACCTCAAAGACTGAGCACTGGTTCCTCAACACGAACCCCTCGTGGTTCTCCAAACATACACCACGAAACGAGCTAAACAATAGTACACCAGGGTGTACAGCTCCAACTTGATCCCTTAAGATCCAATGCCAACAAGGACTCTCACACAGGGCAACTTTTGCCTCCAACAGAGCCACAACTAACAAGGGAGCAACAAGAGTCCAACCCACTCGGGGTCGACTCACCACAGAAAGCCACATTGGCCAACTCACTCTACAAGAGCGTATCCATACCAAGCTGCCATACCTCAAGCCAATGTGCCCACTAAACGAGCTCCGATCAGCCATCCAACTCATGGCTCTAACACTGGATCAATCACGCATCCATGATGCCAACACTACCCATACTAGGGTAACTCAAAGGGTAACTGAATCATGCTACCAACAATCTGGCTCACAAGCTCACAACACAGGCGCGAGAACTCGAACGCGCTAGCTCTTAACAGCCTACAACATCCTTTGTACCCAACTCTCGGTGACCCTGAAAAGCTCCTACTTTCCCTTGAAAGACCTCATACTTGTAGTCCTCTGACTACCACCGAGCTAGATCTCTTATGCAACTCAAACAGGTGCAACCTCAGGAAATGGGTACAAGACAAGTGGGGATGCTATACTCTGGGCGGCCATGGAACCACCTGCACAAAAGTGCCAACTGGCCTCAATCTAGGCCTCCTCTCAAAGCTTGGTGCCAACAGGCACTACATCCTTTACAACACAAATCAGCCTTAAACGAGCTTTATGCCCCTCTGAGGGAAGGGAAGGTCACACTCCAAGTTACGGGGCAATGGCACTCAACACAAGAGTCCAACACTCGAGAAGCCTAATCTCTGGAATCTCGTCTAACAGACATGCCACGGGCTACTCCTGCATCTCACTCGATGCTCAACAATAGCTCAGGCCAACTCCTGCATCCCACTCGATGCTCAACAAAAGCTCAAGACAACTCTTGCATCCCACTCGATGCTCAACAAAAGCTCAGGCCAACTCCTCGGGTGGCAACAACTTGTTCCACACTTGGAACATGCAAATAAAAGAGTGCTCCACTCTACTAGCCTGCTGAAATCCACAAACGGATCAAGCCCTGACAAGCAAACTCCACACTGCACCCTGGCTTCGAGGGTACTAAGAGAACTGGCTGTAAAACAACAGCAGGCTTGCAAGGGGGAAAAGATGTTTCTACATCTGCCTCAAGCCACTAACACGGTAACTTGCCAATCAATCGGGCGACTGGTGGAGACTCTGCTAGTCCACCTCTCACAAGGACTTCCACCACCAATCACTGTACCAAATAAAGACAGAACGGCACACACTCGGCCTTTGAACAACAGGCATCCCAACACACGGATGCTAAACTCAAACCTGGCCAACCGCTTTACTACTAGCAGTAGGACTTTCTAAAACATCGAGCTCTACAGGCATCCACTTTCCAAACTGGGCTGCTCCATCAATGCCAACAATCTCATCGGCATAAACCTGCTGATCATGCCCTCCCGGGAACCTTCGGGGCTACAAGAGCTACTGGGGGTGTCTGCTGAAATACTCTGTCAATTGGGCTATCTGTGCCCGGGACTCCTCACTACGCGCTACAAACTACGCCTGGGTCTCCGCTCTCTGATAGCTAAAGACCTGCCATCAAATCTCTCATGGATGGAGCACACTCTGCTCAAGGAGTCTCACTCTGAGGCGTGCTAGCCTCCACCCCCTCCACTTGGCAACTCAACTGCCAAGGCCAACTCTGGCCAACGGGCCTAAACAACCCTGGACGCGGCCTCAACATCAACACGATCGGTCCAACTCCTCGGTCGGACATGCCAAGCGTCCATGCTCCTCTGCGTGCGATCAACATACTGGCGATCTGCACAAAGCACCTCCACCCTCTCACTAGGGGAAAACCAACAACTGGGCCACAAATGGCCTACGGGAGTCTAATCTCTGCCTCCCTCTGAGTGCAATCAACATACCGCGATCCGCACAAAGCATAAAAGCCGCCCACACCGGGCTCTCACCGCTCATCAAATCGCTGCATCGCGAAAGTTGGCATGATGGCGCTCTAAGCCCAAACCAACAACGAGTCGAACTCGCTGCCTCTCGCTCCAAAACTCTACACAAGGCATAAAAGCTAGATGAAAAGTATTGTAAATTCTTAACCCTTAGCTTAATGAACTCAGACAAACCTGGCGGCCGTGGAGTGTTGATGATCAGGGGAACAAAAACCTACAAAGCAGGTTAGTCTACAAAATCTATGACTCTGTGCTCTGATACCAACTTGTGACGAACCCGACCAAAAACCCGGCCCTAAATCGGGGTTCTCACTCAACATGCAAGTTAAATATGATAACAAGCGGTTTAGTTCTCATATTTAAAAACCTTTCAAAACATATGAGAAGGGGGGACCCTTAAAACATAACCAACAATTTACATTTAAACTTAATCAACAAGTAAAACAACCTGGCCAGTGTTTATAAAACATGCAATACAATTTAAACAACTTTTTTACAATGTTCCCCTAGGACTCCTGTCCATCTACATGCTGAATAAACAATACAATAATAAATGACAGAGTGCCAGCAGCTCCCATGATCAATCAGCTCCCTCCGCTAGCCCTCCTGGTGTTGTCCCAAGTTACCTGAAAGATAAATAAGAGTGAGTATAAACATACTCAGTAAGGATCCCCAACCGGGGTACAATATGATACATCAGTCATCTAGCACCTCAACATGCAAGCAAACAGCTATCAACACAGATCCTACTTCCGGCCTAATGATTGGTTATGTAACGCCCCAATTTTCCATTCTGGTTTCCCAGGTACTCTCGGTTCAGTATTGGGGCAATCGGTTGGGCCGTTAGAGCTTTATAACCTTTAAGGGTATTTTGGTCTTTCTGCTCCCCGGCCAGAGGTTGAGGATTTTCATGATTTCAGGGTCATTCCGGCCTTCGTTGTGGCTTGTTGTTGTTGATTGCAAAACCCAAGGAGTTTGGGTTAGTTGTTTAGAAGTTTGGTAGCATTTAGGTTAATGGGAAAATTAATTGAAAATTAAATGGTTCCATCGGGATTTGAACCCTTGCCCTAAATGGTGAATTTGGAGTTTTAGAAAAGAGTCTTAATTAAAAAGAAAAAAAGGTTGCTTTAGCCGGGACCCGCAAGAGGAAGCCTTGGGAAGGGAATTTAGGTCTCCTAACCTATTTAAAAATAAGGAAAAGAAGGAAAATCAAGAAAACCCCTATTTTTCCCCTCATAGCCGCATTCTCTCTCTCTCTCTCTCTCTCTCTCTCTCTCTCTCTCTCTCTCTCTCTCTCTCTCTCCTAAATCGAGCCAAGCACCCTAACCCAGCCACACCGCCTAGGCCACCCGCCCCAGCGCTCGCCCTACCGCCCCACGCGCGCCGCCGCAGAACACGTGAAGCCCCACCGCCGCACGCGCCCATCACCGCTCGACGCCGTCTCTGACGCCCGCCCTGCTGCTCGCTGCGCGCGACACGCCCAGCAGTCCAGACGCTCGCCCGCGCGCCAACCCAGCGAGCCCGCTTGCTCGCGCAGATCGCCAGAGCCGACCGTCGCCCGCGCTGCTCCGCCGCCCGCCGTCGGCGTGCGCGCGCCCGCTCTCGCTCGCGCTAGCCTTGCCGCGCCCGAGCCTGGCCAGCAGCAAAGACTCACCGCACTTTTGCGCCCGCCACCGCCCTTTGTCGCGAGAGCCCGTGTCCTCTCGGTTGGTAATTCTCGAGCCTTTTCCTTTTTGATTTTTAAGTCTGCTGGTCAGATATTTATTTAGGATGCTTTTAATATGCCTAGGTTGCTCGAGTTCGTTTTAAAGTTCGAGGGTCTTGCTTGACTCGTGATAGCTTTTTCCACTTATTTCCAGGTAAGGATTCCTTACCGTGGTTGTGTGGACCCTGCGATGCTTTCTTGATTGTGCCTTATATGCATGTTTACTTTTATAAACATGATTAGTGGATAGGACAGACTTGTGATTGCATTCCCCGCTAGCATGTTTGCTTGTTTGTACCAAGTAGTGCCATGCTAGGATTGTTCTTCCAGCATGCTTGAGATTCCTGCTTTAAGTTCGTAGTACCATGCTAGGTCATGTATGATTAATGATGATTATGTATGTTTAGCTAGGAATCGTTTACTCTATACTCTAGCTAGTGTGTTAGGGCGGTCATCATCTAGAGGCTGAGAGCGGACATAACGTACCTTGTCCCCACCGGTCGGGAGTGAGTGAAGCATAAAGTACATTGCTTCCTCCCGGCAGCCGATGTGGATTTAGCTACCACATCGGCATAAGCCTAGTTTGTAGCCTGCTAGAGCGGAACCCCGCCAACGGTGCAAGCTGCGCCTTGGCGGGTTCTTAGCTTCGTGTCGGTGGTACAGTGCCGCATGCATGAGTGCCGAGGGCCTCGCACCACTCGTGTTCGGTGACACCGCTTTCCGAGTCTTAGGCATGCGTGCACCCGCGTGAGTTTGTACTTAGGCCCCCACATTTACGCTGTTGCGGAAAGATGCGGTGTGCGCGCACACGCGCGTTAGTCGCCGGCTCGAGAGCTCCCGGGCTAATGTTCGTGAGTACACCAATTCCTTCCAGCTTAGAGCCGGACTTGGGTACTCTCCGATAGTCCAGTTTATAGCGAGGTAAGAGGCCCTTGAGGACACCCATTGGGATTGACTTTAGAGTTAATCAATTGGTCGAGGGAGAAAGACCCTCGAGGGTGACGGACATCCTTGGGATCGGTTTTTGAGCTGATCAATTGGCCGAGGGAGAAAGACCCTCGGAGATGTCCCGAGATTGGTTTTGAGAGCCAATCATTAGGCCGGAAGTAGGAGACTTCTGAGGATTCCGGATTTTCCTTGTGAGCTCGTTGAGCTAAGATACGTGTTGATATTTGTGGCATGTGTACTAGGTTGCTAGATGATTGATTTCATCGTATCGTACCCCGGTCGGGGATTCTTACTGAGTATGTTTGTACTCACCCTTGTTTCTGTGGTTTTCCACCAGGTAACTTGGGACAAAGACCGAGGCGGCTAGCGGAGGGAGCCGAGATCATGGATGCTTTGCTTGACACTCTGGCCGTGTCTTATTTTACTGCTTTATGATTTCAACAAGTAGTTGGACATTGGTCCGTAGGGAAAACTTATGTTTTGAACTGCTTTTATGTTTTTAAGGAAAGTACTGATTAGTCACTGCTTTTATTTTGAAAGGTTTTGCTTAATGAATGTTACTTTTTTTTTAATCTTTTCCGCCCTTATGTTTGAAAAGTTTTACAACTCGACCCTGGTCGGGTCCTTTTATGCTTTTCACTTGCATGCTGAGTAAAGACCTAGGTTTAGCACCGTTTTCAGGTAGGGTCTTTACAGGTTACCCTGACCAATCCTGGGACATCACCGAGGTATCTTTCACTCGGAAGATTGTTCAGCTCAAAAACAGATCCCAAGGATGTCCTCAAGGGCCTCCTTGCCCTTGCTAATCTGGACTTACGGGAGAGTACCCGAAGTCTGGCTCTAAACTGGAAGGAATGGTGTACTCACGAACATTAGCCCCAGGGAGCTCTCCGAACCGACAACTAACGCGCGTGTGCGCGCGCACCGCATCTTTCTTTGCAACCGGGCGTAAATGCGGGGGCTAAGGGCAAACTACGCGGGCCGGTATGCATGCCTATGACTCAAAGCGGTGTTACGATCACGATGCGCGAGGCCTTCGCGCTCATCATGCAACTCCGAACCACCGACACGAAGCTAAGAACCGCCAAGGTAGGCTTACACCGCTGGCGTGGTTCCGCTCTAGCAGCTACAAACTAGGCTTATGCCAATGAGGTAGCTAATTCTCATTGGCTGCCGGAAGGGGGGAGAAAAAGCAATGTATGTTATGCTTTGCTCTATTTCTGACCAGTGGGGACAAAGTACGTTATGTCTGCTCTTAACCCCTGAAGCAATGCTTCGCTTTACTCCCGACCGGTGGGGACAAAGTACGTTATGTCCGCTCTCAACCTCTGGATGATGACAAACCCTACAACTCTATCTAAGAGTACAGAGTAAAATAAATGATTCCTGGCTAGCAAACAATGACCGACATCAATAACAATTACCTAGCATGATACTACGAACTTAAGCAGGAATCATAAGCATGCTGGAAGAACAATCCTAGCATGGCACTAACATGTAAAATCAGGCAAACATGCTAGCAAGAAATCAATCAAAGCTGCTCTATTACTATCATGCTCATAACAGTTAGCAAACATACAAGGCATATCATGAAAATATCGCAGGGCCCACACAACTCCGGTAAGAAATCCTTACCTGGAACAAGCAGCAAATAATTAATCATAAATCAACCAACGACCCTCGAGCCTCTAATCAAACCTGAACAGCCTATACATTCAAATAAAACACCCCAATAAATACAATAACCAGCAGCCAACAAATCAGGGCCCAACGAAGAAAAGACTCGGGAAATACCATCCGAGAAGCCACAAGGATCGGGCCAACCAACACACAACAGCAGTGTTGCGCGGGGTCGGGTTGGTGGGCGCAGGCACGCGGGCGCGCGGGCTAGAGCTCGGTGGCGGCGGCGGTGTCTTCTGCGCGGCTCGGCACAAGGGACGGCGCGCGAGCACGGGCGACACGAGCTACAGGACGCGCGCGGCCGACTCGACGCGACGACTACAGGGGCACTCGATCTGGTGCGGGGACGGCCTGTGTAACGGCCTAGGTGTTCATCCCGGTCTTCCAGTTATGCCCTAGGGGTATTTTGGTAATTTGGTCGGGTCGTCAGGGCCGTTTATGTCTTTTTCCAGTCGATAAAATTATTGGATGGATTGATGTAAGTTTTTGAGGCTTTGTGGATGGGTTTGAGCATGGATAGTTGTAAAAGTAAAAATAAAGGAATTTTTGTAGCAGCTGGGATTTGAACCTGAGTCTCTGGGAAAGCCTGTGGGGATGCGTGCCAGTTGAGCTATGGAGAGCTCTTGTTGCTCTTTCTGCGTCATATTATGGTTATCACTGGATCTTGGAGTTTTTGTGAATTTGGTTAAATGAAAAAGAAATTAGGTCTTTTGTCATTTTCCTCCATCATCCTTTTTGCCGCACAAGCCAAGCTCTCCATAGCCCCCTTGCCGATTTTTCATTCCCTTTGCAGCCCCAAGGTTCAATCATCATTCCGGGTAAGTCCTTCGTCTCTTCGTCTTCTCCGTTATGGATTCTTGCTGGCCGAATGTAAAAAAAGGTTGTGTGTGTGTGTGTGTTTGGTGCAGCCAGCCGAGGGAAGCCAGCAGCCGAGCTCGTCGCACCAGCCAGCTCCATCTCCCGGCCATATCGCGCCCAGATCGGCCTGCCGCTCGCCCAACAGCCCAGCCAGCTCCATCGTCGGTAGCCCTGTTGCCCAGTTCGCTCGAAGGCCAGCACGCCAGATCGCCCCGTGCGTCCTCGCCCGAGCAGCTCGTCCGCGTCCGCATCGCACGCCCAGCGCCCGCGCGTCATCACCCGTGCCGTGTCGCTCGCCCGTGTCCGCTTCGCACGCCCAGCGTCCTCGCCCGTGCCGTGCCCCAGCGCCTACCCCACGCGCAGCCAACGCGTAGCCAGCGCCGAGCCAAGCCGCACCAGCCTGCCAACAGCGCCTAGCCTCGTGTCGCCGTGCCGTGTGAGTGCTCCCGAGCTGAGCCTGCTGTTTTATTATTTTTAGGCTTATAGATGTTGATTATTATTGTGTTTGCTAGGTTCCGTTAGCTAGCTCGGGATTGTTCGCAGCTTAGGATTTGTGTGTAGAAGCCTCCCGACCAAGGTAAGGATTTCTTACCGGTGTTGTGTGGGCCCTGCGATATTGCATGTGATTGCTGTTTGTATGCTTGTTTGTGATTATCAGCATGTATAGTGATAGGTGCTTTGTTCTGAATTTCCGACTAGCATGATTTTTTATGTTGTTTCTCATGTTAGTCCATGCTAGGTTGTTTCGTTATGGCATGCTCATATTTGTTCTTGCTTTGTAGTACCATGCTAGGCTCGTTGTATCTGTTGAGCACGTTTTAGATTGTATTGGATTGTTTGTTATTGATATGATAGGTTAGAGTGTGGGTAGGTAGCATCATCCGGGCCCGATGCATAAAGTATCTTGCATCCTTGGCAGAGACGTACGAGGTACTACTCCGTCCCTGGACCCCGTTAGGGTTTAGCTAACCCGACCGGTAGGCCCTGCAATCTTGGGTGAGGGTGGCAGACTGTTAAATGCCCCAACGGTCGGGATGATGACTTGGCATTGCGTCGTCTCCGGCAGCCGGCACGTCCTCAGCGTGTTCGGCAGTAGCCCCTGATTGCCACCTGTTAAGGCAAGGACGGCTTCCTGTAAGCCTACCACGACCGATTCCTTAGCCTCAGGTGCCGTGGTTCAGGCTGACATAGTTCACGTGTCCAGGTCTCACACCCCTATGTCAGTGATACCGATCCAGAGATTTAGTTAGGCATGGTGACTGGACATGGGTAGCTTATAATCGCCCCGATTTTCTATCCGGTTCTCGAGGAGCTTCCGCCGATTTGATGGTTCGGTTGGGCCGTTAGAGTCATTTGGACCCTTAGGGCATTTTGGTCTTTTTGCTCCCCGGGCAGGATTTGTGGTTTTTCAGGGCTTCGAGGCAGCTCCTGCCTTTGTTGAGGCTTGTTTGTTGTGGGCTGCGAGTCGCGAGATGTTTGGGCTTTTCGTTTGGGAGTTCGGTTGTGATTTGGGTTTTGGGCAAAGTTATGGTTGTTTGCGCATCGTGTCGCTCGCTCCCGTGCGCGCCGTCCCCTGTGCTTGCGAGCTCGCGCCCACGTGCCGTCCCCTGTGCCGAGCTGCGCCTCGCGCCGCGCGCTCTAGCCTCGCCCCAGCGCGCCCAGCGCCCCTGCCCTACTCCCCAGCTAGCCCAGCCCCTGCGCCCAGCCTGCCCTGTTGTGTGCTGGTTGGCCCGAGCCTTGTGGCTTCTCGGATGGTATTTCCCGAGTCTTTTCTTCGTTGCGCCCGGATTTGTTGGCTGCTGGTTTTGGTTTTATTGGGCTGTTTTATGTATTTGATTTGGGTGCTTTATTTGATGTATAGGCTGTTCGGGATCGATTAGAGGCTCGAGGATCGCTCGTTGATTTATTATAATTATTGTTTTTCTGCTTGTTGCAAGTAAGGATTTCTTACCGTGGTTGTGTGGCCCTACGATATATCTCGATATGCCTTGCTTGTTTTCTTGCTGTTATGAGCATGTTAGAGATAGAGCAGCTGATTGATTTCTTGCTAGCATGTTTGCCTGATTTTACATGTTAGTGCCATGCTAGGTTTGTTCTGCCAGCATGCTTATGATTCCTACTTAAGTTGTAGTATCATGCTAGGTAATGTGATTATTGTCTGTCATTGCTTGCTAGCCAGGAATCAATGATTTTGCTCTGTACTTTTAGATAGAGTTGTAGGGTTTGTCATCATCCAGAGGCTGAGCGGACATAACGTACTTTGTCTCCACTGATCGGGAGTAGTGTGCGAAGCATAACGTATCTTGCTTCCCCCCCCGGTTGCTAAGGTGGATTTAGCTCAGGTCGGGAGTAAAGTGTGCGCAGCATAACGTATCTTAGTACCCCCCCCCCCGGTTCTTAGCTTCAGGTCGGTGGATCAGGCTGCACAGATGAGCGCCGAGGGCCTCGCTCATCGTGATCGCGACACCGCTTCCGAGTCATAGGCATGTGCACCGCCCGCGTAGTTTTCCCTTTGGCCCCTGCATTTACGCCAGTTGCAGAGGAGCATGCAGTGTGCGCGCACTGCACGCGTTAGTTGCCGGTTCGGAGAGCTCCCTCGGGCTAATGTCGTGAGTACACCATTTCTTCCGTTAGAGCCTGACTTCGGTACTCTCCCGTAAGTCCAGTTTAGTGCAAGGGCAAGGAGGCCCTTGAGGACATTCTAGGGATCGGTGTATTCCCCAGAGTGACGATACCTCGGCGATGTCCCGGGATTGGTCGATGTATCCAATCCTGTTAGGCCGAAGTAAGAGACTTCCGATGGCTCCAGATCTTGTTTTATGAGCTCGTTGAGCTATGATCCATGTTGATAGTTGTTTGCTTGCATGTTGAGGTGCTAGATGACTGATGTATCGTATTGTACCCCTGGTTGGGATTCTTACTTGAGTATCTTTATACTCACCCTTATTTATCTTTCTGTAACTTGGGACAACACCGGGAGGGCTAGCGGAGGGGCCGATTGATCATGGGGAGCCACCGCACTCTGTCATTTATTATTGCATTGTTTATTCAAAGATGTAGATGGACAGGAGTCCTAGGGGAACATTGTTTAAAAAGTTGTTTAAATTGTATTGAATGATTTTATAAATACTGGCCAGGTGGTTTTACTTCGTTGGATGGTTTAAATGAAAAAAATGGTTGATTATGTTTTAAGGGTTCCCCCTTCTCATATGTTTTGAAAGGTTTTTAAATATGAGCACTAAACCGCTTGATATCATATTTAACTTGCATGCTGAGTGAGAACCCCGGTTTAGGACCATGTTTTGGGTCGGGTTCGTCACAGTTGGTATGAGAGCACAGAGTCATAGATTCTGTAGACTAACCTGCTTTGTAGGTTGTTTGCTCCCATGATCATCAGCACTCCACGGCCGCCAGGTTTGTCTGAGTTCAATTAAGCTAAGAGGTAAGAATTTACAATACTTTTCATCTAGCTTTTATGCCTTGTGTAGAGTTGTGGAGCGGAGACGAGCAGGTTCTGACTCGTTGTTGGTTTGGGCTTAGAGAGCCATCATGCCAACTTCCGCGATCTGCAGCGATTTGTTGAGCAGTGAGAGCCCAGTGTGGGCCAGCTTTTATGCTTTGTGCAGATCGCCAGTGTGTCGATCGCACCCAGAGGGAGGCAGAGCTTAGACTATCGTAGGCCATTTGTGGCCTAGTTGTTGCTTTTCCCCTAGTGAGAGGGTGGAGGTGCTTTGTGCAGATCGCCAGTGTGTTGATCGCACTCAGAGGAGCAGGGCGCTTGGCATGTCCACCCGAGGCGTTGGACTGATTGTATTGATGATGAGGCCGCGTCCAGGGTTGTTAGGCCCGTTGGCCAGAGTTGGCCCTGGCAGTTGAGTTGCCTAGAGGAGGGGGTAGAGGCTAGCACGCCTCAGAGTGGACTCCTTGAGCACAGTGTGCTCCAACCATGAGAGTTTTGATGGCAGGTCTTTAGCTATCAGAGAGCGAGACCCAGGGGCAGTTTGTAGCGCGCAGTGAGGAGTCTCGGGCACAGATAGCCCAGCTGACAGAGTTTGTTTCAGCATTTTCCCCCAGTAGCTCTTGTAGCCCCAGAGATTCCCGGGAGGGCATGATCAGCAGGTTTATGCAGACGAGTTTGTTGGCGTTGATAGAGCCGCCCAGTTTGGCAAGCGGATGCCTATAGAGCTCGTTGTTTTAGAAAGTCCTACTGCTAGTAGTAAAGCAGTTGGCCAGGTTTGAGTTTAGCATCCGTGTGTTGGGATGCCCTGCTGTTCAGAGGCCGAGTTGTGTCGTTCCTGTGCTGTTTGGTACAGCAGTTGGTGGTGGTAGTCCCTTGGGAGAGGTGGACTAGCTGAGTCTCCACCAGCGCCCGATTGATTGGCAAGTTGCCGTGTTTGTGGCTTGAGGCAGATGTAGAGACATCTTTGCCCTCTTGCAAACCTGCTGTCGTTTGGCAGCCAGTTCTTTCAGTGCCCTCATAGCCAGGGTGTTGTATGGAGTTTGCTTGCCAGGGTTTTATCCATTAGTGGATTTCAGCGGGCTAGTATAGTGGAGCACTCTTTTTATTTGGATGTTCCCAGTGTGGAACTAGTTGTTGCCACCCGAGGTGTTGGCCTGAGCTTCTGTTGAGCATCGAGTGAGATGCATGAGTTAGCCTGAGCTTTTGTTGAGCATCGAGTGGGATGCAGGAGTAGGCCTTGGCATGTTTGATAGGCGAGATGCCAGAGATTAGGCTGCTCGAGTTTTTGGACTCATGTGCTGAGTGCCATTGCCCCGTCACTTGGAGTGTGACCTTCCCTTTCCTCAGAGGGGCGTAAAGCTCGTTAAGGCTGATTTGTGTTGTAAAGGATGTAGTGCCTGCTGGAACCAAGCTTTGAGAGGAGGCCTAGATTGAGGCCAGTTGGCACTTTGGTGCAGGTGGTTCCGTAGCCGCCCAGAGTACAGCATCTTCGCTAGTCTTGTACCCTTTTCCTGAGGTTGCACCTGTTTGGGTTGCATAAGAGATCTAGCTCGGTGGTAGTCAGAGGACTACAAGTATGAGGTTTTCGAGGGAAAGTAGGAGCTTTCCAGTGTCACCGAGAGTTGGGTACAAAGGATGCTGTAGGCTGTTAAGAGCTAGCGCGTTCGAGTTCTCGCGCCTGTGTTGTGAGCTTGTGAGCCAGTGAATGGTAGCATGATTCGGCTACCCTTTGAGTTACCCTAGTATGGGTAGTGTTGGCATCGATGGATGCGTGGCTGATCCAGTGTTAGAGCCATGAGTTGGATGGCTGTTCGGAGCTTGTTTAGTAGGCACATTGGCTTGAGGTATGATTGCTTGGTATGGATGCGCTCTTGTAAGAGTGAGTTGGCCAATGTGGCTTTCCGTGGTGAGTCGACCCCGAGTGGGTTTGGACTCTTGTTGCTCCCTAGATAGTAGTGGCTCTATTTGGAGGCAAAAGTTGCCCTGTGTGAGAGCCCTTGTTGGCATTGGATCAAGTTGGAGCCAGACACCCCCAGTACTTTTGTGTTGCTCGTTCCGTGGTTTATGTTTGGAAACCACGAAGGGTTCGTGTTGAGGAGCCAGTGCTCAGTCTTTGGGTTGTCAAGGTTTGGTTCTTGGCAAGTGCCCTAGCTTTGGTTGTAAGGATGTCGTGCTCGTAGCTGGGTTGTTGTTTGAGCAAGTTTTGCTTGTTGGTCCTTAGCCTGATCAGAGTTCAGTTGGATATGAAGAAGAGCGGTGGTAGCAGCCGCGTAGTTTCTGATCGTTATGGCTAAGAGAGCTGTTCGGATCCTTGCGTTGGGCAGAAAGTATGTTGTGGCTGATGCTTTGAGTAGGAGGATGACGCATTCTGTAGCGTTTCCAGTCCTCTTGGTTTTCAAGAGTTGGAGTTGGCCAGCGTAGTTGAGATGCTGGAGAGGATTGTGCCCGTGTAGCCGGTTGGCTGTTAGATCGTTTGTCGACCGTGTGTGTCGGAGGGTGATCGGGGGATCCCTAGGTTGTGGAGAGCCTCTCGAGCTCCAGCCAGACCTGTAGTGTTCCTTGGGTGAGTTGCTTGCAGACTTGGTAGTCTAGCAAGTTAATGCTTGTTTGGAGCAGAGTCCGGATTGGTTCCGGTTTGG
Organism: Sicyos edulis; assembly: GCA_036507275.1. NCBI lineage: Eukaryota > Viridiplantae > Streptophyta > Magnoliopsida > Cucurbitales > Cucurbitaceae > Sicyos > Sicyos edulis. The sequence goes on from CM071847.1 coordinate 13,936,970, forward strand.
AGGCTAGTTGGAGCTTGGTGTTGACCAAGATTCGGTTCTCTTGTTGTTTCAAGAGCTAGCTCGGTTCAAGGAAGAGACGTTGCCCTGAGGACTGTTCCTAGTCAGGAGGTTTTGGGAGTTGACCCCTCCCTCGGTGGTTGAGTAAGTTCTGCTAGTTCTGGTTGGTGGTCCAATCAGTTGAGTTTCCCTTGGGTGTTGTTTCCAAGAGAGTTGGTTGTTGTTGCCCTTGGGTTTGAGCTAGTCAGCGAGCTTGTGTGAAGTTCGCTGCCCTTCAGAGTTTGCTTGCTGGGAAATCGTTCCTGTTGAGGAGTCAGCGTAGCTCCTGAGTTGTGTAGTGGATCAGAGTAGCCCAGAGGTTAGCCCAGCGAGAGGGTCCCTGCTTTGTGTTCTTAGCAAGCGAAAAGTTGTTTGTCCCCGTAAAAGCGGAGGCCAGCCAGTTTAAGAGTTGAGATTTTGCTGGAAAGTTGTTGGTTCTTTGGGGTTTGAAGAACCCCTAGTTTCTATTCTGGTTGAGTTGCACCATGGATGCCAGCCTCGAGTGTTATCTTTGGAGATAGCCTCGTCAGTTAGTATTCCTTGCGATGTTTCGAGTGTGGAGTTTCTAGTCGCAAGATGAGTTAGGCTTTGGCTAAAAGGAGGAAGTCCTTTGAGTAGCCAGTTGGACTTAAGAGTTGAGTGGTAGCTTGGAGGCGAGCTTTGCTCGCGATGAGCTTGAGTTGAGTTCTGCTGAGCAAGTCTTTCTCGGGCTTTGCTTCTAGTTGTTGTGCTTTCGCAGTTGGCGTTAGCTGAGCCTCAGTTGAGAGAGTTGGCACAGTGGTGCCGTGGCTCTGGTTGGTTAGCCTTTGGGCTGTTCTCCTCAAGCTGTTGTGTTGCTAGTAGCTGCGTGATGGTTTGGCCAGTTGCTAGTAGTTTTTCATGGAAAAGTTTGCTTTCGGCCGTTGAGAGGCTCTAGTTTGTTGGCTTGGCCGAGTGAAGCCTGTGCCTGGTTTTGGGCCATTTAGGGTTGGTCGTAGCTGAAGTTTCAGCTCGTGCTTGTTGGAAGAGTTTTCCTTTTTGGATCAATCGCCAGTTGGTGGTTCGATTTGTTGTTCGTTAAGGCTTTAGGCAAGCTTTGTGGTTCGCTGGTCTCATGTAAAGTAAGAGTAGGCCGTTTGGTTTCTGGAACCTGAGAGGTTCAGTTGTTTGGCCAGCATGGTGTAGTGTTGAGGCTGTTTGATAACAAGCGTGGGCATTGAGTGTTACGCCAAAGCGTGGCGTTGAGTTTTGGAGCTTGTGCCCGATCTGCCCGGTTCTTTGAGAGTAACACCGTAGAGAGGTGTTCCGTGTTGGATTAGCAGGATTTTGATTGAGCCCCTGGTTTGTAGGCTTTCTGAAATCCTTGAGCGGATCGAAGCAGTGGCCTTTCGGTTAGCCTTGCCCCGTCTTTGGTAGCAGTGCAAGTTTTGTGTTCCTCGTCTCGTTGTTGAAACGGTCTATGGCAGACTGGATAGCTTTGTGGCTTTGAGCCTTTAAGAACCCAAGAGGGTTTGGTTCTCGAAGAAGGGCTAGTGTTGTTTTAGCTGAGAAACTCAGTTGCCTAGGAATCAGTGGAGATTTCCTAGAGCCGTTTCGTGTTAGGACTTTCGAGGACGAAAGTCTTATAAGGAGGGAGTATTGTAATGGCCCAGTTTTCTATCCCGGTTCTCGAGGAGCTTCCGGTTCAGATTCAGAGGTTCGATTGGGCCGTTAGAGCTGTTTGGACCCTTAGGGGCATTTTGGTCTTTTTGCTCCCCGGGCATGATTTGTGGTTTTTCAGGGCTTCGAGGCAGCTCCTGCCTTTGTTGAGGCTTGATTGTTGTGGGCTGCAAGTCCCGAGATGTTTGGGCTTTTCGTTTGGGAGTTCGGTTGTGATTTGGGTTTTGGGCAAAGTTATGGTTGTTTGGGTGTTTCCTTTGGGCTTCGAGCCCGGGCCCTTGGTGTTGATTTGGGAGGTTGATTTCAGTGAGATTTATTGTTTGGAAAAGGTTGCTTCAGTCGGGTCTCGAAGGAGGAAGCCGGGAAATGGGATTTAAGGATTTTAAGGATTTTTGGAAAATTGGAAATTTGGATAAAATAATTTTGGATAAGGATAAAAGAGAAAAAGAAAAGAAAAAAAAAAGAAAATCCCATTTTTTCCCCCATTTTTCCCTTTCTCTCTCCTTGAACCCGAGCCCCCCCTTTGGCCCCTCACCTCCCTGCCTGAGCAACCCCTAGTCGCCCACCCTGGCCGCCCAGCCCGAGTTAGCCCCAACGCCCAACTCGCCCATGGTCGCGAGCCTAGCCGCCACCGCCGCCTGCCGCGTCGCCGCACGTATGAGCCCGACCTTGCTCGCCCGCCTGTGCCCGACGCCCCTGCCCCAGCGTCGCCCAGGTCGCTTAGCCCTCGCCTTAGTCCGAGCCGCCCAGCTCGCCGTGTCGTGCCAGCCCGAGCGCCCTGTAGCTCGTCGATCCGCGCGCGCGTCCCTGTAGCGCCTCGTGTCGCTTGTGCCCGTACGCGCCGTCCCCTAAGCTTACCGAGCTCGCGCCCAGCCTCTGCGCCCCAGTGCGCCCAGCGCCCCTGCCCTGCGCCCCAGCCAGCCCAGCCCCTGCGCCCAGCCTGCCCTGTTGTGTGCTGGTTGGCCCGAGCCTTGTGGCTTCTCGGATGGTATTTCCCGAGTCTTTTCTTCGTTGGGCCCGGATTTGTTGGCTGCTGGTTTTGGTTTTATTGGGCTGTTTTATGTATTTGATTTGGGTGCTTTATTTGATGTATAGGCTGTTCGGGATCGATTAGAGGCTGGAGGATCGCTCGTTGATTTATTATAATTATTGTTTTTCTGCTTGTTCCAAGTAAGGATTTCTTACCGTGGTTGTGTGGACCCTGCGATATATCTCGATATTCCTTGCTTATTTGCTTGTTGTTATGAGCATGTTAGAGATAGAGTAGTTGATTGATTTCTTGCTAGCATGTTTGCCTGATTTTACATGTTAGTGCCATGCTAGGTTTGTTTTGCCAGCATGCTTATGATTCCTGCTTAAGTTGTAGTATCATGCTAGGTAATGTGATTATTGTCGGTCATTGCTTGCTAGCCAGGAATCATTGATTTTGCTCTGTACTCTTAGATAGAGTTGTAGGGTTTGTCATCATCCAGAGGCTGAGCGGTCATGTAACGGCCCGAAAATTTCATCTCGGTCTTCCCGGGAGGTCCAGGGGCATTTTGGTAATTTGGTCGGACCGACTGCAACTCCTCACCCTCGCTGGAGCTCCCTCGCCGATCGCCCAACACCGGTAAGTTCCTTCTTTCTTCTTCTCCTTCCAATTCATTTCCCCTGTTTTTTTTGGTTTCGCCGTTGCCGGCCGAGACGAAGTGAGCTTCTTGTGGATTTTGTGTAGCTAGTGTAGGGGAGTTCATCCATCAACGAATCGGCCATCGAATCCTCCCCAATCGCTCGAATTCGCTTCCCTCCAATCGCCTCGCTCGCCTGTTCGCGCCGCCGCCGCTGCAGTGTATGCACGACCACCCGAGCGAGCCGCGCCACAGATCGGCGTGCCGGTAGCGCGCGCCTCGCCTGCGTCGTGTCGTCGCCGCGCCGTTGCATCGCCAGCGCGCGCCATCGCGCGCGCACGGCCGGTGCCCTAGCGCCAAAGCAAGCCCTATTGTTGCCCGTTCGTGCAATCGGCTCGTTCGCGGCGTTAAATCGCGCCTCGTGAGTTGCTCCTTGAGCCAACCTCATTTATTTTATTATATTTAGGCCTATTGTGTGATTTTTGTTGTGATTGATAGGTTCTCGTAGCTAGTTCGGGTTCGTTTCGCAATTTAGGATTTCGTGTCAAATCGTCCCCACCAAGGTAAGGATTTCTTACCGGAGTTGTGTGGACCCTGCGATATTATATATGATTGCTGATTGATTGCTTGTTTGTGTTTATTGACATGTATAGCTAGGTACTCAATTCTGAATTCCCGATTAGCTTGTTGTTCCTGATTAATTCTCATGTTAATCCATGCTAGGTTGTTCCCTTCTAGCATGCTCGTATCTCTTCCTTGCTTCGTAGTATCATGCTAGGCTCGTTGTATTCTTATTGAGCACGTATTGGATTTTATGGAATTGTTTGCTGTTTGCTAGGGCAGGTTAGAGTTGCAGGTAGATAGCATCATCCGGGCCTGATGCATAAAGTACCTTGCATCCATGGCAGGGACGTCGAGCAAGTCATTCAGTCCCTGGACCCCGTGAGGGATTAGCTAACCCGAGCGGTAGGCCCTGCAATCTTGGGTGAGGGTGGCAGTTGTTAATGCCCCAACGGTCGTGGATGACTTGGCATTGCCTCGTCCCCGGCAGCCGGCATGTCCTCAGCATGTTTGGCAGTAGCCCCTGATTGCCACCTGTTAAGGCAAGGACGGCTTCCTGGTGTAAGCCTACCACGACCGTTCCTTGGCTCCAGGTGCGGTGGTTCAGGCTGACATAGTTTACGTGTCCAGGTCTCACACCCCTATGTCAGTGACACCGATCCAAAGATTTAGTTAGGCGGGTGATCGGATATGGGCAAATTGCCTCGGCACCGCAACCCCCATAGTCTCGCAGTGAGCACGCGGTGCATGCTTACGCTCATTCAGGCGCCGATCGAGAGCTCCTCGGGATTGTGAGCGCTGTACCTTTCGTCGACGATGAGACAGTGCCGAGGCCGGACTTGTTTCTCGTATAGGGCGACTCATGTATTGGACTGTGTGATGATACTATTCCGGACTAAGACCCTGAGTTGGCATCCGAGGCCCAAGTGTGGGCTAAGCTATGTGCTCTATTCTGTGTTTATATTCATAGCTTGCATACGCTCATCGAGATGACCATGTATATCGTATTGTACCCCGGTTGGGGATTCTTACTAAGTAATTCGTTACTCACCCTTATTCTCGTGGTTTTCCACGGTGTAATCGTGGTGCGACGACAGATGCTCAAGGAGGAGCTGTAATCATGGGGCCCAGTCTTCCAACTCTGATTTTTGTATTATGACTCTTTGTGTTTTGTTTTCCCCTGAATGCATGTAGCCGGGCACGGAGTCCTAGGATGTTTTGTAAATAGTTGTGGATTCCAGCATTTTGTATCTGAACAAGTTTTGAATGGTTTTTAGTAAATCTCTGATCAGAGTAAACTTTGGAAATGTATTTATCTTGGAATAGGTGCTTGGAAACAGGAACAGGTTCCAGGGGAGTTGTCTAGTTTTTAAAGGGGTTATTTTGAATGTTTTTGTTTTAATTGGAATCCGAAATCATGTCTGTTTAAATGTCCTTTACTTTGAATGCATGCATTGGGATAAGGGCCCATTTAGTGCCCCATTCGGGTCGGTCCCTTACAGTTGGTATTAGAGCTCAGAGTCATAAATTTTGTAGTATGACCTGTTGTTGTAGGTCGTTTTCCCATGATCACTAGCACTCCGACAGTCATCAGGTACGCCTAAGTTTACTATTTGTTGTTAAAAAGGGTTAAGAATTTACAATACACATCATCTAGTGTATGCCTTGTGTAGTATTGTGGAGCGGAGACGACGGGTTCTCACTCGTTATTGGTTTGGGTGTAGATCGCCAAAGATGCCGCTTACCCGCGCCGGAAGAGGACGCCCGAGAGGCCGAGGTGTCAGGGATCGGATCTGACACCGCAGGGACATCGTCCCAAGCTGAGACTGATAGCATTCCGCCTGTAGCTCCCCTGTTGAGCCCAGAGTAGACATTGAGGCGACTGTGCGCCGTGAGACCGCTCCTGGAGCAGAATTTGCTAATTCTATGAGGTCTATGGTGGTCGACTGCTCAAAGTGGCAGAGGGCGAGACCTGTGCTTTGTTGGCGCCAGCGCGGGAAGAGTCCCGAGCTCAGATCGAGCACCGACTCTCGTTTGATTCAAAGAGGCGCAAAGAAGACTTCCGACTCCGCAAGAGCCAGCAGCCTTTGAGGCAGAAGTGGCGGAAGGTGCCGATGAGCTTGGTAAATGGTTGAAGGATTTCGTAAAATGGAACCCTGATAAGTTTGACGCCACAGGTGATGCTTTAGCAGCAGCCAGATGGATTGCCCATTTGGAGTACACCTTCCTGATTATGGTGTGCCCCGATGTGCAGAGGCCGAGTGTGCAGCCCATGTGTTGGGGGCGTAGCTAGATGGTGGTGGGAGTCCACCCTGAGTGAGAGACCAGCTGTGTAAAGACCCGACCCAAAAGGGGCTCTAAATAGGCCTTTACCCCAATGCATACATTCAAAGGAAAGGATAATATGCAAATAAGTTTTTAGATTCCCAATTAAAACAAAACAATCAAGGTTCAATCGAAATCAATATAGTTTGTTTGAAACTGTTTCAAGGCAAATACATTTCCAAAACGTACACTCGATCGTGAGATTTATTAAAACATTTGGAACATTCTCAAATTCAATAAAGCGGGAATCCACAAAATCATTCAGAAAAACATCCTAGGGCTCGTGCCTCGCTACATGCATTCAGGGGAAAATGAAAGACAAGAGTCATAGAAATAAAAAGTCGAGAGACGATGACGCGTTCCCATGATCATAGCTCCTCCTTCACCATCCCGCCTCGCGCCATGGTTACTGAAAGATAAGTAAGGGTGAGTAACGAATTACTCAAGAAGAATCCCCGGCCATCGGGTACAATCACGATGCACATGGTCATCTAGATGAGAGTATGCAAGCTATGAACATAACACATAATAGAGCACATAGCTTAAGTCCACACTTGGACCTCGGATGCCAACTCGTGGTCTTAGTCCTAATAATCCACACCACACAATACGCCCTATACGAGAACCAAGTCTCGGCCTCACTGCTACATCACTCGTCGATACGAAAGGTACACTAGCTCAAGATCCCGAGGAGCTCTCCGGTCGGCGCCAGTAATGAGCGTAAGCATGCACCGCGTGCTCTCGCACTATGGGGTGCCGGTCTAGTGGCAAGTCGCCCATGTCCATCCACCACGCCTAACTAAATCTCTCGGATCGGTGTCACCGACATAGGGGTGTGAGACTGGACACGTGAACTATGTCACCTGAACCACCGCACTTTGAGGCTAAGGAACCGGCCGTGATAGGCTTACACCGAAGCGGTCCTTGCCCTAACAGTGGCAATCAAGGGCTACTGCGCCGAACACGCCGAGGACGTGCCGATCGTCGTCGGGACGAGGCAATGCCAAGTCATCATCCCGACCGTTGGGGCATTTAACGATCGCCACCTCACCCAAGATTGCGGGGCCTACCGGTCGGGTTAGCTAAACCCTAACGGGGTCCAGTGGACGAGAATCTGTCTCGACGTCCCGCCATGGATGCAAGATACTTTATGCATCGGGCCCGATGATGCTACCTACCTACACTTTAACCTATCATATCAATAACATACAATCCAATACAATCCAAAACGTGCTCAACAGATACAACGAACCTAGCATGGTACTACGAAGCAAGAACAGATATGAGCATGCTAGAACGGAACAACCTAGCATGGGCTAACATGAGAGAACAACATACGAAGTCATGCTAGTCGAAATTGAACGAGCACCTAAACTATACATGCTGATAATCACAAACAAACATACAAACAACAATCACATAGAACATCGCAGGTCCACACAACTCCGGTAAGAAATCCTTACCTTGGCCGGGGCAACTACACACAAAATCCTACGCGCGATCGATCCCGAGCTAGCTAACGAGAACCTAACAACACAATAGAAATCACAATCATAGCCCTAAAAATATAATAAAACAAGCGAGCTCGGCTCGGGGCACTCACACACGCACGATCGACACGCAGACGGGCAGCGCAAGACGGCGGGGCGTGGCTTGGCGCGCCGACGGGCGCAGAAGGGGGCTGATGGGCGGCAGGGACCGCACACTGGGCGCTGACGGGCGGCAGGAGGCGGCAGGGCTGCGCGCGCGCGCGCGCGCGCAGACGGGTGGCTGGGCGCAGGCGCACGGGCGCGGGCAAGCGGACGAGACGAGCGCGCTGGCGCGAGACGCGGGCGACGACGCGATGCACGGCGCGGCGCAGCGAGCGCGGCGCGCGCGCGCGCGAGCGCGGCGCGCGGCTGCCAAGAAGTGCGCGCGATGGGTCGCGACGGGCCGGGCGGTGATGCAGGCGGCTCGTGTGCTCTTCTTCTTGCGATCTGGGCAGCTTGGGCTTCTTTGCTAGGCGATCCGTGTGCTCGGGCTTGCTTCTTTGGCGAGATCTGGGCATGCTGGGCAGCCTGCTACAAACACACACACACACAAGCTCTTCTCCTTACCTTCGGCCAACAAGAACACCCAATCGAGAAGATGAAGAGGATGAAGACTTACCCGGAATGATGATGAACGATCCAAGGGAGCTGCAAGGATGAAGAATCGGCAAGGAGAGCTTGGGAGAAAGCTTGGGCGGCCACAACTCTTTTGGAGAAGAAAACACAACAAACCTAATTTCTATTTCATTTAACCAAATGCACCAAACACCAAAGATCCAAGGTTAACTAAGATGCGATGCAGAAAGAGCAACAAGAGCACCTAATGGCTCAATTGGCACACATCTCTACAAGCTTCCCAGGGAGACCCGGTTCAAACCCCTACCACAAAGACAAATTCCTTTATTTTTACTTTTGCATCTACCCATGCTCAAACCAAACCACAAAGCCTCAAAACCTTCATAAATCCATCCAATAATTTTAGCAATCGAAAGAGATATAACGGCCCGACTGACGGCCCACTAAAATTACTAAAATACCCCTAGGGCATACCTGGAAGATCGACGAAAAACTCGGGCCGTTACAAGTCGGGTCTCCACCGCTACTCCAGGAGTTCTTCAAGACAGAATTTAAAGCCAAGTACATTAGCGATGAGGCTCAAGAGAAGATGGTAGCTCTTTTCCAGAATCTGCAGCAGGGTTCTGATTCTATAGAGGAGTACGAGAGAAAGTTTTCGGAGTATGGCTATTTTTCTCCGCAGTTTATAGCAACCCCTGAGTTGAAAATTCGGAAGTTCATTTCTGGTCTGAGGCAGTGTGTGTCTCAGGATGTCAGGGCTCTGGCCCTTATCACTTATGATAAAGCCTGTTCACCGGCCACTATTTACAATGGAAAGTATCTGTTGAGCGGATGGCGCCGCTTGGTCTGGCCTCCGTCCCACCGTGAGTGGGGCGTAAGAGGAGGTTTGAGTTCACGGAGGCGCCAGCGTCGCGCAAAGCGCCTTCGAATCGGATTGTAACCGGCCCGCCTTTCCATCCCTTAATAACAAAATTAATTGGAAAATTAATTGAATCTTTTGGGATTTGAACCTTGCCTAAATGGTGAATTTGGAGTTTTAAGAAAAGAGTCTTAATTAAAATGAAAAAAAAAAAGAAGGTTGCTTTAGCCGGACCCGCAAGAGAAAAGCCTTGGGAAGGGAATTTAGGTCTCCTAACCTATTTAAAAATAAGGAAAAGAAGGAAAATCAAGAAAACCCCTAATTTTCCCCTCATAGCCGCATTCTCTCTCTCTCTCTCTCTCTCTCTCTCACTAAACCCAGTACACCACCACCAGTAAATCATCAGAAAGACCCGACCCAAAAGGGGGCTCTAAATGGGCCTTTACCCCAATGCATGTAGTGAAAATAAAAGACATTATAAAAAAATACATTTCTTGATTCCAAGTAAAAACAAACATTCAACAACCAAAACATACATTTCTAAAAGCACACTCTGATCGTAGATTTATTTAAACCATTAAAACAATCCACAAGTACCAATATGCTGGAATCCATAAAACGTAAGAAAACATCCTGGGCTCTGTGTGCCGCCTACATGCATTCAGGGAAATAATAAAAAGTGAAGAGTCATGATAATTAAAATAAAACAATCGAGAGATGACAAAGAGTTCCATGATCATAGCTCCTCCTTCACCCATCCTGCCTCCCGCTTTGATTACCCGTGGAAAAACCACGTAATAAGGGTGAGTAACGAATTACCCAGTAAGAATCCCCAACCGGGGTACAATACGATATACATGATCATCTAGAAGAATGTATGCAAGCTATGAGAACAAACACGAGAGCGGAGCACATAGCTAAGTCCACACTTGGACCTCGGATGCCATCTCGTGGTCTTAGTCCGAAAATACCACAACACACTAAACGCACTATACGGGAACAAGTCCCGGCCTCGCTTTGTCTCGCCGATCACGAAAGGTGCACTCGCTCAAGATCCCGAGGAGCTCTCGATCGGCGCCAGAATGAGCGTAAGCGCGCACCGCATGCTACCGCAAACTCGGGGTGCCGGGTCTAGTGGCAAGCCGCCCGTGTTCGATCCACCATGCCTAACTAAATCTGGATCGGTGTCACCGACATAGGGGTGTGAGACTCGACACGCGTGAACTATGTCACTGTACCACCGCACTTTGAGAGGCTAAGGAACCGGGTCGTGGTAGGCTTACACCGAAGCGGTCCTTGCCCTAACAGTGGCAATCAAGGGCTACGGCCGAACACGCCGAGGACGTGTCGATCGCCGGACGAGGCAATGCCAAGTCATCATCCCGACCGCTGGGGCATTTAACGATCCGCCACCCTCACCCAAGATTGCGGGGGCCTACCGGTTGGGATAGCTAATCCCTCACGGGGTCCAAGGACGGAGAATCGTCTCGACGTCCTTGCCATAGATGCAAGATACTTTATGCATCGGGCCCGATGATTCTATCTACCTCAATTCTAAACCTTAACAATAATAACGATTCAATCAATGCACCCAATACGTGCTCATCGATACAAAAGAACCTAGCATGATACTACGAAGCAAGAATGTGATATCGAACATGCTAGAATAGAACAACCTAGCATGGGCTAACATGAGAAACAATACAAGAGATCATGCCAATCGAGAATTGAGTACAGAGCACCTAGAGATAAACATGCTAGTAATCATACCTGCATACAAAACAACAATCACAAATTTACAGCAGGTCCACACAACCCCTGGTAAGAAATCCTTACCTTGGTCGGAAGACTTTTACACACAAATCCTAAGTCATGAACAATCCCGAGCTAGCGAGCGGGAACCCTAGCAAACCAACAATAATCGATATCTAAAATATCTAAACAACAATAGAAACAGCAAGCTCGGCTCGGGAACTCACGCGCGCGACGACACGAGCTTGGGGTCGCTGCAAGCCGGCTCGGCAAGGTGCGGGCGCCGGGCCGCTACCGGCACGGCAGGACACGCTACCGTTGCGCTACCGCACGGACGGACACGCTACCGGGCTGCTACCGCACGGCACGCAAGCAGCGACACGACGCGCTGGCGCGCGCTCGACGACGGCGGCGCGCGGCGCCGGGCGTCACAGGGCGGCGGCGCGCGGGCGCCGGCGTCTGGCGCGGCGCGCGGCGAACGCTCGAGCGGCGCGCGCGGCGAGCAAGCTCGGCAAGCGGACACGGCGAGGGTGTGCGAGCGATCGGCCGACGTCTTGGCCGGGCGCTGGCGAGGACCTCTCTCGGCGCGGCGAGCGATCGGGCGATCTCTTCTGGGCGAACGGCGAGGCTGCTGCGAACAGTGTCAGGCGTGCGCGTGGTCGCTCGACCGATCTGGGCGTCGCGACAGTGGCCGGCTCGACCGATCTGGGCGTCGCGGCGAGCCGGCCGAGGATGATGGTCGCTCCTCTCTACCGGGCCGCACAACACACACACACACACAACCCCTTTTCTTACATTCGCCAACAAACACCCAAATGAGAAGATGAAGAAGACGAAGACTTACCCGAATGATGATGATCGAACCCAAGGAGATGCAAGGATGAAGAACTCGGCAAGGCTATGGAGATGGAGAGCTTGGCGCGCCAAGAGATGTTTTGGAGAAGGAGATGAAATAACCTATTTCTATTTCATTTAACCAAATGCACCAAAACTCCAAAAATCCAAGGTTAACTAAGATGTGATGCAGAAAGAGTAACAAGAGCACCTAATGGCTCATTTGGCACACCTCTCTACAAGCTTCCCAGAGACCGGGTTCAAACCCCTACTGCAAAGACAAATTACTTTATTTTTACTTTTGCAACCAACCTTGCTCAAACCAAACCACAAACCCCTCCAAAACCTACAAAAACCATCCAATAATTTTAGTAGCCGAAAAGACACAAACGACCATGACGGCCCGACCAAATTACCAAATTACCCCTAGGGCATACCTGGAAGACCGGAAGAAAAACTGGTCGTTACAATATTCCTCCTTTTTATGACTTTCGTCCTCGAAAGTCCTTAAGACAGTAAATGCTCGTGGTAATGCAACCTCATCTCGCCTTCCCGCTCCCAAGTGGCTTCCTCGTAACCCCGATTCTTCCATCAACCTTTACCAAACGAATCTCGCGATTACGCAACGCCTTGGTCTCAAAGGCAAGGATCCTCACCGCTTCTCCTCGAAGTTCAAATCCTCATTCACCGCAAAGGCTCAAAGTCCACAATGTGCGACGGGTCCGCACATACTTGCCTCAACATCGATACATGGAAAACACTATGCACCGCTGATAGTGACGGAGGTAGGGCTAACCGGTAAGCAACTCGCCCAATCCTCTCTAGGATCTCAAATGGACCAATAAAACGGGGACTCAACTTCCCACGCTTACAAACCTCAAAACACCTCGCATCGGAGCAACCTTAAGGAACACATGCCGACCAACCTCAAACTCCAAATCTCGACGCCGAACATCGGCGTAACTCTTCTGCTCTCGCTCCGAAATTTGTCAACATACGAGCTCTAATCTTCTCAGACTCGCACCATTGGTCAATCTGCAGAATTCGGGACCCAAAACTCGTCTATCACCAACCTCTTCCCGAACACGGGACCGGCGAAACGCTTACCATACAATGCCTCGAATGGAGCCATCTCGAATCGCCGATCGTAAATCGTTGTTGTAGGCAAACTCCATCAAGTACATGAGATCTCGTCCCAATCGCTCGGGAAATCCAACACACAAGCCCTCAACATATCCTCGAGAATCGATTCACTCTCTCGGTCGACCATCCGTCCGAGGGTGAAAAGTCATCTTTGAAATCGCACTCTGTGCCCAAACCCTTCTCGAGCGCTCGAAACGAGAAGTGAACCGCGAGTCACGATCGACACAATCCTCACCGGCACACCATGATAACGGATGATCTGCTCCAAAATACAAATGCGCCATCGCTCCACGGTATAAGTGTCTCTACCGGAATGAAGTGTGCGCTCTTGGTCAAACGGTCGACTATCACCCAAATCTGAGAGAACTTCCTCGGAGTCCTTGGCAAACCGGATATAAAGTCCATAGAAATCTCTTCCCATTTCCACTGGGTACACTCGATGGTGCGCAACAAACCTCGCTGGCCTCTGCTGGGGTGCCTTCACTTGCGACAAGTGAGACACCGGTGACAAACTCTGCCACATCTCTCTTCATCCCCATCCACCGTAAAAGTCCGCTTAAGGTCTCGATACATCTTGGTACCCCGGGTGCCAAGCAAAAGGGGGAATAGGGCCTCCGAGAGCAACTCGGCTCATAAACTCCGCAATGTCCGGAACACACAACCGCCTCTATAAGTCAACCCACCGTCTCGTGAATATACAAAGTCAAAGTCACCACAAGATCGACTCAAACCAATCTCTTAAGTGCGGGGTCACCCAACCGGCTGTCTATAATCCATTGCCGAATCGACGGTGAGCAATCAATAATCGAGCTACCACGGCGGTAACCTCTCCCAACAACATCGCAACCTCGCCCGCTCGAACTCTCTCTCGCAAACGGGCTGAACTCAACAACGCCGCAGAGTGCGACGTCTTTTCTCGCTCAAAGCATCGGCCACTACATTGGCTTTACCGGATGGTACAAAATCTCGCAGCCATAATCCTTTACCAACTCTAACCATCTCCTCTCGCCTCATATTCAACTCCTTCGAGTAAACAGATACTTGAGGCTCGTGATCGGTAAACATCTCAATCCGCTCACCATACGTGTAATGCCTCCAAATCTTCATTGCAAACACCACTCGCCGCCAACTCCATATCATGAGTCGGGTAGTTCTCGCTCATACGGCTTCAAATGACGGAAGCATAGGCAATGACCTTCCCGCGGCCGATCAACACACAACCTAATCCAAACTTGGAAGCATCATCAGAGACCACGAAACCACTGTCCCCTCCCGGATCGCCAACATCGTGTGAAAGTCAAACTACGCTTGAGCCCGGCAAAGCTCTCATCACACTCGCTGTCCCAAACAAACTCGACACCCTTCCTCGCCGACGAGTGAGGGGCGAGGCTAAAGCGAAAAAGTCCTGACGAACCGACGGTAGTAACACCTCGCCAAACCCGCAAAAGTCGCGAATCTCGGCAAATCGGTCGGCTTGGCCCATGAACTCACGGCCTCAATCTTCGCGGGGTCCACGGCTATACCATCTCTCGAAACCACGTGGCCTAGGAAGGCCACACCGCTCCAACCAGAAATCACATTTGGAAAACTTCGCATAAAGCCGGTTTTCCTCAAAGCCGCCAATACTCGCCTCAAATGCTCGCATGGTCTTCTTTAGACCTCGAATAAATCGAATATCGCCAATGAACACGATGACGGCCGTCCAAAAATGATTTGAACACCCTATCCATCATGTCCATGAACGCGGTGGGGCATTGGTCAATCCAAACGACATAACCACAAACTCATAGTGACCATATCCGGACTCGAAAGTCGCCTTTAGGAATGTCGGCATCCCCGATCCGCAATCGATGGTAACCGGATCTCGATCTATCTTGGAGAACACGAAGCTCCTCAAGCCGATCGAACAAATCATCGATACGGGCAACGGATACTTATTCTTCATCACCACCTTATTAAGCTCGCGGTAATCAATACATAAGCGCATAGAACCATCCTTCTTTTCACAAACAGAATCGTGCTCCCACGGGGACACACTTGGACGGATGAACCCTCGGTCTAACATCTCCTCGCAATCGATCTTCGCCTTTAACTCACTGGCGCCATGCGATACGGAGCCTTCGAGATAGGGAGGGTCCTGCTCGAGCTCAATAATGAAGTCAACCTCTCTCTTTGGGGCAACCCCAGAATCTCCTCGAAACACATCCGCGAACTCTTGCACGACTCCGGCACTGATCGATGCAACAGCGAGGCGCGCTCTTCCCGCACAACTTGGCTAAATAGCCCCAAGCTCCATGAGCTAGCAAACGACGAGCTTTCACGGTGACACCATCGGCGGGCAAACTCCACCTCGACTCCACGAAACTTAAAGCCGAGCCGACACGCGCCTGAACACTACTTCTTTCCGGTGGCGGTCAATCAACGCGTGGTTAGCAAACTAACCACTCCATACCAAGAATCACATCAAAACCGCTCATAGGCGTAACTATGAGCGTAGCCACAAGCAACTCTCCTGATATCTCGATCCGCCATCCTTAATCTTATCTCTAGCCAACATACTAACTCCCGAAGGAGTTGCAACAGATAACTCAAAACCTAGAGGCTCTAGTCTTAACTTAGCATGCTCGGCAAGAAACAACACAGATACAAATGAATGCGTGGAACCGAATCAAACAAGACAAATGCGCAGTGATCTAAAACAAGAAGCGTGCACGCCATCATCGCGGCATCCGTGACGCTGGCCTCTCGACGGGTCGTAGCAAACACTCGACCTCGCCGCCGCTGGCTGGGCCGAGCCGCCATAGCCGGGTGATCACAAAAACGGGCCATGTGCCCTCTCTACCACAACGGTAGCACAATCTAGGTCCAGTGACAAGCTCGGCGTGGACTTTCCCACAAGTAGCACAAGCGGAAATCGCCTGGGTCCTCCTCGCCGCCGGGCTGAAACGGATCGGAGCTCTCCACCGGTCTCTGCTTCAAATCGCCTTGGCGGCGCTGCCGCCTCCCGAAAGTCAAACTTCCTCTTCGCCCCACAATTGCTGGGACAGACGCCGAACAGAGAGCGCAACAACCCGCCAAAGCGGATACTTCCCATTATAGATCGTGGCTAATCGGGCGTACCCTAGCATAAGTGTCGTGGGCCCGAGCCTCGACATCTCGGGAAACACCCCGCCTCAATCCGGATATGAACTTCCGAATCTTCACTCCGGGTGGCAATCAACCGAGGAGCAAAATATCCATACTCGAGAACTTGCGCCATATTCCTCAATGGAATCGTAACCCCGCTTCGTGTTCGGAAGAGCTCCACCATCTTCTCCTCGAGCCTCATCACCGATGAACTTTACCTTGAACTCACCCTTGAAGAACTCCCAAGTAGCGGGTGGAGACCACCTGGTCTCTCGCTCAAGGTGGACTCCCACCACCATCTCGCCGAGCCTCCTAGCACATGAGCCGCACATCTCGGCCTCTGAATATCGGGGCACACCATGATCGTAAAGGTGTACTCCAAATGGGCAATCCACCGGCCGCCGCTAACGCATCACCGGTGGCATCAAACTTCTCAAAGCTTCCACTTCACAAAATCCTTCACCACCTACCCAATTCCTCGGCACCCTCTGCCATATCTCGCCTCACGGGGCTACTTGCTCTCGTGGAGCCGGAGGTGCTATTGAGCTCTCTTTGAACCAATCGAGTCACCGCTCGATCTGGGCTCGGGACTCTTCCCGCCGCACGCGCCAACAAGGCTCGGGTCTCGCCTCTGGTCACTCAACATGCCGACCATAAAAGCCCTCATAGACTCAAAGAAACTCTGCTCGGGAGCGATCTCACGGCGCTCGCCGCCTCAACGCCCGCTCTAGGCGTAACAGAGGAGCTGCTGGTGGAATGCCATCGATGTCGGCTTGGGACGATGTCCCTGCATGATCGATCCGATCCTCGATACCTCGACCGCTCTCGAACCTCCTCTCCCTGATGCGGGTGGTCGCATGTTTGGCGATCTACATCCAAACCAACAACGAATCAAAACTCGCTCACACCATTCCACAACACCAAACAAGGCATACACTAGATGATAGGTATTGTAAATTCTTAACCCTTTTCCTTTCTAAAACAATAAATCTAGGCGTACTGATGATCGCTTGAGTCTTGATGATCATGGAAAACGACCTACAACAAAAGGTCACTTCTACGAATCTATGACTCGAGCTCGATACCAATCAGAAGACCCACCCAAAAGGGGCTCTAAATGGGCCTTTACCCCAATGCATGTAGTGAAAATAAAAGACATTATAAAAAAATACATTTCTGATTCCAAGTAAAAAGAAACATTCAACAACCAAAACATACATTTCTAAAAGCACACTCGATCGTGAGATTTATTTAAACCATTAAAACAATCCACAAGTACCAATATGCTTTGGAATCCATAAAACGTAAGAAAACATCCCGGGGCTCAGTGCTGCCTACATGCATTCGGGGAAATAATAAAAAGTGAAGAGTCATGATAATTAAAATAAAACAATCGGAGATGACAAGCAGTTTCCATGATCATAGCTCCTCCTTCACCATCCTGTCTCCCGCTTTGATTACCCGTGGAAAACCACGAATAAGGGTGAGTAACGAATTACCCAAGAAGAATCCCCAACCGGGGTACAATACGATATACATGATCATCTAGAAGAATGTATGCAAGCTATGAGAACAAACACAGAGCGGAGCACATAGCTAAGTCCACACTTGGACCTCGGATGCCATCTCGTGGTCTTAGTCCGGAAAATACCACAACACACTAAACGCACTATACGGAACAAGTCCCGGCCTCGGCTGTCTCTCATCGTCGTCGACGATACGAAAGGTGCACCGCTCAAGATCCCGAGGAGCTCTCGATCGGCGCGTAATGAGCGTAAGCGCCGCACCGCATGCTACCGCAAACTCGGGGTGCCGGTCTAGTGGCAAGCCGCCCGTGTTCATCCACCATGCCTAACTAAATCTCGGATCGGTGTCACCGACATAGGGGTGTGAGACTCGACACGTGAACTATGTCACCCACCACCGCACTGAGGCTAAGGAACCGGCCGTGGTAGGCTTACACCAGAAGCGGTCCTTGCCCTAACAGTGGCAATCAAGGGCTACGGCCGAACACGCCGAGGACGTGTCGATCGCCGGACGAGGCAATGCCAAGTCATCATCCCGACCGCTGGGGCATTTAACATCGCCACCCTCACCCAAGATTGCGGGGGCCTACCGGTTGGGATAGCTAATCCTCACGGGGTCCAAGGATCGAGAATCTGTCTCGAACGCCCTTGCCATAGATGCAAGATACTTTATGCATCGGGCCCGATGATTCTATCTACCTCAATTCTAAACCTTAACAATAATAACGATTCAATCAATGCACCCAATACGTGCTCATCGATACAAAGAACCTAGCATGATACTACGAAGCAAGAATGAGATATCGAACATGCTAGAATAGAACAACCTAGCATGGGCTAACATGAGAAACAATACAAGGGATCATGCCAATCAGAATTCAATGCAGCACCTAGAGATAAACATGCTAGTAATCATACCTGCATACAAAACAACAATCACAAATATACCGCAGGTCCACACAACCCCTGTAAGAAATCCTTACCTTGGTCGGAAGACTTTTACACACAAATCCTAAGTCGGAACAATCCCGAGCTAGCGAGCGGAACCTAGCAAACCAACAATAATCGATATCTAAAATATCTAAACAACAATAGAACAGCGAAGCTCGGCTCGGGGAACTCACGCGGCGCGACGACACGAGCTTGGGGTCACTGCCGCAAGCCGCTTCGGCAAGGTCGGGCGCTGGCCGCTACCGCACGCAGCAGTGACACGCTACTGGTTGCGCTACCGCACGGACGGACACGCTACCGGCCGCTACTACCGGCACGGCAGCGTGGACACGCGCGCTGGCGAGCGCGCTCGACGGCGGCGCGCGGGCGCTGGCGCGTCGGCGGCGGCGCGCGGCGCCGGGCGTCGGGCGAAGGCGCGCGGGCGAACGCTCGAGG
This sequence comes from Sicyos edulis, assembly GCA_036507275.1. Taxonomy (NCBI): domain Eukaryota; kingdom Viridiplantae; phylum Streptophyta; class Magnoliopsida; order Cucurbitales; family Cucurbitaceae; genus Sicyos; species Sicyos edulis. The sequence goes on from CM071847.1 coordinate 13,955,868, forward strand.
CCCAGCGCGCGGCGAGCAGCTCGGCAAGCGGACACGGCGAGGGTGGGTGTGCGAGCGATCGGCCGACGCGCCGGCGCTGGCGAGACCTCTGGCGTCGCGAGCGATCGGGCGATCTGGCGGGCGGGCGAACGGCGAGGCCTGCTGCGAATGTGTCCGGGCGTGCGGCGGGGCTGGCTCGACCGATCCGGGCGCGCGATGAGGTACGGCTCGACCGATCCGGGCGTCATGAGCTGGGCGAGGATGATGGTCGCTCCTCTACCGGGCCGCACAACACACACACACACACAACCCTTTTTCTTACATTCGCCAACAAACACCCAAATGAGAAGATGAAGAAGACGAAGACTTACCCGGAATGATGATGATCGAACCCAAGGAGATGCAAGGATGAAGAACTCGGCAAGGCTATGGAGATGGAGAGCTTGGGCGGCCAAGAGATGTTTTGGAGAAGGAGATGAAATAACCTATTTCTATTTCATTTAACCAAATGCACCAAAACTCCAAAAAATCCAAGGTTAACTAAGATGTGATGCAGAAAGAGTAACAAGAGCACCTAATGGCTCATTTGGCACACCTCTCTACAAGCTTCCCAGAGAGACCCGGTTCAAACCCCACTGCAAAGACAAATTACTTTATTTTTACTTTTGCAACCAACCTTGCTCAAACCAAACCACAAACCCCTCCAAAACCTACAAAAACCATCCAATAATTTTAGTAGCCGGAAAAGACACAAACGACCATGACGGCCCGACCAAATTACCAAATTACCCCTAGGGCATACCTGGAAGACCGGGAAGAAAAACCTGGGTCGTTACACGTACCACCGAGCCGCACCACCCCAGCCACATCGCACCACACCTGCCCGCACAGCCAGCCCCTGCGCCGCACTGCACCACCGCCCGTGCCACCCGCCTGCATCGCCACCGCTGCCGCCCAATCGCGCGCGCTTGCGCACTGAAGCCCCACCGTCGCGCAGCCCATCACCGCCGACGCCGTCACGACGCCAGCCTTGCAGCGTTCGCGCTAGCGCCACGCCCAGCAGATCAGATGCTCGCCCGCGCGCCAACCCAGCCGAGCCTGCTTCGCTCGCAGATCGCTTTCGCAGCCGGGACCGACGATCGACACCGCCCCGCCGTCCGATGCGTGCGCGGTTGCAGACCAGCTCCTCGCATCCGCTCGCCTTGCCACAAGACTCCGAAGCTCAGCGCCCAGCGCCAGCCAGCGCCCTTGCTTGCGCTCTTTGCTGCGAGAGCCCGTGTCCTCTGCTGGTAATTCTCGAGCCTTTTCCTTTTGATTTTTAAGTCACTGTGGTCAGATATTTATTTAGGATGCTTTTAATATGCCTAGGTTGCTCGAGTTCGTTTTAAAGTTTGAGGGTCTTGCTTGACTCGTGTTAGCATTTTCCACTTATTTCCGTGTAGGATTTCTTACCGTGGTTGTGTGGACCTCGCGATGCCTTCTTGATTGTGCCTTATGTGCATGTTTACTTTTATGAACATGATTAGTGGATAGGACAACTTGTGATTGCATTCCCGCTAGCATGTTTGATTGTTTGTACATGTTAGTGCCATGCTAGGATTGTTCTTCCAAAGATGCCCGCAGATTCCCGCTTTAAGTTCGTAGTAGCATGCTAGGTTATATATGATTGATGATGCTTATGTATGTTTAGCCAGAATTGTTTACTCTATAATCTAGCTAGCGTAGTAGGGTTGTCATCATCTAGAGGCCGAGAGCGGACATAACGTACCTTGTCCCCACCTGGCCGGGAGTAGAGCGAAGCATAACGTACATTGTTTCCTGGCAGCTCAAAGTGAGGATTAGCTACCTCATTGGCATAAGCCTAGTTTGTAGCTCGCTAGAGCGGAACCCCGCTAACGGTGCAAGCCCGCCTTGGCCGGTTCTTAGCTTCGTCGGTGGTACAGTGCCGCATGATGAGTGCCGAGGGCCTCGCACTCTGTGTTTAGTGACACCGCTTCCGAGTCCTTAGGCATGCGTGCACCCGCGTAGTTTGTACTTAGGCCCCACATTTACGCCGGGTGCAAAGAAAGATGCGTGTGTGCGCACACACGCTTTAGTTGCCGGTTCGAGAGCTCCCTGCCACTCGTTCGTGAGTACACCAATTCCTTCCAGCTTTAGAGCCGGACTTCGGGTACTCTCCCTGTAGTCCAGATTTATAGCGAGGGTAAGAGGCCCTTGAGGACACCCATTGGGATTGACTTTGGAGTTAATCAATTGGTCGAGGGAGAAAGACCTCGAGGGTGCTCTGACATCCTTGGGATCGCTTCTGAGTCGAGTGATCAATTGGCCGAGGGAGAAAGACCCTCGAGATGTCCCGGATTGGTTTTGAGAGCCAATCATTAGGCCTAAGTAGGAGACTTCCGAGGATTCCGATTTGCCTTGTGAGCTCGTTGAGCTAAGATCCGTGTTGATATTTGTGGCATGTGTACTAGGTTGCTAGATGATTGATTGCATCGTATCGCACTCTGGTCGGGATTCTTACCGAGTATGTTTATACTCACCCTTATTGTGGTTTCTTCCACGGTAACTTGGGACAACACCGAGGCGGCTAGCGGAGGGAGCCGGGAATCATGGATGCTGCTTGACACTGGCCGTGTCTTATTTTACTGTTTTTGATTTCAGCATGTAGTTGGACTTGGGTCCGTAGGGAAAACTATGATTTGAACTATTTTATGTTTTTAAGGAAAGTAGTGATCAGTCACTGTTTTTAATTTGAATGGTTCGTTTCTGCTTAATGAATGTTTACTTTGTTTTTAATGTTTTCCACTCTTATATTTGAAAAAGTTTTACAAACCGACCCCAGCTGGGTCCTTTTATGCTTTTCACTTGCATGCTGAGTAAAGATCTAGGTTTAGCACCGTTTTCAGGTCGGGTCTTTACAGGGATCAGCGTAGGATTCCGGCCCAGTTCCAGCGTCGCCAGTAGGGCGGTCCTAGGCAGATTCCCGCCTGTGTCACTTGTGGAAGAGTCCACTTCGGAGCTTGTCAGACCGGGCCTAGGCGGTGTTTCCGATGTGGAAAGGAGGGGCATATGATCCGTTCTTGTGATCAGCCAGCTATGGCAGTTCAGCGTGTGCAGCAGCAGCAGGGCCGGGTGTTCACTACGAACCGTCAGGAGGCTGAGCGTGCAGATGCCGCAGCGCGGTGTGCACGCTTCTTGTTTTGGATCATTGTGCATTTGTCTTGTTTGACTCTGGTTCTACGCACTCGCTTGTATCTCGCTTTGTTTGCTTTGAGCATGCTAGGTTGAGATTAGAGCCTCTAGGTTTTGAATTGTTCATTGCAACTCCTTCGGGAGTTAATATGTTAGCAAAAGATAAGGTTAAGGATGGCCGGATCGAGATATCCAGGGAGTTGCTGGTAGCTACGCTCATAGTTCTACCCATGAGTGGTTTCGATGTGATCCTTGGTATGGAGTGGTTAGCCGCTAACCACGCATTGATTGACCGCCACCGGGAAGGAAGTAGTGTTCGGCCACGGGTCGGCCCACTTCAAGTTTCGTGGAGTTCAGGTGGAGTTTGCCCGTCGATGGTGTCACCGTGAAAGCTCGCTGCTTGCTAGCTCATGGAGCTTGGGGCTACCTAGCCAAATTGTTCGAGAGAGCCCTCCTCACCGACTATTGATCAAGTGCCGGTTGTCAGCGAGAGTTTGCCGATGTGTTTCTGAGGAGTTACTGGGTTGCCCCAAGAGAGAGGTTGACTTCACAATTGAGCTCGAGCCGGGGACCCTCCCTATCTCGAAGGCTCCGTGATCGTATGTCGCCACCGAGCTAAAGGCGAATCAAGGTTCAAATTTGCGCAGGAGATGTTAGATCGAGGATTCATCCGTCCGAGTGTGTCCCCGTGGGGGAGCGCCAGTGTTGTTTGTGAAGAAAAAAAGGATGGTTCGATGCGCCATGCATTGACTATCGTGAGCTTAATAAGGTGACAGTGAAGAATAAGTATCCGTTGCCTCGTATCGATGATTTGTTCGATCAGCTTCAGGGAGCTTCCGTGTTCTCCAAGTTAGATTTGAGATCCGGGTATCATCAGTTGCGTATTAGGGACGCCGACATTCCTAAGACATCGTTCAGGTCTAGATATGGGCACTACGAGTTTGGGGTCATGTCGTTTGTGTTGACGAATGCACCAGCAGCGTTCATGGACATGATGGATAGGGTGTTCAAAGCATTTTTGGATAGCTTCGTCATCGTGTTCATTGAGGATATTCTGATCTATTCACGGACCAAGGAGGAGCATGCAGAACATTTGAGACAAGTGTTGGCAGCCTTGAGGGAAAACCAGCTTTATGCGAAGTTTTCCAAATGTGAGTTCTGGTTGGAACAAGTGGCCTTCTTAGGTCACGTAGTCTCGAGAGATGGTATAGCTGTGGATCCTGCAAAGATTGAGGTCGTGAGTTCGTGGGCCAGGCCGACTTCAGTTACCGAGATACGCAGCTTTCTCTGGTTTGGCGGTGTTACTACCGCTTGGTCGTTAAGACTTTTCCGCTATAGCCTCGCCCCTCACTCGTCTGACGAGGAAGGGTGTCGAGTTTGTTTGGGACAGTAGGTGTGATGAGAGCTTTGTCAGGCTCAAGGCCAGTGGAGATTCTTGCTTTTGAGACAAAGACACTGCGTAATCGTGAAATCCGGCTGGTAAAGGTTGAGTGGAAGAGTCAGAGTTCAGAGGAAGCCACTTGGGAGCGGGAGGATGAGATGAGATTGCAGTATCCCGAGTTGTTCCAATCTTAAGTGACTTTCGAGGACGAAAGTCTTATAAGGGGGGAGTATTGTAACGGCCCAGAAATTTCATCCCGGTCTTCCCGGGAGGTCCAGAGGCATTTTGGTAATTTGGTCGGGCCGACATGGCCGGTTATGCCTTTGCTAATTGTCGGAAAAATTATTAGATGATTTGAATGGGATCGGGAAGCCTTGTGAAGATGTTTGGGCTTGGTAAAAAGTAAAAAGAAAAGGGAAATTAAATAGCGCGTCGAGTGAGTTTCGAACTAGGGCGGCTTGGGAAGGTAGACGGGTGGCCTTGCCACTTGAGCTACCAGACGCTCTTGGTAATCTTAGCGCGTGACCTAATATTTATGTGTGTTTCTTCTTCCTTTGGTATAAAGGCTGAGCTCGCCCGAAAGTTTCCCCATTTCTCTTCTTCCTTCGCGATTTTTCCTCCGACCGACTCACATCTCCCTCGCGATTTCTTTCTCCTTTCCCCTCGACCGACTGCAACTCCTCACCCTCGCCGGAGCTCCCTCGCCGATCGCTCAACACCGGTAAGTTCCTTCTTTCTTCTTCTCCTTCCAATTCATTTCCCCTATTTTTTTTGGTTTCGCCGTTGCCGGCCGAGACGAAGTGAGCTTCTTGTGGATTTTGTGTAGCTAGTGTAGGGGAGTTCGTCCATCAACGAATCGGTCGTCGAATCCTCCCCAATCGCCGAATTCGCTTCCCTTCAATCGCCCCTCGCTCGCCTGCTCGCCCGCCGCTGCGTATGCAGCTCACCCGCCGAGCCTCGCCACAGATCGAGCCGCGCCAGCGCGCGCGCCCAAGCGCCGTGTCGTCCGCGCCATTGCATCGCGCTCGCGCGCGCCGTCAAGACGCCTGGCCGCCGCCGCGCGCAGCCCCCCACGCGCTTTGCAAGCCCTATTGCTGCCCGCTCGTGCAATCGGCTGCGCTCGGCGCTCGCCGCGCTCGCGCGCCGTGAGTTGCTCTCGAGCCGAGCCTCATTTATTTTATTATATTTAGGCCTATTGTGTGATTTTTGTTGTGATTGATAGGTTCTCGGTAGCTAGTTCGAGTTCGTTCGCAATTTAAGATTTCGTGTCAAATCGTCCCCACCAAGGTAAGGATTTCTTACCGGGTTGTGTGGACCTCGCGATATTATATGTGATTGCTTGATTGATTGCTTGTTTATGTTTATTGACATGTATAGCTAGGTACTCAATTCTCAATTCCCGATTAGCATGTTGTTCCCGACAATTCTCATGTTAATCCATGCTAGGTTGTTCCCTTCTAGCATGCTCGTATCTGCTCTTTGCTTCGTAGTATCATGCTAGGCTCGTTGTATTCTTATTGAGCACGTATTGGATTTTATGGAATTGTTTGTCGCTTGCTAGGCAGCGAGTTAGAGTTGCGGTAGATAGCATCATCCGGCCTCGATGCATAAAGTACCTTGCATCCATGGCGGGGGACGCCGAGCAAGTCATTCCGCCCTCGCACTCGTGAGGGATTAGCTAACCCGAGCGGTAGGCCCTACAATCTTGGGTGAGGGTGGCGCTTGTTAATGCCCCAACGGTCGGGATGATGACTTGGCATTGTCTCGCCCCTGCAAACGCATGTCCTCGGCATGTTTGGCAAGAGCCCCCGATTGCCACCGTTAAGGCAAGGATGGCTTCTGGTGTAAGCCTACCACGACCGCCTTCCTTCGCCCCAAGTGCGGTGGTTCAGCCGACATAGTTTACGTGTCCGTGTCTCACACCCCTATGTCGCTGACACCGATCCAAAGATTTAGTTAGGCGTGGTGATCGGATATGGGCGCTTTGCCTCCGCACTCCGACAACCCCATAGTTCTGCAGAGAGCACGCGTGCATGCTTACACTCATTACAACGCCGATCGAGAGCTCCTCGGGATTGTGAGCCAGTGTACCTTTCGTCGACGATGAGACAGCCGATGCCGGGACTTGTTTCTCGTATAGGGCGACTCATGTATTGGACTGTGTGATGATACTATTCCGGACTAAGACCCTGAGTTGGCATCCGAGGCCCAAGTGTGGGCTAAGCTATGTGCTCTATTCTATGTTTATATTCATAGCTTGCATACGCTCATCGAGATGACCATGTATATCGTGTATTGTACCCTGCCTTGGGGATTCTTACTGAGTAATTCGTTACTCACCCTTATTCTGTGGTTTTCCACAGGTAATCGTGGTGCGCGACAGGATGCCTGAAGGAGGAGCTGTGATCATGGGGCCCAGTCTTCCAACTCTGATTTTTGTATTATGACTATTTGTGTTTTGTTTTCCCCTGAATGCATGTAACCGGGCACGGTGCCCTAGGATGTTTTGTAAATATTTGTGGATTCCAGCATTTTGTATCTGAACAAGTTTTGAATGGTTTTTAGTAAATCTCTGATCAGAGTAACATTTGGAAATGTATTTATCTTGGAACAGGTGCTGGGAAACAGGGACAGGTTGTAAGGACCCGACCCGAATGGGGCTCTAAATGGGCCCTTACCTCAATGCATGCATACAAATCAACACTAGAATTTGCAAGATGGTTGTTTCAGATTCTAAGTAAAAACCAAAAACCGGCAAGAGTTCATTTAAAAAGTCAATACAAAATTCTTGAAACTCGTCCCTCGCTTTCCAAGCACTGCTCCAAGACAAATACATTTCCAAAACTTACTCGATCGAGATTTATTAAAAACATACAACTTTACAACATTTACAACAACGCTAGAATCCTAAATACATTCATAAAACAACCTAGGTGTAATGTTCTTTCTGATTTTAGTTAAATATAAAATAAGGTTTAAAAGATGTTTTTGGAAGACTCAACCCTCGGCCTCAAAGAGAGATGGGAGTTTGGAATTAATTAAGGAAAATAAATGCGCTAACTTGGGTTTGAAGGAGGGAAGCCTTGGGAAGGGAATTTTGGATTTCCAAGCTTATTTAATTTGAGGAAGAAAGAAAAAAAAAAAAACTCTTATCGCAAAACCCTCTCCCACACACCCGCCGCCCACCCTCGCTGTCGCACTGTCCCACTCGCCGCCGCACTCGCCCACCGTCGCCGCAGAGATCACCAGCCTGCCGCCGCACCGTGCGCCCCTGCCCGCCCCATCGCCTCACCGCGGCGCCCCAGCGCCGCTGCCGCCGCACCGCGCGCCCCTGGCCGCCCGACCGACCGCACCCGCGATCGCGCCTCAAAGACACCCACCGTGCCGTCCGTCCGCGTCTCGCGCCTCGCCGCCGGCACGCCGCTTCCAAGCGAGCCCTGCGCCGCCGCTTCGCGCTTCGCGCCGCGACGCGCGCCGCGCGACTCCAAAGACTGTCATGCGTCCGCGCCAAAGACGCTGACCGCTGGTCAGCGTCGATCGGCCGTCAGCCCGGCCGCACGCCCCGCTGCCGCCAGACGCTGAGGGCCACGCGCCGCTTGCACTCAGCGCACGACTACGCCAGCGCACTCGCGCCCAGCGCCCTGCTGCACCACCCGCCAGCAGCCAAATTCAGCTCAACGATCGACCGTCCACAGCATAATACTGCCTGCCCCGCACGCCCTGCCTGCACGCCTGCCTTGCCGAGCCTGGTGCCTTCTCGGTTGGTAAATTCCCGAGGCTGACCCTTTGGACTTTTTGTGCTTGTTAGCTGTTGTTGGTTAACTAGGTTGATTTTTATTACTTGCTTAGGTTGTCGGGTTCGCTTAGAAGCTCGAGAGTCATCCGTTGATCGTTGTTTCTATTCACTTCAGGTAAGGATTTCTTACCGGGGTTGTGTGGACCCTGCCAATACTTTGATAGCATGCCATGTGTTGTGTTTGTATGGAATTTCTAGTAGATAGGTTGCTTGCTCTTTCTTGTTCCAGGTGATTTTGTGCTTGAGATTCCCTATATATCCTGTTAAGTTATCATGCTAGGAGTTAAATTGTCTCGGCATAACCGTGACCTTGTTATCCTGTTAGTGCCATGCTAGGAATTGGCGGATGATGTATAGTGTAAGAGATTGTAGAGGTAACTAGCGCGCGCCCCGCTCGGGGAAGGCCCCGATGGACATCCGGAGGTGTAAGACCCGATGGGCATCCTAGGTGTATAAGTCCTCGATGGGCATCACCGAGTTGGAGGTGTAAGACCGATGGGCATCCTAGGTGTATAAGTCCACGATGGGCATCACCGAGTTGGAGGTGTAAGACTCGATGGGCATCCTAGGTGTATAAGTCCCCGATGGGCATAACCGAGTTGGAGGTGTAAGACCCGATGGGCATCCTAGGTGTATAAGTCCCGATGGGCATCACCGACTTAGAGGTGTAAGACCGATGGGCATCCTAGGTGTATAAGTCCCCAAGGGCAACACCGAGTTCTAGGTTGTGTAAGCCTCGAATAGGCAAGCCCAAGAGTGACGCTCTGTTGACCCATCTGCTTGCTCTGAGTCATTGCATGGTTGCATGTCCGTGTGCTAAATGATATGTTTTCGTATTGTACCCCGGTTGGGGATTCTTACCGAGTAACTCGTTGCTCACCCTTATTTTCTCGTGGTTTTCCACCGGGTAACTTGGGACATCGGCAGGATGGCTAGGAGGAGGTCACTTTGGATGATCATGGATAGCCGACTGGGATGCATATTCTTTTATTGTTTTCTTATGATTTAGCATGTAGTGGGACTTGAGTCCCTAGGAAAAGTACTCAAAACCTATTTTATGTTTCTCGCACTGCTTTCCCTTGATTTGTTTTAAGAAAGTACTTGATCACCATCTACCGCTTATTTTAAATGGAATTATATTTTTCTTTGTTTTGAATGTACTTACCTCAAGGATTTAAATTTCAAACTCAATGACGTTTTACATTCCTAGACATGCATGCTAAGTAAGGATCTAGGTTAGAGACCGTTTCTTTTGGGTCGGGTCTTTACAGTTGGTATCGAGCCCAGAGTTATAGGTTCTCGTAGACTCGACTCGCAGCTTGTAGGTTGTTTTCCATGATCATCAGCGCTCCGCCACCATCGTGTATGTCCGAAAGTTTAAGGTTAAGGGTTAAGAATTACAATGCCATTTACACCTTGCATGTATATGACTTGTTGTTGAGGAGCAGGAAAACAGTTCGACTCATTGTTCGCTTTGAGTGTAGATTGTCGTTATGCCGATCCACTCGTAGAGGCGCGGAGGCTCGAGGCCGACCACCAAACAGCGCGATTCGTATTGATTCCGACACGGGAGGGACGCCGTCCCAAGCCGATGCGCCGATGTTTGGCCGCCTACAGTGCCCTTCTCGCTGTGTTGCCCGGTGAGGGCGTGGAGGCAACTCACCCTCGGAGGTCGCACCGGAGTTGCTTTTGTGGAGTCCATGAGGGCTCTTATGGTTGGGTTGTCGTCCGACGCAGGGCCGAGCAGAGGGTCGAGACGCAGCTCGCAAGCCGCACGCAGCAGGGAGGAGTCTCGATTCAGATAGAGCAAATGACCGAGTTAGTTCAAAGAGAGGACACCGCAGCGCCACCAAGATCACCGCCACTCAAAGAGCCAATTGTGAACGAGGCCGTTGTGGCGGAAGGTGCCGAGGATTTGGGCAAGTGGCTAAACGATTTCGTCAAATGGAAGCCGAGAAGTTTAGTGCCCTAGAGAACCACCGTGGCAGCCCGGTGGATTGCCGAGCTAGAGTATACTTTTATGGTAATGGCTTGTCCTCGAGGTGCAATGAGCTCGATGTGCAACTCATGCGTTAGCCGAAACAACTAAGTGGTGGTGGGATTCCACCCCGAGTGAGAGACCTACTGGTCTCCCCGCCACACGGGAATTCTTCAAGGCCGAGTTCAAGGCAAAATTGATCGGTGAAGAAGCCCAAGAAAAGATGATTGAGCTATTTTCAACCTTAGCAGTGGTCCACCCAATCGAGGTGTATGAGAGGAAGTTTTCGAATATGGGTACTTCGCACCGCAGCTTGATTGCTACTCCCGAATCAAGATCGTGAAGTTTATTGCGGGTCCGAGGCGGGAGTGTCTCAGATGTTAGGGCACAGCCCTGCAGACTTTTGCCAAGGCGCGGCAGCTTGGCAACTATCTATGATGGAAAGTATCCTCCGTGAGCGAGTTGTTAGTGCTTGTGGTGCGTAAGGCCCCAGTGTACTCGGGTCGGCGCGTAAGTTTGACGCAGGAGGTAATGGTCATGGAGGCGGTCGGCCGCTCGGTACTTATCATGGCGGAGACCAAAGACCGATCGTGAATCGTGATCACCTCGCCAACAGGCGTGGGGAGGCCGCCACCGTATTGTAGACCCCGTGGTAAACAAAGATTGGGGGCCGTGTGGTGGTAACCCTAGAGCTTGCTATAATCGTGGCAAGGAGGGGCATCAGCCCCGGCATTGCAACCAGAGGGCGATGGTGGCACAACCAGCTCAAAGAAAGGGGAAGAGTATATGCTACGACTCGCCAGAGGTTGAGAGAGCCGACCAGCAGCAGGGCGTGTGCGCTCCTAGTTCTTGAACACCTCGCCTTTGTGTTGTTTGATTCGGGTTCCACCCATTCTTTTGTTTCTGCTGCTTTTGCCGAGCGTGCTTGCATGAATTTAGAGCCTCTAGGTTTTGAGTTATCCGTCGCTACTCCTCGAGAACTAGTATGTCGGCTAGCCTTGAAGGTAAGGGGACGGTCGGATACAAGTGTCCACCGCACTCTGCAGGAGTTACCCTCATAGTGTTAGCTATGAGCGGTTTTGATGTGATCCTCGGCATGGATTGGTTAGCCGATAACCACGCTATGATTGACTGTCGTTGTAAGGAGGTGGTGTTCAGCCGCCGGTAGGCCTACCTTTAAATTTCGGGGCACCCAGAGGGGTGTGTCCGCCGTGATTTCGGTGTTAAAGCTCACCGCTTGTTAGCTCGAGGAGCTTGGGGTTTCTTTGCTAAGTTGACTGGGGAGAACCGTGACCAGCTATCTGTCGAACAGGTGCCCATAGTGCAAGAGTTTGCGGATGTTTTTCCCGAAGAGTTGCCTAGCCTGCCGCCGAAGAGGGAGGTGGACTTCTCAATAGAGCTTGAGCCGGGGACTCGCCCTATCTCGAAAGCTCCTTATCGCATGGCGCCAAAGCAGAGCCGAAAGAGTTAAAAGAACAAATGCAGGAGTTGCTTGACAGAGGATTTATTAGGCCGAGTGTGTCCTCGTGGGAGCACCCGTGGCTTTGCTTGTTAAGAAAAAGGATGGCTCGATGCGTCTATGCATCGATTACAGGGAACTGAACAAGGTAACCATTAAGAACAAGTACCCGCTGCCTCGTATCGATGACCTGTTTGACCAGCTCCAGGGAGCTTGTGTGTTTTCAAAGATTGACTTGAGGTCGGGCTACCACCAGTTGAGGATTCGGGATGCAGATATTCCCAAGACAGCGTTCAGGTCGAGGTATGGGCATTATGAGTTCGTAGTCATGTCTTTCGGACTGACGAACTCCCCAGCTGCATTGATGGACATGATGGACAGAGTGTTCAAGGCGTTCTTGGACCGCTTTGTCATCGTGTTCATAGACGACATTCTTGTGTACTCCAAGTCTAAGGAGGACCATGCCTCGCACCTAAGGCAGATTTTGGCAGCCTTGCGCGAGAACAAGCTCTATGCGAAGTTCTCAAAGTGTGACTTTTGGCTCGAGGAGGTAGCTTTTCTGGGACACGTGTCTAAGGTGGGAGTGGTTGTGGACCCTTCGAAGGTAGAGGCCGTTAGTTCGTGGGCCAGACCGACGACTGTGTCGGAGATTCGTAGCTTCCTGGGTCTGGCCGGATATTACCGACGTTTCGTTCAAAATTTTTCCGCTATAGCCGCCCCGCTTACTCGATTGACGAGGAAGGGTGTTGATTTCGTTTGGGATAGGAAGTGCGATGAGAGTTTTGCTAAGCTAAAGATTCAGATTTTCTCGGATCACCAAAGCCTCAAGTATTTCTTCACTCAGAAGGACCTGAACATGAGGCAGAGGAGGTGGTTGGAACTCGTGAAGGATTACGACTGTGAGATATTGTATCACCCTGGAAAGGCAAATGTTGTGGCAGATGCACTAAGTAGGAAGACCTCGCATCTAGCGACGTTGGCAAATCCCAAAAGTATCATAAGGAAAGACCTCGAGAGAGCGAAAATAGCAAAGTTGTTAGGGGATGTTACCGCTGTGTAGCTCACTTGACCATCCAGCCTTCGGTAAGGCAAAGGATTATTGACGGCCAATTGAATGATCCTAAGTTGAAAAAGTTGTATGAGAGGGTCCAGCTGATGGTGACTTTGATTTTGAGATATTTGCGATGGTGGCTTGAGATATAAGGGTCGGCTATGTGTCCCAACCGATGCCGGATTCGTTCGAATTGTTGACCGAGGCTCACACCTCGCCTTTGCATGGCACCCGTGGGGTAACAAGATGTACCAAGATCTTAAGCGCACTTTTTGGTGGATGGGGATGAAGAGAGAGATTGCCCGGTTTGTCGGTCGGTGTCTCACTTGTCGGCAAGTGAAGGCGCCTAGGCGTAAAACCAGCAGGGTTGCTTTGCAGATCGCTCGGTGCCACAAAGGAAGTGGGAGGAAATTACCATGGATTTTATTTCAGATTGCCCGAACCCCTAGAGGATATGCACGATTTGGGTGGTCGTTGATAGGTTGACTAAGTGTGCCCACTTCGCTCCGGCAGATAAACTACACCGTGGAGCAAGGCACACTGCTCCTTGAGCAGATAGTGAGGTACCACGGAGTGCCGCTTAAAATTATCTCCGACCGGGATTCCCGCTTTACATCACGGTTTTGGAAGGCCCTTCAGTGTGTTTGGGCACAGAGTGCAATGCTACAAAGACACCCTTCCACCCACAATGCATCACGCCGACCGAGCGCGGTTAATCGATCTTAGAGGATATGTTGCGAGCCTGCGTGTTGGATTTCCCCGCAGCTTGGGATCGATGATTTGTATTTGATGGAGTTCGCCTACAACAATAGTTTTCACCAACCATTCGGATGGCACCGCTTTGAAGCATTGTATGGTAAGCGCCGCAGATCCCCAGTGATTCTGGAAGAGGTTGAGACAGCGGTATTGGGTCCAGAGTTGCTCCAATTGACCAATGAGGCATCCCGTAAGATCGAGCTCGAATGTTGACCGCCCGCAGCAGCGGCGTAAGAGCTACGCCGATGTCGACGTAGAGTTGGAGTTTGAGATTGGCCAACGTGTTCCTTAAGGTGGCTCCGGCGCGTGGAGTTCTCGAGGTTTGGTAGGAAGGGGAAGCCGAGCCCCGTGTTTGTCGGACCATTCGAGATCCTCGAGAGGATCGGGGCCGTAGCTTACCGGTTAGCATTGCCGCCACCTTGGGCTGCAGCAGCATAGTGTGTTCCATGTTTCGATGCTCCGCCAAGATGTGGCGCACCCTTCGCATGTCATAGATTTCGAGCCTTTGCAAATAAACCATGACTCGAGCTTTGAGGAAAAGCCCATAAAGATCTTAGCATTTGAGAAGAAAGTCTTGAGGAACCGAGCTATTGATTTAGTGAAAGTGCAAAGTGGCGGAATCAGAGAGTCGAGGAAGCTACTTGGGAGTTGGAAGGGGAGATGAGGAGAAATTACCCGGGTTGTTTTAGTGCAAAGAACTTCCGAGGACGGAAGTCCTCCAAGGAGGGAGTATTGTAACAAATCCGGATTTTAGTTAAATATAAAATAAGGTTTAAAAGATGTTTTTGAAGACTCGAACCCTCGGCCTCAAAGAGAGATGGGAGTTTGGAATTAATTAAGGAAAATAAATGCGCCAACTTGGGTTTGAAGGAGGGAAGCCTTGGGAAGGGAATTTTGGATTTCCAAGCTTATTTAATTTGAGGAAGAAAGAAAAAAAAAAGAAAGCACTCCTCTCGCAAAACCCTCTCAACAAACCCTCGCCGCCGCCCACCCCACCCTGCCGTCGCACTGCCCAGCCTCGCCGTCGCACTCGCCACCCGTCGCCAAGACCGATCAACCAGCCGTGCCGCCGCACCGTGCGCCCGCCGCTTCGCTCGCTGCCGCGCCGCGCGCCGCCGCCGCCATCGCCACACCGGCGCCCCAGCGCCGCTCCGACCGACCGCACCAGCGAGATCGCGTCTCAAAGACACCCACCGTGCCGTCCGTCCGTGTGCCTCTCGGCGCCGCCCACTCGCTTTGCTCCAGCCGAGCCCGCTTCGCCCGCGCGGCTTCTCGTCCGCGACGCGACGCCCCGCTCGGCACTCCAAGACTGTCAAGGCTCACAGCGCCAAAGACGCTGACCGCGTCAGATGATCGTCGCCCGCCGCACGCCCCGCCGCCAGATCGCCGAGGGCCACGCGCTTGCCCTTGCACCAGCGCACCCGCGCCAGCAGCGCCTCTTGCACTGCACCCCCAAGAATGCGCAGCCCCAGCCGATCGATCGCCACAAGCATACGACCGCCGCCGCACGCCCGCTCGCACGCCGCTTTGCCGAGCCCGGTGCCTTCTCGGTTGGTAAATTCCCGAGGCTGACCCTTTGGACTTTTTGTGCTTTTTAGTCGCCGCTGTTGTTAACTTGGTTGATTTTTATTACTTACTTAGGTTGTCGGGTTCGCTTAGAAGCTCGAGAGTCATCCGTTGATCGTTGGTTCTATTCACTTCGTAAGGATTTCTTACCGGGTTGTGTGGACCTCTGCGAATACTTTGATAGCATGCCATGTGTTGTGTTTGTATGGAATTTCTAGTGGATAGGTTGCTTGCTCTTTCTTGTTCCAGTGATTTTGTGCTTGAGATTCCCGATATATCCTGTTAAGTTATCATGCTAGGAGTTAAATTGTCTCGCATATAACCGTGACCTTGTTATCCTCGTTAGTGCCATGCTAGGAATTGGCGGATGATGTATAGTGTAAGAGATTGTAGAGGTAACTAGCGCGTCCCGCTGGGAAGGCCCCGATGGACATCCGGAGGTGTAAGACTCGATGGGCATCCTAGGTGTATAAGTCCCCGATGAGCATCACCGAGTTGGAGGTGTAAGACCCGATGGGCATCCTAGGTGTATAAGTCCCCGATGGGCATCACCGAGTTGGAGGTGTAAGACCCGATGGGCATCCTAGGTGTATAAGTCCCCGATGGGCATCACCGAGTTGGAGGTGTAAGACCCTCGATGGGCATCCTAGGTGTATAAGTCCCCGATGGGCATCACCGAGTTGGAGGTGTAAGACCCGATGGGCATCCTAGGTGTATAAGTCCTCGATGGGCATCACCGAGTTGGAGGTGTAAGACCCGATGGGCATCCTAGGTGTATAAGTCCTCGATGGGCATCACCGAGTTGGAGGTGTAAGACCCGATGGGCATCCTAGGTGTATAAGTCCCCGATGGGCATCACCGAGTTGGAGGTGTAAGACCCGATGGGCATCCTAGGTGTATAAGTCCCGGATGGGCATCACCGACTTGGAGGTGTAAGACCACGATGGGCATCCTAGGTGTATAAGTCCCCAAGGGCAACACTGAGTTTCTAGGTTGTGTAAGCCTCGAATAGGCAAGCCCAAGAGTGACGCTCTGTTGACCCATCCGCTTGCTCCGAGTCATTGCATGGTTGCATGTCCGTGTGCTAAATGATATGTTTTCGTATTGTACCCCTGTTGGGGATTCTTCTTGAGTAACTCGTTGCTCACCCTTATTTTCTCGTGGTTTTCCACCGTGTAACTTGGGACATCGGCAGGATGGCTAGGAGGAGGTCTTTGGATGATCATGGATAGTCGACTGGGATGCATATTCTTTTATTGTTTTCTTATGATTTAGCATGTAGTGGGACTTGAGTCCCTAGGAAAAGTACTCAAAAACCTATTTTATGTTTCTCGCACTGCTTCCCTTGATTTGTTTTAAGAAAGTACCGATCAGTCATCTACCGCTTATTTTAAATGGAATTATATTTTTCTTTGTTTTGAATGTACTTACCTCAAGGATTTAAATTTCAAACTCAATGACGTTTTACATTCCTAAACATGCATGCTAAGTAAGGATCTAGGTTAGAGACCGCTTTCTTTTGGGTCGGGTCCTTACGCTTGGTATCGAGCCCGAGTTATAGGTTCTGTAGATCGACTGCAGCTTGTAGGTTGTTTTCCATGATCATCATCCTCCGCCACCATCGTATGTCCGAAAGTTTAAGGTTAAGGGTTAAGAATTACAATACCATTTGCACCTTGCATGTATATGACTTGTTGTTGAGGAGCAGGAAAACAGTTCGACTCATTGTTCGCTTGAGTGTAGATTGTCGTTATGCCGATCCACTCGTAGAGGGCGAGGAGGCTCGAGGCCGACCAGCCCGGGCATTCGTATTGATTCCGACACGGGAGGGACGTCGTCCCAAGCCGATGCGCGATGTTTGGCCGCCACAGTGCCCTTCTCTGCTGTGTTGCCCTGGTGAGGGCGTGGAGGCAACTCACCCTGGAGGCTGCACCGGAGTTGCTTTTGTGGAGTCCATGAGGGCTCTTATGGTTGGGTTGTTTGTCCCACCGCAGGGCCGAGCAGAGGGTCGAGACGCAGCTCTGAGCTCAAGTAGCTGGCACACAGGGAGGAGTCTCGGATTCAGATAGAGCAAACACCGAAAGTTAGTTCAAAGAGAGGACCGCAGATGCCACCAGATCGCCACTTGACTCAAAGAGAGCCAATTGTGAACGAGGCCGTTGTGGCGGAAGGTGCCGAGGATTTGGGCAAGTGGCTAAAAGATTTCGCCAAATGGAAGCCGAGAAGTTTAGTGCCCCTGGAGAACCACCGTGGCAGCCGTGTGGATTGCCGAGCTAGAGTATACTTTTATGGTAATGGCTTGTCCTAAGGTGCAGCGAGCTCGATGTGCAGCTCATGCGTTAGCTGGAACAGCTAAGTGGTGGTGGGATTCCACCCTGAGTGAGAGACCTACTGGTCTCCCCACGCCACCGGGAATTCTTCAAGGCCGAGTTCAAGGCAAAATTGATCGGTGAAGAAGCCCAAGAAAAGATGATTGAGCTGCTTTCGAACCTTAAGCGGTCCCCACCCAATCGAGGTGTATGAGAGGAAGTTTTCGGAATATGGGTACTTCTGTAAAGACCCGACCCAAAAGGGGCTCTAAATGGGCCTTTACCCCAATGCATGTATTGAAAAATAAAAGACATTATGAAAAATATATTTCGGATCCCAAGTAAAAATAGAAACATTCAACAACCAAAACATACATTTCTAAAAGCATACTCTGAACAGAGATTTATTTAAACCATTTAAACAATCCACAAGTACAAATATGCTGGAATCCATAAAACGTAAGAAAACATCCTAGGGCTCCGTGCCCGTCTACATGCATTCGGGGAAATAACAAAAGTCAAGAGTCAAGATATAATAAAATGGTCGAGATGACAAGGATTCCATGATCACAGCTCCTCCTTCACCATCCTCATCCCGCTTTGATTACCCGTGGAAAACCACGTAATAAGGGTGAGTAACGAATTACTCAAGAAGAATCCCCAACCGGGTACAATACGATATACATGTTCATCTAGAAGAATGTATGCAAGCTATGAGTACAAACACGAGCGGAGCACATAGCTAAGTCCACACTTGGACCTCGGATGCCAACTCGTGGTCTTAGTCCGGAAATACCACAACACACTATACGCTCTATACGGAACAAGTCCCGGCCTCGGCTGCTCTCATCGTCGATACGAAAGGTGCACTCGCTCAAGATCCCGAGGAGCTCTCCATCGGCGCTGTAATGAGCGTAAGCGCGCACCGCATGCTACCGCAAACTCGGGGGAGTGCCGGGTCTAGTGGCAAGCCGCCTGTGTTCGATCCACCATGCCTAACTAAATCTCTCCGGATCGGTGTCACCGACATAGGGTGTGAGACACGGACACGTGAACTATGTCACTGTACCACCGCACTTGAGGCTAAGGAACCGGCCGTGGTAGGCTTACACCGTGAAGCGGTCCTTGCCCTAACAGTGGCAATCAAGGGCTACGGCCGAACACGCCGAGGACGCGTGCGATCGCCGGACGAGGCAATGCCAAGTCATCATCCCGACCGCTGGGGCATTTAACGATCTGCCACCCTCACCCAAGATTGCGGGGCCACCGTTAGGGTTAGCTAAACCCTAACGGGATCGGACGAGTACCATCTCGCACGCCCCCGCTTGGGATGCAAGTTACGTTATGCATCCGCCCGATGATGCTACCTACCCCGAACTCTAAACCATAGCAATAATAACAATTCAATCAATGCACCCAATACGTGCTCAATGATACAAGGAACCTAGCATGATACTACGAAGCAAGAACAGATATCGAACATGCCGAATGGAACAACCTAGCATGGGCTAACATGAGAAACAATACAAGAGTTCATGCCATCAGAAATTGAACAGAGCACCTAGGGCTAAACATGCTAGTAATCATACACAGCATACAAAACAACAATCACAAATATACCGCAGGCCCACACAACTCCTGTAAGAAATCCTTACCTTGGTCTGGAGGCTTCTACACACAAATCCTAAGTCATGGAACAATCCCGAGCTAGCGAAAGGAACCTAGCAAACCAATAATAATCAGCATCTAAAACGTCTAAACAACAAAAGAACGAAGAAGCTCGACTCGGGAACTCACGCGCACGCGGCGACACGAGCTTGAGCTCGCGGCGAGCGAGCCGCACGGCAGTGGTGGGCGCAGCCGCGTCTTGCACGCAGTGGGGGCTGCCGCCGCCGCGCGCCGCGGGGCACCGGCACGGATGCACGACAGGGACGCAGCGCGGCGAAGCGCCCTGGCGCGCGGCGGCTTCGAAGGCGAAGGCGCGCGGCGCGGCGCGTGCGGCGACGCGACGACGACGCTGACGCGCGCGCGCGGGCGCTGTCTGTTCGCTGCGCGATCGCACACGCACGACGACGCAGCGATGGCGCGCGGGAGGGCTGCGACGGTGGATTTGGCGCGACTGCGAGCGATGGCGTCGCGGCGGGGCGCTTCAACAGATCTGGGCGACCTGGTGAGCGATGGCGTGCGGCAGGGGCTGCTCAACGGATCTGGGCGATCCGGTGCGACGGCAGGGCGATCCGATGCGACGGTAGGGGTGATCGCATGCGATCCGCCGGTGGGCGACGCGGCGACGATGGTCGCTGGCCGGGCTTCTCTCGGTGGCCGCAATCAACACAAACACACACAACACACCTGTTGCACTCGGCCAAAAGCACACCAAACGGATGAGAAGAAGAAGAGGAAGATCGATACCTACCCTAATGATGATGAACGATCCAAGGGAGCTGCAAGGATGAAGAATCGGCAAGGGCTATGGAGAGGGAGAGCTTGTGCGGCCAAGAGGAGATTTGGAGAAGAAGATGGAATAAACCTAATTCTATTTCATTTAACCAAATGCACCAAAACTCCAAAATCCAAGGTTAACTAAGATGTGATGCGAGAAAGAGCAACAAGAGCACCTAATGGCTCAATTGGCACACATCTCTACAAGCTTCCCAAGAGACCCGGTTCAAACCCCTACAAGCAAAGACAAATTCCTTTATTTTTACTTTTGCATCAAACCTTGCTCAAACCAAACCACAAACCCCTCCAAAAACCTACAAAAACCATCCAATAATTTTAGTAATCGAAAAAGACACAAACGACCACGACGGCCCACCAAATTACCAAATTACCCCTAGAGCATACCTCGGAAGACCGGAAAGAAAAACCTGGGTCGTTACAACTTCGCACCGCAGTTGATTGCTACTCCTGAACTGAAGATCAGGAAGTTTATTGCGGGTCTGAGGCAGGGAGTGTCTCAGGATGTTAGGGCACAGCCCCGAGAGGCTTTTGCCAAGGCAAAGTCAGATTGGCAACTATCTATGATGGAAAGTATCCTCCGAGCAAGTTGTTAGTGCTTTGTGGTGCGTAAAGCCCCAGATGTACTCGGGTCGAAGCGTAAGTTTGACGCAGAGGTAATGGTCATGGAGGCGGTCGCGCGCCGTGGGGGTACTTATCATGGCGAGACCAAAGACCGGATCGAATCGCGTGATCACCGCCAACAGTATGCGGGGGAGGCCGCCACCGTATTGTAGACCCTGTGGTAAACAGCATTAGGGGCCGTGTGGTGGTAACCCTAGAGCTTGCTATAACTGTGGCAAGGAGGGGCATCAGGCCCGGCATTGCAACCAGAGGGCAGTGGTGGCACAAACCACTTCAAAGAAATAGGAAGAGTATATGCTACGACTCGCCAGGAGGCTAAGAGAGCCGAACCCGCAGTGGCAGGTACGCTCCTAGTTCTTGAACACCTCGCCTTTGTGTTGTTTGATTCGGGTTCCACCCATTCTTTTGTTTCTGCTATTTTTGCCGAGCGTGCTTGCATGAATTTAGAGCCTCTAGGTTTTGAGTTATCTGTCGCTACTCCCTCGGGAACTAGTATGCTGGCTAGCTTTGAAGGTAAGGGACGGTCGGATACAAGTGTCCGACCAGCACTCTGCAGGTTACCCTCATAGTGTTAGCTATGAGCGGTTTTGATGTGATCCTCGTCATGGATTGGTTAGCTGATAACCACGCTATGATTGACTGTCGTTGTAAGGAGGTGGTGTTGACCCCGCGCTTAAGAGATTGTTTGACAGAGTTAGTACTGACGGGGATTTTGATTTCGTATATTCATCAGACAGTGGGTTGACTTATAGAGGCCGGTTGTGTGTTCCGGATGTTGCAGGATTGAGAGCAGAGTTGCTCTCAGAGGCCCACAGTTCTCCGTTTGCTTGGCACCCCGGGTACCAAGATGTATCGAGACCTTAAGCGCGACATTATTCGGTGGATGGGTATGAAGAGAGATGTTGCGGAGTTTGTCAGTCGGTGTCTCACTTGTCAGCAAGTGAAGGCACCCATGCAGAGGCCGGTCGGTTTGTTGCAGCCGCTGAGTGTGCCTCAGTGGAAATGGGAAGAGATCTCCATGGACTTTATTTCTGGTTTGCCGAGGACTCCGAGGAAGTTCTCTCAGATCTGGGTGATAGTCGACCGTTTGACTAAGAGCGCACACTTCATTCCCGGTAGAGACACTTATACCGTGGAACAGTGAGCACAGTTGTTGTTGGAGCAGATCATCCATTATCATGGTGTGCCTGTGAGGATTGTATCTGACCGTGACTCGCGGTTCACTTCTCGTTTCTGGAGAGCACTCCAGAAAGGTTTAGGCACTGAGTGCAGTTTTAGCACAACTTTTCACCCTCAGACAGATCGACAGACTGAGTGGGTGAACCAGATTCTCGAGGATATGTTGAGGGCTTGTGTGTTGGATTTCCCAGGAAGTTGGGACCAGTATATGTATCTGATAGAGTTTGCATATAACAACAGTTACCAGTCGACGATTCAGATGGCTCCATTCGAGGCTTTGTATGGGAAGCGTTGTCGGTCCCCTGTGTTCTGGGAAGTGGTTGGTGATAGGCTGGTTTTGGGTCCCGAGTTGCTGCAGTTGACTAATAGAGCAGTGCAGAAGATTAGAGCTCGTATGTTGACAGCTCAGAGTAGGCAGAAAGGTTACGCCGATGTTCGGCGTCGAGATTTGGAGTTTGAGGTTGGTCAGCATGTGTTCCTAAAGGTTGCTCCGATGCGAGGTGTTTTGAGGTTTGGTAAGCATGGGAAGTTGAGTCCCCGTTTTGTTGGTCCGTTTGAGATTCTGGGGAGGATTGGCAGAGTTGCTTATCGGTTGGCTCTACCTCCGTCATTGTCAGCGATGCACAGTGTGTTCCATGTTTCGATGTTGAGGCAGTATGTGCCGGACCCGTCACATATTGTGGACTTTGAGCCCTTGCAGCTGAATGAGGATTTCAGCTTCGAGGAGAAGCCAGTGAGGATCCTTGCCTTTGAGACAAAGACGTTGCGTAATCGTGAGATTCGTTTGGTCAAGGTTTAGTGGAGGAGTCACAGTTCTGGGGAAACCACTTGGGAGCGGGAAGACGAGATGAGATTGCACTATCCTGAGCTGTTCCAGTCTTAAGGACTTTCAAGGACGAAAGTCATAAAAAGGAGGGAACAATTTAACGGCCCAGGTGTTCATCCCGGTCCTCCAGTTATGCCCTAGGGGTATTTTGGTAATTTGGTCGGGTCGTCAGGGCCGTTTATGTCTTTTTCCAGTCGATAAAATTATTGGATGGATTGATGTAAGTTTTTGAGGCTTTGTGGATGGGTTTGAGCATGGATAGTTGTAAAAGTAAAAATAAAGGAGTTTTTGTAGCAGCTGGTATTTGAACCCAAGTCTCCGGGAAAGCCTGTGGGGATGCGTGCCAGTTGAGCTATGGAGAGCTCTTGTTGCTCTTTCGTAGGCCAACACGCCAGATTGCCCCGCGCGTCCTCGCCCGAGCAGCTCGTCCGCGTCCGCATCGCACGCCCAGCGCCCGCGCGTCCTCGCCTGTGTCGTGCCCCAGCGCCTGCCCCGCGCGCAGCCAGCGCCCAGCCAAGCTGCACCAGCCTGCCAGCAGCGCCTAGCCTCGTGTCGCCGTGCCGTGTGAGTGCTTCCGAGCCGAGCCTGCTGTTTTATTATTTTTAGGCTTATAGATGTTGATTATTATTGTGTTTGCTAGGTTCCGTTAGCTAGCTCGGGATTGTTCGCAGTTTAGGATTTGTGGGTACAAGCCTCCCGACCAAGGTAAGGATTTCTTACCGGTGTTGTGTGGGCCCTGCGATATTGCATGTGATTGCTGTTTGTGATTATCAGCATGTATAGTGATAGGTGCTCTGTTCTGAATTTCCGACTGGCATGATTTCTTATGTTGTTTCTCATGTTAGTCGATGCTAGGTTGTTCCGTTCTGGCATGCTCATATCGGTTCTTGCTTCGTAGTACCATGCTAGGCTCGTTGTATCTGTTGAGCACGTTTTGGATTGTATTGGATTGTTTGTTATTGATATGATAGGTTAGAGTGTCGGTAGGTAGCATCATCCGGGCCCGATGCATAAAGTATCTTGCATCCTTGGCAGGGACGTACGAGGTAGTACTCCATCCCTGGACCCCGTTAGGGTTTAGCTAACCCGACCGGTAGGCCCTGCAATCTTGGGTGAGGGTGGCAGACTGTTAAATGCCCCAACGGTCGGGACGATGACTTGGCATTGCCTCGTCCCCGACAGCCGGCACGTCCTCAGCGTGTTTGGCAGTAGCCCCTGATTGCCACCTGTTAGGGCAAGGACGGCTTCATGGTGTAAGCCTACCACGACCGATTCCTTAGCCTCAAGTGCGGTGGTTCAGGCTGACATAGTTCACGTGTCCAGGTCTCACACCCCTATGTCAGTGACACCGATCCAGAGATTTAGTTAGGCATGGTGACTGGACATGGGCAGCTTGCCACTAGACCCGGCACCTCCCATGGTCTGCAGTAGCATTCGGTGTACGCTTACGCTCATTACAGAGCCGACCGGAGAGCTCCTCGGGATCTTGAGCTAGTACATCTTTCGTATCGACAGTAGACAGGCTGAGGCCGAGACTTTTTTCTCGTATAGGGCGTATTGTGTGGTGTGGTTTATTCCAGACTAAGACCCTGAGTTGGCATCCGAAGATTATGTGGATTTAAGCTATGTGCTCCATTCTGTGTTTATATTCATAGCTTGCATACATTCATCTAGATGACCATGCATATCGTATTGTACCGCGGTTGGGGATTCTTACTAGGTAATTCGTTACTCACCCTTATTTTGTGGTTTCCACAGGTAACCAAGGTGCGAGACAGGATGGCTGAAGGAGGAGCTGTGATCATGGGAATCCTCGCTTGTCGCCTCTCGACTTTTTATATTATGACTCTTGTCTTTTATTTTCCCCGAATGCATGTACGCACGAGCCCTAGGATGTTTTCTAAATGTTTTGTGGATTCCAGCATTGTTGTATATCGGAAGGTTTTGAATGATTTTTAATAAATCTCTGATCAGAGTAAACTTTGGAAATGTATTTGTCTCAAACAGTGCTTGGAGACAGAAATGTGTTTTCAAAGAAATCTGTAATGATTTCTGTTTAAATGTTGAATGTTTTAAGTTTTTAATTGGAATCCGAAATCATATTTGCATATTGTCCTTCACTTTGAATGCATGCATTGGGGTAAAGGCCCATTTAGAGCCCCTCTTTGGGTCGGGTCTTTACAGCCTCGGCGAGGGGTGAGCGATGCGACACTGTGCGGCCAGGACTCGGGCGACGCGACACGGACCTGGGGGAGCTGGGCGACACTATGCGGCGCGACTGGGGCAGGGGCAACTCGGGCTGGGCGGCCTGGGAGCTGGGCGAAGCGAGCTGAGCTGGGGCTCGTGCTGGCTCGGGCTTGGGCGAGCTGGGCGCTTGTGACGAACCCGACCCAAAACATGGTCCTAAAACGGGGTTCTGACTCAGCATGCAAGTTAAATATGATAACAAGCGGTTTAGTGCTCATATTTAAAAACCTTTCAAAACATATGAGAAGGGGGAACCCTTAAAACATAAACAAAAGTTTTCATTTAAACAATCCAACGAAGTAAAACAACCTGGCCAGTATTTATAAAAATATACAATACAATTTAAACCACGTTTTAAACAATGTTCCCCTAGGACTCCTCTCCATCTACATGCTGAATAAACAATGCAATAATAAATGGCAGAGTGCCGGCGGCTCCCCATGATCAATCAGCTCCCTTCGCTACCCATCTTGGTGCTGTCCCAAGTTACCGGAAAGATAAATAAGGGTGAGTATAAACATACTCAGTAAGAATCCCCAACCGGGGTACAATACGATACATCAGTCATCTAGCACCTCAACATGCAAGCAAACAGCTATCAACACAAATCATAGCTCAACGAGCTCATAAAATAAGATCTGGAGTCATCGGAAGTCTCTTACTTCCGACCTAGGGATTGGATACACTGACAAATCCTGGACATCACCGAGGTATCTGTCACTCGGGGGGAATACACTAATCCCTAGAATGTCCTCAAGGGCCTCCTTGCCCTTGCACTAAACTGGACTTACAGGAGAGTACCCGAAGTCAGGCTCTATCGGAAGGAAAGGTGTACTCACGAACATTAGCCCGGGGGAGCTCTCCGAACCGACAACTAACTCGTGTGCGCTCACACCGCATGCTGCTGCAACCGGCGTAAATGCGGGGGCCAAAGGGCAAACTATTCGGGCCAGATACGCATGCCTATGACTCGGAAGCGGTGTCACTGATCACGATGAGCGAGGCCCTCGGCGCCATCTGCAGGCAAAGATGATCCACCGACCTAAAGCTAAGAACCGCCAGGCGGCGAGCTTACATCGATGGCGGTGGTTCTCGCTCTAGCAGCTACAAACTAGGCTTATGCCGAAGTGGGTAGCTAAGTCCACAACCGGCGGGTCGGGGCGGAAAGCAAGATACGTTATGTCACGCACACTTTACTCCTGACCTGAGCTAAATCCACCTTGGCGACCGGTGGGGGGAAGCAAGATACGCAGGCGGCGGGCGCTGGGCGCGGCGGCGGCGAGGCGAGGGCGCGCGACGCGAGCGGTACCGGGCCGGGCGCCGGGCGCCGCGCGCGCGCTCGGCATGGGATGACGCGCGGGGACGAGCTCGGCAAGCACAGGGGCGCGAG
The DNA here is from genome assembly GCA_036507275.1 of Sicyos edulis. Lineage (NCBI taxonomy): Eukaryota > Viridiplantae > Streptophyta > Magnoliopsida > Cucurbitales > Cucurbitaceae > Sicyos > Sicyos edulis. The sequence goes on from CM071847.1 coordinate 13,982,061, forward strand.
CGCGAGGCGACGGGACGCGACGGGTTCGAGGTGCTGGATCTGGCAAGGTGAGTTACAGGGGCGTGTGACTCGGACTTGGGCGACGCGGGCTTGGGCGAGCAGGGGCTGGGCTCGGGACGACGTGGGCGAGGGAGAGCTAGGCGACACGGGGCCTGGGAATCGCGGGCTTGGGCGACTGGAGCCGGGCGACTGGCCGGGTGAGCCGGGCGCTGGGTCGTGACGCTGCTAGACATCAGGTCTTGGTGGGCTCGGGCGTGGGCGAGCTGGGTGGGCGACCATGGGCTGGCTCGGGCGACCAAGGGGCTGGGGTCGGGCTGGAGGAGTGAGAAAGGGGAAAAAATGGGGAAAAGGAAAAATGGGGAAAAAATAAAGGAAAATGGGATTTATTTCTTTTTTTTCTTTTATTAATTTTCCATCCTTATCCAAATAAATCCAATTTTCCAATTTCTAAAATAAGCCTTAAAATCCTTAAATCCTATTTCTCGGCTTCCTCCTTCGAGACCCGACTGAAGCAACCATTTCCAATCAACAAATCTCACTTAAAACAACCTCCCAAATCAACACTGAGGGCCCGGCTCGAATCCCGAAGAAAACACCCAAACAACCATCACTTTGCCCAAAACCCAAATCACAACCGAACTCCCAAACGAAAATCCCAAACACCTCGGGACTCGCTGCCCACAACAAACAAACCTCAACAAAGGCAGGAGCTGCCTCGAATCCCTGAAAATCCACAAATCCTGCCCGGGGAGCAAAAAGACCAAAATACCCCTAAGGGTCAAAACAGCTCTAACGGCCCAACCGAACCACTGAATCTGAACCGGAAGCTCCTCGAGCACTGGGATAGAAACGTGGGCCGTTACAGCACTGGGTTTGGGCGACCAAGGGGCTGGCTCGGGCTAGAAGGGGGTGAGGGCTCGGGGAGAGAGAGAGAGAGAAAAGGGAAAAATGGGAATTTTGGGGAAAAATAAAGGAAAAATGGGATTTTTTTATTTCTTTTTCTCTTTTATTATTTTTCCATCCTTATCCAAATATCCATTTTATCCAATTTTTAAAATAAGCCTTAAAATCCTTAAAATCCCATTTCCCGACTTCCTCCTTCGAGACCTGACTGAAGCAACCTTTTCCAATAAATAAATCTCACTTAAATCAACCTCCCAAATCAACTCTAAGGGCCCGGGCTCGAATCCCAAAGGAAACACCCAAACAACCATAACTTTGGCCAAAACCCAAATCACAACCGAACTTCCAAACGAATAGCCCAAACATCTCAGGACTCGCAACCACCAACAAACAAGCCTCGACAAAGGCAGGTGCTGCCTCGGGAACCTGAAAATCCACAAATCCTTCCCGGGGAGCAAAAAGACCAAAATGCCCCTAAGGGTCAAAACGGCTCTAACGGCCCAACCGAACCACTGAATCTGAACCGGAAGCTCCTCTAGAACCGGAATAGAAAACTGGGTCGTTACAAGCTTACCGGTTAGCATTGCCGCCGTCCTTGGCTGTAGTGCATAGTGTGTTCCATGTTTAGATGCTCCGCCAGTATGTGGCAGACCCTTCGCACATCATAGATTTTGAGCCTTTGCAGCTGAACAGTGACCTGAGATTTGAGGAAAGACCCATAAAGGTCTTAGCATTTGAGAAGAAAGTCTTGAGGAACCGAGCCATTGATCTAGTGAAAGTGCAGTGGCGGAATAAGGGAGTTGAGGAAGCTACTTGGGAGTTGGAAGGAGAGATGAGGAGGAACTACCCGGAGTTATTCTAGTACAGCGACTTTCGGGGACAAAAGTCTTCTAAGGAGGGAGTATTGTAATAGCCCGAATTTCAGTTAAAATAAAATAAGGTTTAAAAGGTGTTATTTGGAAGACTCGAACCCTTGGCCTCAAAGAGAGTTGGGAGTTTGGAATTAATTAAGGAAAATAAATGCGTCAGCTAGGGTTTGAAGGAGGAATGCCTTGGGAAGGGATTTTGGATCACCAAGCCTATTTTATTTAGGGAAAAAGGAAAAAGAAAAGGAAAAAAAGAAAAGGAAAAAGGAAAGAACCTCACCCTCACGCAAACCCTCTCCCCCTCACCCTCGCCGCCCTTGACACTCACCGTAAAGACTGCAGCGCGCCCAAATCCGCACTGAACCGTGCGCCCCAGCGCACCGTCCGCGTCCTCACGATAGCGCCCCCGCGCCGTCGCGTCTGCTCAATTGCGCTAGCGCCAGCGCCCCGCAGAGCCCCGTCTGCTCACCTATGCCGCCCGCAGCCTTGCCGTGAGCCTGCCTGGCCGAAGACAGCTTGGAGCCGAGCCTGGTGTCTTCTCTATTGGTAATTCGCGTGCCCCCACTCTTTGGACCTTAAGATTTTAGCTGCTGTTTAGTTAATTAGGATGATTTTAATTACTTGCTTAGGTTGCTCGGGTTTGCTTAGAAGCTCGAGGGTCACTTGTTGATTGTTGTTCTGCTCACTTCCAGGTAAGGATTCCTTACCGGGGTTGTGTGGACCCTGCGAATACTTGATAGCATGCCATATCTTGTGACTGTATGAAATTTCTAGTGAATAGGTTACATGCTCTCTTGCATCCAGATTGTGTTGTGCTTGTTTTCCTGTTATATTATATTAGGTCCATGCTAGGGGTTTCCTTATCTTCGCATAACCTCGTCTTGTTTTAATCTGTTAGTTCCATGCTAGGGATAGGCAGGTGATGTATAGTGTAGAAGCCTGTAGGGGTAGCTAGTTTAGGTCCCGCTTGGCTAAGCCCCTGATGGGCATCCTAAATGTGTAAGACCCCGATGGGCATCATTGATTGGAGGTGTAAGACCCCGATGGGCATCCTAGATGTGTAAGACCCCGATGGGCATCATTGATTGGAGGTGTAAGACTCCGATGGGCATCATTGATTGGAGGTGTAAGACCCCGATGGGCATCCTAGATGTGTAAGACCCCGATGGGCATCATTGATTGGAGGTGTAAGACCCTGATGGGCATCCTAGATGTGTAAGACCCCGATGGGCATCATTGATTGGAGGTGTAAGACCCCGATGGGCATTCTAGATGTGTAAGACCCCGATGGGCATCATTGATTGGAGGTGTAAGACCCCGATGGGCATCCTAGATGTGTAAGACCCCGATGGGCATCATTGATTGGAGGTGTAAGACCCCAATGGGCATCCTAGATGTGTAAGACCCCGATGGGCATCATTGATTGGAGGTGTAAGACCCCGATGGGCATCCTAGATGTGTAAGACCCCGATGGGCATCCTAGATGTGTAAGACCCCGATGGGCATCATTGATTGGAGGTGTAAGACCCCGATGAGCATCCTAGATGTGTAAGACCCTGATGGGCATCATTGATTGGAGGTTTAAGACCCTGATGGGCATCCTTGTGTATAAGTCCCCGATGGGCATCACTAAGTCCTAGGTTGTGTAAGACCCCGAAGGGCATCCAAGTGTAGAACCTAGGATAGGCTGTAGATGTAAGCCCTTGAATAGGCTCGCTCTAAGAGTAGCTCATAGCCTAAACCAACTGTTTGCTATAAGTCATTGTATGGTTGCATGTCAGTGTGCTAAATGAGATGTTTTCGTATTGTACCCCGGTTGGGGATTCTTACTGAGTAACTCGTTGCTCACCCTTATTTTCTGTGTTTTTCCACCAGGTAACTTGGGACAGAGGCTGGATGGCTAGGAGGAGGCTGCTGGATGATCATGGATAGCTGAACTCTGAGTTGCACGTTTCTTTTATTATTTTTATGAATTAGCATGTAGTGGGACTTGAGTCCCTAGGAAAGCACTCAACAAAAAACTGTTTAATGTTTCTCGAACCGTTTTCTTGGTTTTCTTTTAAGAAAGTACTGATCAGTCACTTACTTGTTGATTTTACTTACTGGATTTATGGTTTGTTTTAATTGTGTTGATTGAAAAGTTTTAAATTTGGTACTCTGAATGGTGATTTTACATTCTTAATCATGCATGCTAAGTTAAGGATCTAGGTTAGAGACCGTTTCTCGGGTCGGGTCCTTACATTGACATCTATTTGGGACCAGCTTTTGAGTTGATCATTTGGCCGAGGGAGAAAGACCCTCGAGGATGTCTTTGGGATTGGTTAGGAGAACCAATCATTAGGCCAGTAGTAGGAAACTTCCGAGGCTCCCGGACTTAACTTGATTAGCTTGTTGAGCAAAGTTTCTGTGCGGGTAACTGATTGCATGTATACTAGGATGCTAGATGATGGATGTATCGTATTGTACCCCGGTTGGGGATTCTTAATGAGTATGTTTATACTCACCCTTACTTATCTTTCAGGTAACTTGGGATAGCACCGGGATGGCTAGTGGAAGGAGCTATGTGATCATGGGAGCTGCCGGCGAACTCTGTGTCTTTATCTTTTGGAGTCTTTTATTATGTAGTAGCATGCTGAGAACTTTGTTTACTATTGAGACTTGTTAAACTGTTTTGTTTGAAATACTGGCCAGGATTGTTTTAAGGATGTTTATGAAATGTTTGTTTCTATTATGAAGTTTAAATGAGTTTTATCTTTTATTTGTTTCCATAATGTTTTTAAAGTTTTAAATTGTAAGCATGCTAGTAAGAACCAGGGTTTAGGACCACTTTGGGTTGGGTTCTTACAGCTGTCCCCTGTTAGCCCAGGGTGTTGCTAACCAGGTAGAGCAGAACTGCCCAGTATGTTGCAGTTCAGGGTTGCCCAGTGTGTTGCAGCCAGGATTAGCCCAGTGTGTGTCTTGTCCTGTTAGCCTGTGTGTGTTGCTAATCGTGTAGAGCAGATCGCCTAGGTGTTGCGCTTTAGGGTCGCCAAAGGTGTTGTTGTCCTTAGTTAGCCTAGGGTGTGCTAATCTTATTTACTGTACTGTTATAGCTTGAGAATTACTTGAATAGTACTCCTGTTAGTTAGCCTAGTGTGTGCTAACCTTGTCTGGTCGTGAACTTAGACCATGTTGATGATTATCCTGTTGTATTGCTTAAGACTGCCATCTTATGTTTTATCGTTTGTATGCTAGGGTGTTAGGTGATTTGTTGTGCGTATTGTATCTCGCTTGGGGGATCCTTACTTATTTCAATTTGTACTCACCCTTCTGTGGTTTTCTCCACCAGGTAACTTGGCACAACATTGAGGTGGCTAGAGGAGGGAGCTGATGGATCATGGGTAGGCCACTACATAATCTGCGTATGGCACCAGCCGAGTTCAAAGAACTCAAAGTGGACTTGCAGGAGATGCTGGATCGAGGTTTCATTCGACCGAGTGTGTCCCCGTGGGGAGCACCTGTCCTATTTGTTAAAAAGAAGGATGGATCCATGCGTTTATGTATAGACTACAGAGAGTTGAATACAGTCACGGTGAAGAATAAGTATACCCTGCGGCGTATTGATGATCTGTCTGATCAGCTTTAGGGAGCCTCAGTGTTTTCTAAGATTGATTTGAGGTCAGGGTACCATCAGCTGAGGATTCAGGATGCAGATATCCCTAAGACCGCGTTTTGATCGAGGTATAGTCATTATGAGTTCGTGGTCATGTCTTTTGGACTAACGAACACCCCTGCAGCGTTTATGGACATGATGGACAGAGTGTTCAAGGCATTCTTGGATAACTTTGTGTAACGGCCTAGTTTTATATTCCTGTTTTCCAGGTGCCTTCGGTTCATGATTCGATTGTTCGGTTGGGTCGTTAGAGTTGTTTTTGTAACGACCCGACCCGGAAGGGGTTCTAAAATAGGCCGTTACCTCAATGCATGCATTCAAATCTACAGAAAATTTGCAATATGGTGTTCGGATTCTAAGTAAAAACAAAAACATAAAACATCCATTTAAAAAGTCAACATAAAATTCCTGAAACTGTCCCTGTTTCCAAGCACTGCTCCAAGACAAATACATTTACAAAACTTGCTCTGATCAGAGATTTATTTAAAACATACAAGCTTTGCAATAGTTACAACAATGCTAGAATCCGGAAATACAGTCAGCAAACACCCTAGGGTTCCGTGCCCAACTACATGCATTCAGAGGACATTTAAAACATAAAAATAAACAAGACTCAGAGTTGAACAACGGGTTCCCATGATCACAGCTCCTCCTCCAGCCATCCTGTCTCGCACCGTGGTTACCTGTGGAAAAACCACAGAAATAAGGGTGAGTAACGAATTACTCAAGAAGAATCCCCAACCGGGTACAATACGAAAAACATCTCATTTAGCATACCGACATGCAACCAAACAATGACTTAGAGCAAAACGGTAGGTTTAGGCTATGTGCTAACACTAGAGCTAGCCTATCAAGTGCTTTCAACTACAACCTATCCTAGGTTCTACACCTGGATGCCCATCGGGGTTTTACACAACCTAGGATACAATGACACCATGATGCCCATCGGGGACTTACACACAAGGATGCCCATCGGGGTCTTACACCTCTAAACAATGATGCCCATCGGGTCTTACACATACGGATGCCCATCGGGTCTTACACCTCTAGCTATCAATGCGCCCAACGGGTCTTACAAACCTAGGATGCCCATCGGGGTCTTACTCCAGCTAGGATCACTGAGATGCCCATCGGGGTCTTACACTCTTAAGCAGCCTCATGATGCCCATCGGGGGCTTACACACCAGGAACAAAGGCAAAGCCCATCGGGGACTTACCTACATTATGGATCACCCGCTAGCACTAACATGGAACTGTCTGAATATAACAAGAACTGAGAATATGCCAAGATAAAAGACCCTAGCCTCAGAATTAATATAACGAAACACACCAAGACAACACAAACTCAGAAGCAAGAGAAAACATGTAACCTATCCACTAGAATTTCATACAATCACAAGATATGGCATACTATCAATTATTCGCAGGGTCCACACAACCTCGGTAAGAAACCCTTACCTGGCCGGAAGGCAACAACACACAAGAAACCTAAGCTGCGATCGAATCCGAGCAACCTAAAGCGAACCTAACAAACACATCAAAAATCACAATCCATAGGCCTAAATATAATAAAATAACAGGGCACGGCTCGGGTGCTGAGGGGCGCTGCTGCTGGGCGCCGAGGGGCGCAGATGGGCGCAGGGGCTGGCCGCTGGGGCGCGCAGACACGGGCGCTGAGCTGAGCGCTGGGGCACGGCTGGGCGAGCAGGGCGCTAGGGCGCAGACGCGAACGCACGGGCAAGCTGCAAGGAGGCGAGGGCGCGCGGGCGCGAGCTCAGCTGGGCGAGAACGTGCGGCGCGGCTCGGCATAGGGACGGCGCGCGGGCGCGACGCGACGCGATGGCTACAAGACGCTCGATCTGGCACGACGAGCTACAGGGGACTCTCGATCTGGCACGAGGCGGCTCGGATCTGGGCGGCACGAGTGCAGACGGGACGAGCGGCACTGCGCGGCCTGGCTGGGCAAACTCGGGCCGGCGACGCGACTTGTCTGGCGAGCTCGGGCTGGCGACCTGGCTGGGCGAGCTGGGCGTGCAGGCTCGGGTTGGGGGCGAGCTGGGCGAGCTGGGGCTCAGGCTGGGCTAGGCTCGGGCTGGGGGAGAGAGAGAGAGAGAGAGAGAGAGAGAGAGAGAGAGAGAGAGAGAGAGAGAGAGAAAGGGGATTTTTTTTGAAAAAAAGAAAAGGGAAAATGGGAAAATAAAAGGAAAATGGGGATTTAATCTCTTTTTTTTCCATCCTTATCCAAATTAAAACCTTAAAATCCCATTTCCCGGCTTCCTCCTTCGAGACCCGACCGAAGCAACCTCTTCCAAAAATAAAACTCACTTAAATTCAACTCCCAAATCAACACCAAGGGCCCGGGCTCGAATCCCAAAGGAAGCACACAACCAACCATCACTTTGCCAAAATCCCAAACCACAACTGAACTTCCAAACGACTGGCCCAAACATCTCGGGACTCGCAACCAACAACAATCAAGCCTTGACAAAGGCAGGAGCGACCTCGAAGCACTAAAAATCCACAAAATCCTTCCCGGGGAGCCAAAAGACCAAAATACCCCCAAGGGTCAAAACAGCTCTAACGACCCAACCAAACAACCGAATCTTGACCCGAAGGCACCTCAAAAACTGGAGTAGAAAATCGGGTCATTATAATACTCCTCCTTTTAAGACTTTCGTCCTCGAAAGTCCCAAGACGAAACAGCTCTAGGAAACTCCACTAAAACCAAACCAACTGAACTTGTCGGCTAAAACAACACCAACCTTCTTCGAAACCAAACCCTCTTGGTTCTCAAAACTCAAAGTCACAATGCCATCCAGACTGCCACAACTACAACCCAGATTGGCATACACCGAACTCCGAAGGGAAAAGACGGAAAACCACATCCTCAATTCGCACCACTCTCAAACGGTGCTACTCTCAGCAAACTCGAGGACTGGCAACAAGCTCTGAATCTCTACACCACGCACTGTCAAAACTCCTCTGAAGCTCACACCGCTAACAAGCAACCTCAACCCTACAACAAGTCAAGTTAAACAATCTGAACCTTCCAGGTTCCTCGAAACCAAACGGCCTACTCTTACTCCCCAAGAGACCAGCTAACCTCAAATCTTGCCTACAGTCTTAACGAAATCCAATCGAATCACCAACTGGCGACTGATCCAAAAAAGCAAACTTCTCCAACTAGAACGCGACCACAACACTTAAGCAACAATCTTAAGGAGAAATGGCCAAACCAAAGGCAAGGGGCACCATCTTGGTACACCAGATGGCTAACAACACTCACACCAGCTGAAACTTCAGCTACGGCCACCTCTAAAGACAAGGGCCAGACACAGGCTCCATTCGGCCAAACCAACAAGCTAGGACTCCTCATCGGCCGAACGCAAACCTTTCAACAACTAGGAACAAAGCCCGAGAAGGGCTTGCTCAGCATAACTCAACCCAAACTTATAACGAGCAAAGCTCACCTCCAAGCTACCACTCAACTCTTAAAATCCAACTGGCTACTCAAAGGACTTCTTCCTTTTAGCTTAGGCCTAACTCATCCTCCAGCCAGAAGCTCCACTCTCGAAACCTTGCAAGGAAAACGGATATCGACAACCTCAAAGCTTACGGATCCTGAGCCACACGAATCAGCAAGACTACCTCAGAAGCTAACACTCGAGGCTGGCATCCATGGAGCAACTCAACCACCACAGAGACTAGGGGGAAAGGGAAATCTTCAATCCCCAAAGAACCAACAACTCAACTCTCTTGGAAGCAACACCCAAGGGAAAACTCAACCGATCGGACCACCAATCCGGAACTAACAGAACTTACTCAACCGCCGAGGGAGGGGTCAACTCCCAAACTTCCTGGCTTGGAACAAGACCTCAGGACAATGCCCTCCAGCTAGAACCGAACTAGCTCTTGAAACAACAAGAGGACCAAACCTTGGCCAAACACTCACAAGAGGCAGAACTACCCTTACTGCAGCCTCTAGAACACCATCCTAGAGTCCGCCTAACTAGACAAACAACTGCTTCCAAGCAGCCAACAAACTTTTCCCTCTTGCTACACCACTACCATCAACTCCAAGACTACGGGAGAAATCTGACAACTCCCAGGAGGAAACGGCTCTTACAAGCAGACAACCGAAGGACAGAGAGCTCCACATACACTCACTGTCTTGCTCCGCTAAAGCAACAACATCTAAATCTCACGGGCAACAACAGGGGTCCACCACAGACTGAACCTCCAAATGCCAAACGGGGCAACTCTCAACATCCTGGAAACAGGAAAGACAACCAACAGGGCACGAACCACTCGCCCCACGAGCAGAACTAACTTCTAGCAGCTCCATCCATACCTTGGTCAACACCCAGCATCAAATTGCCACCACACCGGAACCAATCCGGACTCTACTCCAAACAACCACTAGCTTGCTAGGCTACCAAGATCACCAAAGAACTCACCCGAGGCTACAAACTACACGGCTCCAGCTTGCCAACTGAAACTCACTACCTGGGCCTGACTGAGCTCTGGAGAGTCTCTCCACAACCTAGGGTTCTTCGGCAACCCTCGACACACATTGTCGACCAACGAGCTAACAACCAATTGCCTGAACAAACAACTCCATTTTACAGCATCACAACCATGCTGCCCAACTCCAACTCCTTGTGGACCAAAAGGACCCAAAACGCTACCGAATGCGTCATCCTCCTACTCAAACATCAACCACAACAAAGCTTCTACCCAAGGAAAGGATCCGAACAACTATCTTAGCCAAGGCGATCAGAAACTGCGCGTCTTTGCTACGACCGCTCTTGTTTAGTTTCCAACTGAACTCCAACCAAAGGAACGCCAAAAGTTACATCTCCACACGATACTCGAAGTTGTGGCAACCATGCTCTACCAAGGCATAACCATGCCAAACCGAACTTACTTTATACCAAGCCTCTACCAAGGGTGCTTATCCATAAGGAGTCCAAATCCTCTCACAAGGCATCAACTCATCTCGCCTCATAGGCATCCAGCTCATCTCTTGAGCATCCAACTCGTGGTCCCTCTGGCTTGGACCAAACTCGCATCTCTACGATGCTCAACTCTCCTCAGATTTAGGCACTCGAAGGTAGTTGACCGCACTACCCACCACAAGGATCTCTTGGCCTTAACACCAGCGCGAGACTCACGCGCACTAACATTTACCAACCGACAACCTGCTGACTTACTCAACCCCCAGTAACACTGGGAAGAGGCTCCAGCTCCTCTCGAGCATCCTTTCGCTTGTAGTCCATCGACTACCACTGAACTAGCCTTCTTGCACGACCAAAACAGGTGCAACTGCCATAAACGGATCCAAAGGCTAAAGGAGTGCGCTGAACTCCGGACGGCATAGAACCATCTGCTATACCCATGCCAAACTCAAAGCCCAAACTGGACTTAGTGCCAAAGTGGCACACCAACCAAAGCACCTCAAGTGCTACTACTACCAAATCCACATCTTACTACCAATGGGGCCAGCAAGGTCACAACCTCAAGTGACAAGAACTCTGGCTAGGCATACAAGGGCCCAACTCAAACAACCATGCCTATGGCATCTCATCAAACCGAAGGCTCACGGCCTACACTAGCATCTCCTCATGATGCTCAACAATGCTCTGGCCGGCTCTCCCAACATGCAAAGAATGAGCCCTACTCTAGGGGCTTACTAAAAGGAGAGTGCTCAACTCTACCAAACAACTGAGGAAACCACCAACGGATCCAGTCCGAAGGGACACTGCTCGCTGCACCCTTAACCACAGGGTTCCGGCTTACTGGCTGCAAACAACAACACTTTATAGGAGCACAAAGATGCCTCATCAATCTCCTCGAAGGCTACCAACTCTGCAGCCACTCACTAGGCAATCAACAATCTGCTAAGGCTCAAGATCAACACTTGAGCTACCCAGGCTAGTCCACACTGGAACCGGCTCCACAAGCATCAACATAAGCAAGCCATAGCTAACTCCTCTCTTGGAGTGGTACTCCAAGGCAAATCACCTCCACCCTCTCACTAGGGGAAAACCAACAATTGGGCCACACATGGCCTACGGAAGTCTAATCTCTACCTCCCTCTAGAACAATGTCTCAGCGGCATCCGAATCTATCTGGATACCTCTACAAGCCACAACATACTGCTCACACTGCGAGAAGTTGGCATGATGGCGCTCTAAACCCAAACCAACAACGAGTCGAACTCGCTTTCGTCCCGCTCCACAAAGACTACACAAGGCATACAATAGATGAAAAGTATTGTAAATTCTTAACCCTTTTCTTAAAACAAGAAACTTAGGCGCACTGATGATCGTATCGAGTGTCGATGATCATGGAAAAACGACCTACAACAAAATGTCGGTCTCACGTAATCTATGACTCGAGCTCGATACCAATCAGAACGACCCGACCCAAAGGGGTTCTAAAATAGGCCGTTACCTCAATGCATGCATTCAAATCTACAGAAAATTTGCAATATGGTGTTCAGGATTCTAAGTAAAAACTAAAACATAAAACATCCATTTAAAAAGTCAACATAAAATTCCTGAAACCTGTCCCCTGTTTCCAAGCACTGCTCCAATACAAATACATTTACAAAACTTGCTCTGATCGAGATTTATTTAAAACATACAAGCTTTGCAATAGTTACAACAATGCTAGAATCCGGAAATACAATCAAGAAACACCCTAGGGCTCCGTGCCCAACTACATGCATTCAGAGGACATTTAAAACATAAACATAAACAAGACTCAGAGTTGAACAACGGGTTCCCATGATCACAGCTCCTCCTCCAGTCATCCTGTCTCGCACCGTGGTTACTTGTGGAAAAACCACAGAAATAAGGGTGAGTAACGAATTACTCAGTAAGAATCCCCAACCGGGGTACAATACGAAAATATCTCATTTAGCACACCGACATGCAACCAAACAATGACTTAGAGCAAAACAGTAGGTTTAGGCTATGTGATAACACTAGAGCTAGCCTATCAAGGGCTTTCAACTACAGCCTATCCTAGGTTCTACACCTGGATGCCCATCGGGGTCTTACACAACCTAGGATACAATGACACCATGATGCCCATCGGGGACTTACACACAAGGATGCCCATCGGGGTCTTACACCTCTAGCTATCAATGCTGCCCAACGAGGTCTTACACACCTAGGATGCCCATCGGGGTCTTACTCCATCTAGGATCACTGAGATGCCCATCGGGGTCTTACACTCTTAAGCAGCCTCATGATGCCCATCGGGGGCTTACACACCAGGGAACAGTGCAGTGCCCATCGGGGACTTACCTACATTATGGATCACCTGCCTAGCACTAACATGGAACTGTGAGAATATAACAAGAACTGAATATGCCAAGATAAAAGACCCTAGCCTCAGAATTAATATAACGAAAAACACTAGTACAACACAAACCTGGAAGCAAGAGAAAACATGTAACCTATCCACTAGAATTTCATACAATCACAAGATATGGCATACTATCAATTATTCGCAGGGTCCACACAACCTCGGTAAGAAACCCTTACCTGGCCGGAAGGCAACAACACACAAGAAACCTAAGCTGCGATCGAACCCGAGCAACCTAAAGCGAACCTAACAAACACATCAAAAATCACAATCCATAATCCTAAATATAATAAAATAATAGGGCACGGCTCGGGAGCAACTCACGAGGCGCGGCTGACACGAGAACGAGCCGGCTGCACGAGCGAGGGAGTTGCTGGGCGCAGATGGGCGCAGGGGCTGGGCGTTGGGGAGCGCTGACACGGGCGTTGGGGCGCTGAGCTGCGCGCTGGGGCACGGCTAGGCGAGCAGGGCGCTGGGGCGCGGACGCGAACGCGCGGGCAAGCTGCATGGAGGCGAGGGCGCGCGGGCTCGAGCTCAGCTGGGCGAGGGCGTGCGGCGCGGCTTGGCATAGGGACGGCGCGCGGGCGCGACGCGACGCGACGGCTAAAAGATGCTCGATCTGGCACGACGAGCTACAGGGGACGCTCGATCTGGCACGAGGCGGCTCGGATCTGGGCGGCACGGGTGCGGACGAAACGAGCGGCATTGCGCGGCCGGGCTGGGCGAACTCGGGCCGGCGACGCGACTGACTGGCGAGCTTGGGCTGGCGACCTGGCTGGGCGAGCTGGGCGAGCAGGCTCGGGTTGGGGGCGACCTAGGCGAGCTGGGGCTCGGGCTGGGCTAGGCTCGGGCTGGGGGGAGAGAGAGAGAGAGAGAGAGAAAGTGGATTTTTTTTGAAAAAAAGAAAAGGGAAAATGGGAAAATAAAAGGAAAATGGGGATTTAATCTCTTTTTTTTTTCCATCCTTATCCAAATTAAGACCTTAAAATCCCATTTCCTCGCTTCCTCCTTCGAGACCCGACTGAAGCAACCTTTTCCAAAAATAAAACTCACTTAAATTCAACTCCCAAATCAACACCAAGGGCCCGGGCTCGAATCCCAAAGGAAGCACACAACCAACCATCACTTTGCCAAAAACCCAAACCACAACCGAACATCCAAACGACTGGCCCAAACATCTCGGGACTCGCAACCAACAACAATCAAGCATTGACAAAGGCAGGATCGACCTCGAAGCCCTAAAAATCCACAAAATCCTGCCCGAGGAGCGAAAAGACCAAAATACCCCCAAGGGTCAAAACAGCTCTAACGACCCAACCAAACAATCGAATCTTGACCCGAAGGCACCTCGAAAACTGGAGTAGAAAACTGGGCTGTTACAGTTTTGACCCTTGGGGGTATTTTGGTCTTTTGCTCCCCGGGCAGGATTTATGGATTTTCAGGATTCCAAGGTAGCTCCTGCCTTTTTCGAGGCTTGATTGTTGTTGGTTGCAAGACCCAAGATCTTTGGGCTAGTAGTTTGGAAGTTCGGAAGTGGTTTGGGTTTTGGCAAAATTATTGTTGTTTGAGTGCTTCCTTTGGGATTTGAGCCCTTGCCCTTAATGTTGATTTGGGAGTTTGATTTAAGTGAGTTTTATTTATTGGAAAAGATTGCTTCAGCCAGGTCTCGAAGGAGGAAGCCGGGGAATGGGATTTTAGGTCTTTGAGGCCTATTTAAATTGGATAAGGATGGAAAATAAGAGAAAAATCCCATTTTCCCATTTTTTGTCTCTCTCTCTCTCCCTCTCACCAAACACGAGCCCCAAGCTCGAGCCCCAGCTCGCCCGAGCCTAGCCCCCTGCTCGCCCGCCACGCCTTGTCTTTGCGTCGCCGCACCCAAGACTCACTCGGCCGCTCCGTGCGGATCGCTCCGGACCAGCGCCGCCCAGATCCGAGTCGCCCAACCGAGCTTGCGCCCTTGTCTCTCGCCTGCTTTCGTCCGCGCGTCGCGCAGCTGCGTGCGTCGGCTGTGCAGGCAAGCTCACCGTGCGACCACTGCTCCCAAAGAGCCCGACCTCATCGTCGCGTACTGTCGTCCGTCCACAAGGCGTCGGTGCGCGTGAGTTGCTCCCGAGCCGAGCCCTGTTTATTTTATTAGATTTAGGCCTATGGTTTGGGATTATTGTTGTGTTTGTTAGGTTCTCGTTAGCTAGCTCGGGTTCGATCACAGCTTAGGATTCTTGTGTGTAGTTGCCTTCCAACCAGGTAAGGATTTCTTACCGGAGTTGTGTGCGCCCTGCGATATATTATGTGATTGCTGATTGTATGCTTGTTTGTGTTTATTAACATGTTTAGTGATAGGTGCTCTGTTCTGAATTCCCGACTGGCATGATTTCTTATGTTGTTCCTCATGTTAGTTCAGGCTAGGTTGTTCTGTTCTGGAATGCTCATTATCTGTTCTTACTTCGTAGAATCATGCTAGGTTCGTTGTACCTGCTTGAGCACGTATTGGATTGTTTGCTGTATCTATTTATAGGTTTAGACTTCAGATAGGTAGCATCATCCGGGCCTAGATGCATAAAGTACCTTGCATCCACGACACGGACGTACGAGACAGTTCTCCGTCCCTGGACCCCGTTAGGGATTAGCTAACCCTACCGGTAGGCCCTGCAATCTTGGGTGAGGGTGGCAGACTGTTAAATGCCCCAACGGTCGGGATGATAACTTGGCATTGCCTTGTCCCTGGCAGCCGACACGTCCTCAGCGTGTTTCGGCAGTAGCACGTCCTCAGGTTGTTCGGTTGAGTCGTTAGAGCTGTTTTAGCCCTTAGGGGTATTTTGGTCTTTTGGCTCCCCGTGCAGGATTTGTGGATTTCCAGGACTTCAAGGTAGCTCCTGCCTTTGTTGAGGCTTGTTTGTTGTTGGTTGCGAGTCCCGAGATGTTTGGGCTAGTCGTTTGGAGGTTCGGGTGTGGTTTGGGTTTTGGCAAGTTATTGTTGGTTGAGTGCTTCCTTTGGGATTTGAGCCCTTGCCCTTAGTGTTGATTTGGGAGTTCGATTTAAGTGAGTTTTATTTATTGGAAATAGTTGCTTCGGTCGGGTCTCGATGGAGGAAGTCAGGGAATGGGATTTTAGGGATTTTAAGGCTATTTTAATTGGATTAGGATGGAGAAAAGAAAACAAAAGGAAAAAAAATCCCATTTTCTTCCCCTTTCTCTTTCTCTCTTTCTCTTTCTCTCTCTCTCTTCTCTCTCTCTCTCTCTCTCTCTCTCTCTCTCTCTCTCTCTCTCTCTCTCTCTCCCCGAGCCTAGCCCCTGCTCCCCAGCCCGAGCAATGCTCGCCCTAGCCGCCCAGCTCGCCCAGCCCCTGCTCGCCCAGATCTGTGTCGCCCAGCCCAACCGCACAGTGTCGCGTCCCGTTCGCGCCTGAGTCGCCCCGCTCAGTGCCAGATCGCTCCGCCGAGATCCGCGTCGCCCAGACTCAGCGCCGCCCAGATTCGCGTCGCCCAGACCCAGCGCCGCCTAGATCCGCGTCGCCCAGAATGAGCGTGTCCCCGTAGCTCACCGGGCCGCACGCCTTCGCCCAGCCGAGCTCGCGCCCGCCCGCCCTTGTCCCCTACAGCTCGCCCGCGCGTTCGCGTCTGCGCCAAAGCTCCTCGTCTCGCCCAGCCGTGCCCCCAACGCGCAGCTCAGCGCCCCATCCAGCGCCACACATGCCCGGCCCTCAAATTTCGCCCAAGCCCTGCCTCGCCCTTGCAAACGCCGCTGTCACAGGCGTGTCAGCCGTGCCTCGTGAATTGCTCCTGAGCCGAGCCCTATTTATTTTATTATATTTAGGCCATTGGATTGTGATTATTATTGTGTTTGTTAGGTTCTCTTTAGGTTGCTCGGGTTCGATCGCAGCTTAGGTTTCTTGTGTGTTGTTGCCATCCGACCAGGTAAGGGTTTCTTACCGAGATTGTGTGGACCATGCGAATAATTGATAGTATGCCATATCTTGTGATTGTATGAAATTCTAGTGGATAGGTTACATGTTTTCTCTTGCTTCCAGGTTTGTGTTGTACTGGAGTTTCTATTATATTAGTTACAGGCTAGGGTCTTTTATCTCGGCATATTCTTGTTCCTGTTATATTCTGATAGTTCCATGTTAGTGCTAGGCAGGTGATCCATAATGTAGGTAAGTCCCCGATGGGCACTGCACTTTTCCCTTGAGGTGTAAGACCCCGATGGGCATCCGTATGTGTAAGACCCTGATGGGCATCTTTGTGACCCTAGCTGGTGTAAGACCCCGATGGGCATCCTAGATGTGTAAGAGCCCGTTGGGCAGCATTGATAGCTAGAGGTGTAAGACCCCGATGGGCATCCGTAGGTGTAAGACCCCAATGGGCATCCGTATGTGTAAGACCCCGATGGGCATCTTTATGATCCTAGCTGGTGTAAGACCACGATGGGCATCCTAGATGTGTAAGACCCCGTTGGGCAGCATTGATAGCTAGAGGTGTAAGACCCCGATGGGCATCCGTATGTGTAAGACCCCGATGGGCATCATTGATTGAGGTGTAAGACCCCGATGGGCATCCGTATGTGTAAGACCCCGATGGGCAT
Source organism: Sicyos edulis (assembly GCA_036507275.1). Lineage (NCBI taxonomy): Eukaryota > Viridiplantae > Streptophyta > Magnoliopsida > Cucurbitales > Cucurbitaceae > Sicyos > Sicyos edulis. Next base: position 13,999,440 of record CM071847.1, read on the forward strand.
CATTGTTTAGAGGTGTAAGACCCCGATGGGCATCCTTGTGGGTAAGTCCCCGATGGGCATCATTGTGTCATTGTATCCTAGGTTGTGTAAGACCTCGATGGGCATCCAGGTGTACAACCTAGGATAGGCTGTAGTTGAAAGCCCTTGATAGGCTAGCTCTAGTGTTAGCACATAGCCTAAACCTACCGTTTTGCTCTAAGTCATTGTATGGTTGCATGTCGGTGTGCTAAATGAGATGTTTTCGTATTGTACCCAGGTTGGGGATTCTTACTGAGTAAATCGTTACTCACCCTTATTTTGTGGTTTTCCACAGTTAACCATGGTGCGGGACAGGATGGCTGGAAGAAGAGCTGTGATCATGGAAACCCGTTGTTCAAACTCTGAGTCTTGTATTTATGTTTTGATGTTTTAAATGACCTCTGAATGCATGTAGTTGGGCACGGAGCCCTAGGTTGTTTTCTGAATGTATTTCCGGATTCTAGCACTTTTGTAACTATTGGAAAGTTTGAATGTTTTAAATAAATCTCTCATCAGAGTAAGTTTTGGAAATGTATTTGTCTTGGAACAGGTGCTTGGAAACAGGGACAGGTTTCAGGAATTTTATGTTGACTTTTAAATGGATGTTTATGTTTTAGTTTTAATTGGAATCCTAAACACCATTTTGCATTTTGATTTTAGCTTTGAATGCATGCATTGAGGTAAAGGCCTATTTTAGAACCCCACTAGACCCGGCACCCTCCAGAGTCTGCAGTAGCATGCGGTGCGCGCTTACGCTCATTACAGCGTTACTGGAGAGGTCCTCGGGATTGTGAGCCAGTGCACCTTTCGTATGGACCGTAGACAGGCTGAGGCCGGGACTTGTTTCTCGTATAGGGCGTATTGTGTTGTGTTTATTCTGGACTAAGACCCTGAGTTGGCATCCGATGTTTATGTGTGGATTTAAGCTATGTGCTCTATTCTGTGTTTATATTCATAGCTTGCATACCTTTCTGCTAGATGACCATGTATATCGTATTGTACCCCGGTTGGGATCAGTTTTTGGGATCAGTTTTTGAGCTGATCAACTGGCCGAGGGAGAAAGACCCTCGGAGATGTCCCGAGATTGGTTAGGATAACCAATCATTAGGCCGGAAGTAGGAAACTTCCGAGTATTCAAGATCTTGCCTTGTAAGCTCTATGAGCTATGATCTGTGTTGGTAGCTGTTGCTTGTATGCTAGGGTGCTGGATGATTGATTGTATCGTATTGTACCCCGGTTGGGGATTCTTACTGAGTAATTCGTTACTCACCGTTATTTTGTGGTTTTCCACAGGTAACCATGGTGCGAGACAGGATGGATGGAGGAGGAGCTGTAATCATGGAAACCCGTTGTTTTGAACTCTAAGTCTTGTATTTATGTATTTATGTTTTAAATGTCGTCTGAATGCATGTAGTTGGGCACGGAGCCCTAGGTTGTTTTCTGACTCTATTTCCGGATTCTAGCATCGTTGTAACTATTGGAAAGTTTTGAATGTTTGAAATAAATCTCTGATCAGAGTGAGTTTTGGAAATGTATTTGTCTTGGAACAGGTGCTTGGAAACAGGGACAGGTTTCAGGAATTTTATGTTGACTTTTCAAATGGTTGTTTGCATGTTTTAGTTTTCACTTAGAATCCGAAAACCATTCCTGCATATTGATTTTAGTTTTGATCGCATGCATTGAGGTAAAGGCCTATTTTAGGACCCCATTCGGGTCGGGTCCTTACAGTTGGTATCAGAGCTCAGAGTCATAGATTCTGTAGACTGACCTTTTGTTGTAGGTCGTTTTTCCATGATCATCAGCACTCTGACAGTCATCAGGTACGCCTAAGTTTACTGTTTTAAAGAAAGGGTTAAGAATTTACAATACTTTTCTTCTAGTGTATGCCTTGTGTAGTGTTGTGAAGCGGAGACGAGCAGGTTCTGACTCGTTGTTGGTTTGGGTTTAGAGATCCATCATGCCAACTTCCCGCAGTGTGTGATGTATTTTGTGGCTTGTTGGGGTATCCAGATAGATTTGGATGCCGCTGGGACATCATTCCAGGGGAGGCAAAGATTAGATTCCTGTAGGCCACTTGTGGCCTAGTTGTTGGTTTTCCCCTAGTGAGAGGGTGGAGGTGATTTGCCTTGGAGTACCACTCCAAGAGACGAGTTAGCTATGGCTTTGCTCATGTTGATGCTTGTGGAGCAGGTTCCAGTGTGGACTAGCCTGGGTAGCTCAAGTGTTGATCTTGAGCCTTAGCAGATGGTTTGATTGCCCAGAGAGTGGCTGCAGAGTTAGTAGCCTTCGTGGAGGTTGATGAGGCATCTTTGTGCTCTTGTAAAGTGTTGTTGTTTGCAGCCAGTAAGCCGGAATCCTGTGGTTAAGGGTGCAGCGAGCAGTGTTCCCATCGGACTTGATTCGTTGGTGGTTTCCTCAGTGGTTTAGTAGAGTTGAGCACTCTTCTTTTGGTGAGCTCCTAGAGTGGAGCTAGCTGCTGCATTGTAACGGCCCAGTTTTCTATTTCGGTTTCCCAGGTGTTTCCGGTTCATTATTCGGATGTTCGGATGGGCCGTTAGAGCTATTTTAACCCTTAGGGCTATTTTGGTCTTTTTGCCCCCGGTAAGGGTTTTGTGGATTTTCAAGACTTCGGGGTCACTCCCGCCTCTTGTCGAGGCTTGATTGTTGTTGGTTGCGTGACCCAAGAAGTTCGGGCTAGTTGGTTGGAAGTTTGAGGTGATTTGGTAATTAACAAAATTATTGTTAATTAGAGTGCTTCCTTTGGGAATTGAACCCTTGACCTAACGGTTATTAGGAGGCTTGATTTAAATGGGTTTTTTTTTAAATGGAAAAGAATGCGTCAGCTAGGACTCGAAGGAGGAAAGCCTTGGGAAGGGATTTTGGACCACCCAAAGCCTATTTAATTTAGGAAAAAGGAAAAGAAAAGAGAAAAACCCTTATTCTTTCCCCTTCTCCCTCTCTCTCCTTGCCGACCTCACCAAGAAACACAACCGGGCCGCACCGAGCCACTCAAAGACCAAAGAAGAAGAAGAGCCATGCTCTGCCGCACACCGGGCCGAGCAGCGACCAGACGCCCCAAAGATACCGCCGCTGTCAGACACCAGCCAAGCAGCCCATACGCCCCCCGGATACCTCATGATCGCAGCAGCGGCACGCCGCCCGCTACCTGCTCGCGTCTTGCCTGCGCGCCCAGTCCGTGTCGCCATGCCGTCCGCGCACGCTCGTCTCCTGCTGCGCCAGCGCGCCCGTCCCCTGCAGGGCCAGCGACCCGTGTCGCCGTGCCAGCGCCCATCCCCTGCAGCGCCAGCGCGCCCAGCAGCGCCCCGATTGCTCGCCTCTGCAGCCCAACCTGCCTGCCCCTTGCTGCCGAGAGCCTGATTTTTGCCAAGAAAGTTGGGCCGAGACCTAGTGCCTTCTCGGTTGGTAATTCCTGAGCCTCCACTCTTTTGGACCCTAAGTTGATTGGCTGTTGTTATTTAATTAGGATATTTTTATTAAATGCTTAGGTTTCTCGGGTTCACTTAGAAGCACGGGAGTCGCTTGGTTGGCTTATGGTAGTTATTTTCTGCTTGTTTCCAGGTAAGGATTTCTTACCGTGGTCGTGTGGACCCTGCGATGCTATCATGATTGTGCCTTGTATGCTTGGTTGTTGTTATGAGTATGTTAGCTATTGAACAGCTTGTGTTTGAAATCTTGCTAGCATGTTGCTTGTTGTTCATGTTAGTGCCATGCTAGGTTTGTTCTTCCAGCATGCCATGTCTTGTGATTGTATGAAATTTCCAGTGGGTAGGTTGTTTTCTCTTGCTTCCATATCGTGTTGCTCTTGTGTCCCCTGATATACTCTGTTAGTTCCATGCAAGGGGTTTAATTGTCTTGGCATACCTTGTTCTATTTTATCCTGTTAGTTCCGTGCTAGGCATAGGCGGGTGATGTATAGTGTAGAAGACTGTAGGGGTAACTAGTTTAGGTCCCGCTTGGGTAAGACCCCGATGGACATCCGGAGGTGTAAGACCCTGATGGGCATCCTAGGTGTGTAAGTCCCTGATGGGCATCACTGAGTTGGAGGTGTAAGACCCTGATGGGCATCCTAGGTGTGTAAGTCCCTGATGGGCATCACTGAGTTGGAGGTGTAAGACCCCGATGGGCATCCTAGGTGTGTAAGTCCCCGATGGGCATCACTGAGTGGGAGGTGTGAGACCTTGATGGGCATCCTAGGTGTGTAAGTCCCTGATGGGCATCACTGAGTTGAAGGTGTGAGACCCTGATGGGCATCTTAGGTGTGTAAGTCCCTGATGGGCATCACTGAGTTGGAGGTGTAAGACCCCGATGGGCATCCTAGGTGTGTAAGTCCCCGATGGGCATCACTGAGTTGGAGGTGTAAGACCCTGATGGGCATCCTAGGTGTGTAAGTCGCCGATGGGCATCACTGAGTTGGAGGTGTAAGACCCTAATGGGCATCCTAGGTGTGTAAGTCCCCGATGGGCATCACTGAGTTGGAGGTGTAAGAACCTGATGGGCATCCTAGGTGTGTAAGTCCCCGATGGGCATCACTGAGTTGGAGGTGTAAGACCCCGATGGGCATCCTAGGTGTGTAAGACCCCACTGGGCATCACTGATTCTGGAGGTGTAAGGCCGTAACGGCCCAGTTTTCTATTTCGGTTTCCCAGGAGTTTTCGGGACATTATGCGGATGTTCGGATGGGCCGTTAGAGCTTTTTAACCTTTAAGGGTATTTTGGTATTTTGCTCCCCGGTCAGAGGTTGAGGATTTTCAGGGCTTCAGGGTCATTTCGGCCTTTGTTGAGACTTGATTAATGTTGGTTGCAAGACCCAAGGAGTTTGGGTTAGTTGATTAGAAGTTCGGAGACATTCCGGTTGATAGCAAAATTAATTGGAATTTAATTGGTCCCATTGAGATTTGAACCCTTGCCCTAGTGGTGAAATTGGAGTTTTTAGAAAAAGAAGATTTAGTTAAAAAGAAAAGAATTTCTTTAGCCGGGACCCGCAAGAGAAAGCCTTGGGAAGGGATTTTAGACTCATTTAAATTAGGAAAAGGAAAAGAAAATCCTATTCCCTTGTTTTGGAAAAATCTCTCTCTCTCTCTCTCTCTCTCTCTCTCTCTCTCTCTGCCGAGCCCCCTCACCAAGAAACCCTAGCCGCCCTACTCCGCACTTCCCGCACACTGCCAAATTTAAGCGCACCAGCGCGCACCAGCAGCCCACCCCAGCGCACGCAGCAGCCCAAATGATCCAGCCAGCGCACAGACAGACCAATTTCCGCTCCGCCCGCAGCCAGCCGCGCCAGCGCCGCCAGACCGACTCAGATCGGTCGCCCAGACGCGCGCTCGCGCCGTCCGCGACTGAGCCGCCACGCACCGCGCGCCGCCGCGCGCCGCCGCCGCCTCGCGCCGCGCCCAAAGACTGTCTGCGTCTGCGTGCGTGCACGCTCCATCGCGTCCGCTGCCCAGCGCGCTGCGCCATACTGTCGCGATCGCGAATCACAGACACCAGCGCCAGCGCCTCCCCTATCACCGCGCCAGCCCAGCGCCAGCCAGCCCGTTAGCGCGCCCAAACGCCAGCGCCCAGCGCCAGCGCCCACTCACCGCACTGCAGAGCGCCCAAAATCGCCCCTTTGCAGCCGAGACCCGTGCCTTCTCGGTTGGTAATTCCCGAACCTATCCTTTTTAGACTTTTAAGTCTGCTGGTCAGTATATTTATTTAGGATGCTTTTAAAATGCTTAGGTTGCTCGGTTTTGCTTTAAAGCTCGAGGGTCATTATTTGATTGTGAAGGTTATTTCTGCTCGTTTCCAAGTAAGGATTCCTTACCGTGGTTGTGTGGACCCTGCGATGCTTTCTTGATTGTGCCTTATATGCATGTTTACTTCTATGAACATGATTAGTGGATACGACAGCTTGTGATTGCATTCTTGCTAGCATGTTTGCCTGTTTGTACATGTTAGTGCCATGCTAGGATTGTTCTTCCAGCATGCTTGAGATTCCTGCTTTAAGTTCGTAGTATCATGCTAGGTTATGTATGATTGATGATGATTATGTATGTTTAGCCAGAATCGTTTACTCTATACTCTAGCTAGTGTGTTAGGGTTGTCATCATCTAGAGGCCGAGAGCGGACATAACGTACCTTGTCCCCACCGATCGGGAGTAGAGCGAAGCATAACGTACATTGCTTCCCCAGCCAGAGAAATGATGTGGATTTAGCTACCACATCGGCATAAGCCTAGTTTGTAGCTCGCTAGAGCGGAACCACCGCCAACGGTGCAAGCCCGCCTTGGCCGGTTCTTAGCTTCAGTCGGTGGTACAGTCGCACGATGAGTGCCGAGGGCCTCGCGCCATCGTGTTTCGGTGACACCGTTTCCGAGTCTTAGGCATGCGTACACCCGCGTAGTTTGTACTTAGGCCCCACATTTACGCCGGTTGCGGCGGAAGATGCGGTGTGCGCGCAAGACACGCGTTAGTCGCCGGTTCGAGAGCTCCCGGCCTAATGTTCGTGAGTACACCGATTCCTTCCGCTTTAGAGCGGACTTCGGGTACTCTCCCGATAGTCCAGATTTATTAGCGAGGGTAAGAGGCCCTTGAGGACACCCATTGGGATTGGCTTTTGAGTCGATCATATGGTCGAGGAGAAAGACCCTCGAGGGTGTCGGACATCTTTGGGATCGGTTTTTGAGCTGATCAATTGGCCGAGGAGAAAGACCCTCGGAGATGTCCCGGCATTGGTTATGAGAGCCAATCATTAGGCCTAAGAAGGAGACTTCGAGGATTCCAGATTCTGCCTTGTAAGCTCGTTGAGCTATGATCCGTATTGGTAATCTTGCTTGCATGTATACTAGGGTGCCGATGATTGATGTATCGTATTGTACCGGTTGGGATTCTTACCGAGTATGTTTATACTCACCCTTATTTCTGTGGTTTTCCACTGGGTAACTTGGGACAAAGACCGGACGGCTAGCGGAGGGAGCCGATTGATCATGGAGCTGCTGCCACTCTGTCTTTATTGTTTGCATATTTGTTCAAGCATGTAGATGGACAGAGTCCTAGGGGAAACATTATTATAAGTTGTTTGAACTGCTTTTGAATGTTTTTATATACTGGCCATGCTTGTTTTACTTCGTTGGTTTTTCTTAAACGAAATTGTTGATTATGTTTTAAGCATTCCCCGTTCTAAATGTTTTGAAAGGTTTTAAATATGAGCACTAAACCGCTCGGTGAAATATTTAACTTGCATGCTGAGTGAGAACCTAGGTTTAGGACCGTATTTTGGGTCGGGTTCTTACAGCTTGGTATCGAGCACGAGTCATAGATTCTCAGAGACTAACTCGCTTTGCGTGTTGTTGCCCCATGATCATCAGCACTCCGCGGCCGTCAGGTTTGTCTGAGTTCATTAAGCTAAGGGTTTTATTTTACAATACTGCATCTAGTATACATGTGTTACCCTTGTTTGGCAGTGAGAGCCCCAGCGTGGGCTAGCTTTTATGCTCTGTGTAGATCGCTAGTATGTTGATTGCACTTAGAGGAGCAGGGACGTTGGTATTTCCAACCGAGGAGTTGGACTGTTCATGTTGATCATGAGACCACGTCTAGGGTTGTCTAGACCCGTAGGCCACCTTTGGCCCTGGCAGATGAGTTGCCAAGAGTAGGGGGGGTTGAGGCTAGCACGCCTCAGAGTGAGACTCCTTGAGCAGAGTGTGCTCCAGCCATGAGGGAGTTGATGGCAGGTCTTTTAGCTAACAGAGAGCGGAGACCCAGGCGCAGTTTGTAGCGCGTAGTGAGGAGTCTTGGGCATAGATAGCCCAGCTGGTAGAGTTTATTTAGGAGACACCCCTCCTTGTAGCTCCAGTAGCCCCGGAGGTTCCCAGGAGGGCTCGATCAGCAGGTTATGCTGATAAGTTAGTTGGCGTTGATCGAGCCGCCGAGTTTGGCAAGTGGAAGCCTCAGAGAGCTAGATGTTTTTGAGACCTCATCGCTAGCGAAGAGGGTGGTTGCCTGTGTTCGAGTTTATCATCCAAGTGTTGGGATGACCTAGTGTCCAGAGGCCGATGACCGGATGTTTAGAGGTCGAGGCGCCATCATTCGTGTTGTTTGATGCAGATAGTGTGGTGGTGGAAGTCCCCTGTGAGAGGCGGACCAGCAGAGTCTCCACCAGCCACCCGGTCGATTGGCAAGCTTCCAAGTTAGTAGCTTTTGAGGAAGATGTAGAGACATCTTGTCCTCCTGCAAGCCTGCAGACGTTTTGCAGCCAGTTCTTTGAGTACCCTCGTAGCCAGGGGGTAGTGTGGAGTTTGCTTGTCAGGACTTAATCCGTCCGTGGTTTTCAGCTGGCTATTAGAGAGAAGCACCTTCTGTTAGCATGTTCCAGGTGTGGAGCTAGGTGCTGCCACCCGAGGGTTGGCCTGAGTATTCGTTGAGCATCGAGTGGGATGCGGAGTGGGCCTTGGCTTGTCTGCATTAGACGTGATGTCGAGACTAGTCTACTAGAGTGTTGAGATTCTGTGTTGAGCGCCATCGCCTGTCACACCGGAGTGTGACCTTCCCTACCCTCGAGGGGCTTAAAGCCCGTAAAGGGATGTTTGTGTTGTAAAGGATGCAAATGCCTGCTCGAACCAAGCTTTGGAAGGAGGCCTAGTTTCAGGCCAGTTGGCACTTTTGGTGCAAGTGGTTCCATACCCGCTCGGAGTATAGCATCCCCACTAGCCTTGTACCCATTTTTCCGAAGTTGCATCTGCTTTGGATTGCTTAAGAGATCTAGCTCGGTGGTAGTCGTGGAACTACAAGTGTGAGGTCGTTTGAGGGAAAAGTAGGAGCTTTTCTCGGGTCACCGAGAGTTGGGTACAAAGGATGCCGTAGGTTGGTGAGGGCTAGCGCGTCCCGAGTTCTCGCGCTTGTGTGTGAGCTTGTGAGCCACTTAGGCGTAGTGTGTTTCGACTACCCTTGGAGTTACCCTAATAAGGGTAGAGTTGGCTTCGAGGATGCGTGGTTGATCCAGTGTTAGAGCCATGAGTTGGATGGTTGAGCGAAGCATTTAGTGGGCACATTGGTATGAGGGATGTCAGCTTGGTGTGGTTATGCTCTTGTAAGAGTGAGTTGACCAATGTAGCTTTTCGTGGTGAGTTGACCCTGAGTGGTTTGAACTCTTGTTGCTCCTTTGCTAGTTGTGGCTCTTTTGGGAGGCAAAAGTTGCCTTGTGTGAGAGTACTTGTTGGTTTGGATCTTAAGGAACCAAGTTGGAGCTGTACACGCCGGTGTACTTTTGTGTAGCTCGTTAGTGTGGTGGATTTTTCAAGAACCACGAGGGGTTTCGGGTTGTGAAACCAAAGTGCTCGGCTCCGAGGAGTTAGGACTTTAGTTCTTGGCAAGTGCCCTAACTTGGGTTGAGAGGTTACCGCGTCGCGGTAGCTTGGTTGTTGCGTAGGCAAGTTATGCTAGTTGGCCCTTGACCTGGGTAGAGGCATTTCTTGTTGATCGATGGTTGGAGTTCAGTTGGAACTGATCCAGGGCGATGGTAGCAAAATCGCGGAGTTGCTGGCCGTCACGGCTAAGAGAGTGTCGTTCGGACCCTTACCCTGGGTAGATGCTACGATGTGGCTGATGCTTTGAGCAAAAGGAAGATTGGGTCTTCCGGTAGTTCCCACTCTGGTGTTTAGCGACTCGCCGACAGGCCGCCTCTAGGATCGCGATCGCCGCCGACCGTAGGTCGAGCTCTCGATCGTCAAGCAGCTCATTGCATCGTGTGTGTAAGGCGCGTTCGATTTTGTGGAGCAACGCCCCATGCTCGCCTGTGTGGCAAGGAAGAGCTTTTGGCTAGCATAGTTGAGATGCTTTGAAGGAGTTGTGCTCGTGTAGCCGGATGTCCATTAGACCGCTTGTCGGCGGCATGAGTTGGAGGGTGATCGGAGGAACCCTAAGTTGTGGAGAGCCTCACCAGAGCTCGGTCAGACCCAGGCAGTGTTCCTCGGTTGAGTTGCTGGATGCTTGTAGACGGTTGACAAGCTAGAGTTGTTCTTAGAACCTCCGCGTTGGTTTTTAGAATTCTTAGCAAGGTGGTGCTTGGCGTTGGCCAAGGTTTGGTTCCTTTGTCGCTTTCTAGGGCTAGCTTGGTTCGACCAAATCGGCGTCGCCACGAGGACTTGTTCCTAGTCGTAGTTTTGGGAGTTGGCCTCCCCTCGGCGGTTGAGTAAGTACACTAGTGCTTAGTTGGTGGTTCAAGCGATTGAGGAACCCTTGGATGTTTCTTCCGAGAAGAGTTGGTGGTTATTATCATTGAGTTTGAGCAAGACAGCGAGCGTGTGTGAAATTCGCTGTCCTTTGGAAGTCCGCTTGCTAGGAAATCGTTCCTGTAGAGGAGGAGTTAGCTTAGCTCCTGAGTTGTGTAGTTGATCAGAGTAGCGCAAATGTCCACCTAGCGAGAGTGTCCTCTGCGTCTGCTTGTTAGCAAGCGGAAAGTTGTTTGTTCCCGCGAGGGCGAAAGCCACCAGTTCGTGGTTTGAGTTGTTGGCGGATGGTTGTTGGATCTTTGGAGCTTGTAGACCCCCTTAGTTCTTTGGTGGTTGAGCCGCACCGTGTGGATGCAGTGTCTCGAGTTTTAACTTTTGAGGTAGTCTTGCTGACTCGTATTGTTCTTGATCCGCCACTTGAGGTCGACGCTATCCTTATCCCTCGCATTTGTTTCGTGTGTGAAGTTCCTAGCCGGAAGTTGAGATGGGTCTAAGCTTAAAAGGAGGAAGTCCATAGAGCGGCGGATGGACTTAAGAGTTGAGTGGCGGTTTGGAGACGAGGTTCGCTCGTTGTAAGACTTGAGTTGAGTTTCCGCAGAGCAAGCCCTTCTTGGGTTTCGTCCCTAGTTGATGTGCCTTCGCAGCTGGCGTTTTAGCCGAGTCACGCTTGAGTGGGTTGGCACAGAGTGGTGCAATGGCATTGGTTGGTAAAACCTTTGAGTTGTTATCCTCCAAATATTGTGTTGCTAGTAGCCGCGTGATGTTTTATTCTTTGTTTGCTCGAGGTTTCCGTGAGAGGAATGTTGTTTGTTTTCCCGTCTCGCGATGTTCACCTAGGCCGCTGGCTGATCGGATTGCATTGGAAAGTTTGTTGTCGGCCGATGAGGGGCTCCGTTTATTAGTTTGGCCGAGTGGAGCCTGCCTCCTAGACCTTGTCGTTCGTAGGTGGCCGGGCGAAGTTTCACTAGTGTGAGTGGTGGTAGCCGCTTGGTGAACGAGAAAAAGTGCCCCTTGGCTTTGGTGCTTCGATTTCTCGTAAGATGGTTGCTTTATTGTTGTGGACGCATGCTAGTTGGAGAAGGTTGCCTAGGGATCAGTCACCAGTTGGTGGTTCGAATTGGATTTCGTTAAGGATTGTAGGCAACCAGTGGGGTTCGCAGATCTCTTGCGAAGTATGAGTAGGCCGTTTAGTTTATGAATCCTGGGAGGTTCAGTTGTTCGGTCGAGATGGTGAAGGGTCGAGGCTGTTTGATAACAGCTATGAGCATTCAGAGTAGTTACGCCGGAGCGTGGCGTAGAGTTTTAGAGCCTGTGACCCGTCCACGAGTTTGCTGAGAGTAGCGCCGTAGAGAGGCGTTCCGAGTTGGGTTAGCAAGGATAAGTGAGCCCTAGAGTCGTAAGACCGTTTGAGAGTTGGTGCGAATCAGAGGATGTGGCTCACCGACTAGTTATCGCATGTTTTCTTCGAAGCTCAGTGTTAGTTCAGTTTTGGTTGAGATAGTTCGTGGCAGACTCGGTGTCCAATTGGGCTTGAGCCTTTGGGAACCCAAGAGGGTTCGGTTTCAAAGAAAGATTTTTGTTGTCTTAATCAGGAGCTTGGTTGGTTAAGAATCAGTGGAGTTTCATAGAGTTGTTTTCGTCTTAGGACTTTCGAGGACGAAAGTCTTAAAAGGAGGGAGTATTGTAACGGCCCAGTTTTCTATTTCGGTTTCCCAGGAGTTTTCGGGACATTATGCGGATGTTCGGATGGGCCGTTAGAGCTTTTTAACCTTTAAGGGTATTTTGGTATTTTGCTCCCCGGTCAGAGGTTGAGGATTTTTAGGGCTTCAGGGTCATTTCGGCCTTTGTTGAGACTTGATTAATGTTGGTTGCAAGACCCAAGGAGTTTGGGTTAGTTGATTAGAAGTTCGGAGACATTCCGGTTGATAGCAAAATTAATTGGAATTTAATTAGTCCCATTGAGATTTGAACCCTTGCCCTAGTGGTGAAATTGGAGTTTTTAGAAAAAGAAGATTTAGTTAAAAAGAAAAGAATTTCTTTAGCCGGGACCCGCAAGAGAAAGCCTTGGGAAGGGATTTTAGACTCATTTAAATTAGGAAAAGGAAAAGAAAATCCTATTCCCCTTGTTTTGGAAAAATCTCTCTCTCTCTCTCTCTCTCTCTCTCTCTCTCCTTGCCGAGCCCCTCACCAAGAAACCCTACCCGCACCCCCCAGCTCACCCTGCTCACCCAGCGCGCCAGTGCAGCCAGCCGCTTGCACCAGTCGCCCAGCGCGCCAGATCGACCAGATCGGGTCGCCCAGACGCGCCAGCGCGCCCCGCACCAAGCCGCCTGCACCACCGCGCTGCGCTGTCTCCCTGCGCCGCGCGCGCAAAGACTGTCCATGCGTCTGCGTGCCGTGCCGCTGCCGTCGTCGCGTCCGCTGCCAGCGCGCTGCGCCACTGTCGCGATCCTCGCAGCCAGCAGCCAACCAGCACATTCCCCCCTCGCAATGCGCCCAGCGCCCCAAAGAAGCCGTTAGCGCGCCCAGCTAAGCGCCCAGCCGCACCAGCCAAAGAATACCAAAATCGCCCCCTTGCACACGAGACCCCGTGCCTTCTCGGTTGGTAATTCCCGAACCTATCCCTTTTAGACTTTTAAGTCTGGCTGGTCAGATATTTATTTAGGATGCTTTTAAAATGCTTAGGTTGCTCGGTTTTGCTTTAAAGCTCGAGGGTCATTATTTGATTGTGAAGGTTATTTCTGCTCGTTTCCAAGTAAGGATTCCTTACCGTGGTTGTGTGGACCCTGCGATGCTTTCTTGATTGTGCCTTATATGCATGTTTACTTCTATGAACATGATTAGTGGATCTGACGACTTGTGATTGCATTCTTGCTAGCATGTTTGCTGTTTGTACATGTTAGTGCCATGCTAGGATTGTTCTTCCAAATGCTTGAGATTCCTACTTTAAGTTCGTAGTATCATGCTAGGTTATGTATGATTGATGATGATTATGTATGTTTAGCCAGGAATCGTTTACTCTATTGTAAAGACCCGACCCAAAAGGGGCTCTAAATGGGCCTTTACCCCAATGCATGTAGTGAAAATAAAAGACATTATAAAAAAATACATTTCGATTCCAAGTAAAAAGAAACATTCAACAACCAAAACATACATTTCTAAAAGCACACTGATCGTGAGATTTATTTAAACCATTAAAACAATCCACAAGTACCAATATGCTGGAATCCATAAAACGTAAGAAAACATCCCGGGCTCTGTGCCCGTCTACATGCATTCAGGGAAATAATAAAAAGTGAAGAGTCATGATAATTAAAATAAAACAATCGAGAGATGACAAAGAGGTTCCATGATCATAGCTCCTCCTTCACCATCCTGTCTCCCGCTTGATTACACCGTGGAAAACCACGTAATAAGGGTGAGTAACGAATTACCCAGTAAGAATCCCCAACCGGGTACAATACGATATACATGATCATCTAGAAGAATGTATGCAAGCTATGAGAACAAACACAGAGCGGAGCACATAGCTAAGTCCACACTTGGACCTCGGATGCCATCTCGTGGTCTTAGTCCGGAAAATACCACAACACACTAAACGCACTATACGGGAACAAGTCCCGCCTCACTGCCTCTCGCCGATACGAAAGGTGCACTGCTCAAGATCCCGAGGAGCTCTCGATCGGCGCTGTAATGAGCGTAAGCGCGCACCGCATGCTACCGCAAACTCGGGGTGCCGGGTCTAGTGGCAAGCTGCCCGAGTTCAGATCACCATGCCTAACTAAATCTCTGGATCGGTGTCACCGACATAGGGGTGTGAGACTGGACACGTGAACTATGTCACTGTACCACCGCACCGAGGCTAAGGAACCGGTCGTGGTAGGCTTACACCGTGAAGCGGTCCTTGCCCTAACAGTGGCAATCAAGGGCTACGGCCGAACACGCCGAGGACGTGTCGATCGCCGGGGCGAGGCAATGCCAAGTCATCATCCCGACCGTTGGGGCATTTAACGATCCGCCACCCTCACCCAAGATTGCGGGGCCTACCGGTTGGGATAGCTAATCCCTCACGGGGTCCAAGGACGGAGAACTGTCTCGAACGTCCTTGCCATAGATGCAAGATACTTTATGCATCGGGCCCGATGATTCTATCTACCTCAATTCTAAACCTTAACAATAATAACGATTCAATCAATGCGGTCCAATACGTGCTCATCGATACAAAGAACCTAGCATGATACTACGAAGCAAGAACAGATATCGAACATGCTAGAATAGAACAACCTAGCATGGGCTAACATGAGAAACAATACAAGAGTTCATGCCATCAGAATTGAATGCAGAGCACCTAGGCTAAACATGCTAGTAAACATACACAGCATACAAAACAACAATCACAAATATACCGCAGGTCCACACAACCCCTGGTAAGAAATCCTTACCTTGGTCGGAAGACTTTTACACACAAATCCTAAGTCATGAACAATCCCGAGCTAGCGGCGGGAACCTAGCAAACCAACAATAATCGGCATCTAAAATATCTAAACAACAATAGAACAGCAAGCTCGGCTCGGGAACTCACGCGCGCGACGACCACGAGCTTGGGGTCACCGCAAGCTCGGCTCGGCAAAGCCGGGCGCTGCACGCAGCAGGGACACGCTACTTGCGCTACCGGCCGCACGGACACGGACACGCTACCGGCTGCTACCGCACGCAACAAGCGAGGACACGCTGTGGCCGCCGCGCGCCACGGCAGCGGGACAGCGAGGACGCGCGCGAGCGTCTCGACGAAGGCGCGCGGGCGCCGCGTCGGGCGGCGGCGCGGCGAGCAACTTCAGCGCGCAGGACGCGCGCGCGGCGAACGCGTCGCGCGAAGGCGCGCGCGCGAGCAGCTCGGCAAGCGGACACGGCGAGGGCGTCGGCGATCGGCCGGACGCGGCTTGCGCTGGCGAGGACCTCTGGCGTCGGCGAGCGATCGGGCGATCTCGCTGTTGGGCGAACGCGCGAGGCTCGCTGCGAACAGTGCCGGGCGTCTGGCAGGGCTGGCTCGACCGATCCGGGCGTCGCGACAGGGTCGCTCGACCGATCTGGGCGTCGCGACAGAGCCGGCTCGACCGATCCGGGCGTCGCGACGGGGCTGGCTCGACCGATCCGGGCGTCGCGACGTAGCCGGCTCGACCGATCTGGGCGTCGCGACGGTGGCTCTCGATGATGGTCACTCCTCTCCTACCGGGCCGCACAACACACACACACACACAACCCTTTTTTCTTACATTTCGCCAACAAACACCCAAATGAGAAGATGAAGAAGACGAAGACTTACCCGGAATGATGATGATCGAACCCAAGGAGATGCAAGGATGAAGAACTCGGCAAGGCTATGGAGATGGAGAGCTTGGGCGGCCAAGAGGTGTTTTGGAGAATAAGATGGAATAACCTAATTCTATTTCATTTAACCAAATGCACCAAAACTCCAAACTCCAAGGTTAACTAAGATGTGATGCGAGAAAGAGCAACAAGAGCACCTAATGGCTCATTTGGCACACCTCTCTACAAGCTTCCCAGAGACCTGGTTCAAACCCACTTGCAAAGACAAATTACTTTATTTTTACTTTTGCAACCAACCTTGCTCAAACCAAACCACAAACTCCTCCAAAACCTACATAAAACCATCCAATAATTTTAGAAGTTTGAAAAGACACAAACGACCACTGACGGCCCGACCAAATTACCAAATTACCCCTAGGGCATACCGGAAAGACCGGAAGAAAAACACAGGTCGTTACAATATTCCCTCCTTTTTATGACTTTCGTCCTCGAAAGTCCTTAAGACAGAAAACGTACTCGGTAATGCAACCTCATCTCGTCTTCCCGCTCCCAAGTGGCTTCCTCGTAACCCCGATTCTTCCACCGAACCTTTACTAAACGAATCTCGCGATTACGCAACGTCTTGGTCTCAAAGGCAAGGATCCTCACCGCTTCTCCTCGAAGTTCAAATCCTCATTCACCGCAAAGGCTCAAAGTCCACAATGTGCGACGGGGTCCAAGCACATACCGCCTCAACATCGATACATGGAAAACACTATGCACCGCTGGCGATAGTGACGGAGGTAGGGCTAACCTGGTAAGCAACTCGCCAATCCTCTCTAGGATCTCAAATGGACCAATAAAACGGGGACTCAACTTCCCACGCTTACCAAACCTCAAAACACCTCGCATCGGAGCAACCTTAAGGAACACATGCTTTGACCAACCTCAAACTCCAAATCTCGGCGCCGAACATCGGCGTAACTCTTCTCACTCTCTCGAGTGTCAACATACGAGCTCTAATCTTCTGCCTTGCACCATTGGTCAAGCTATGCAGTAATTCGGGACCCAAAACTCGTCTATCACCAACCTCTTCCCGAGAACACGGGGGACCGACAACGCTTACCATACAATGCCTCGAATGGAGCCATCTCAATCGCCGATCGTAATCGTTGTTGTAGGCAAACTCCATCAAGTCTGAATCTTTGGTCCCAATCGCTCGGGAAATCCAACACACAAGCCCTCAACATATCCTCGAGAATCGATTCACTCTCTCGGTCGACCATCCGTCTCCGAGGGTGAAAAGTCATCTTTGAAATCGCACTCTGTGCCCAAACCCTTCGGCGCTCTCCGAAACGAGAAGTGAACCGCGAGTCACGATCGACACAATCCTCACCGGCACACCATGATAACGGATGATCTGCTCCAAAAGCATTGCGCCCATTGTTCCACGGTATAAGTGTCTCTACCGGAATGAAGTGTGCGCTCTTGGTCAAACGGTCGACTATCACCCAAATCGAGAGAACTTCCTCGAGTCCTTGGCAAACCGGATATAAAGTCCATAGAAATCTCTTCCCATTTCCACTGGGTACACTCGATGGCTGCAACAAACCTCGCTGCCTCTCTGCTGGTGCCTTCACTTGGCGACAAGTGAGACACCGTGACAAACTCTGCCACATCTCTCTTCATCCCCATCCACCGAGAAAGTCTCGCTTAAGGTCTCGATACATCTTGGTACCCCAGGGTGCCAAGCAAAAGGGGAATAGTGGGCCTCCGAGAGCAACTCGGCTCGCAAACTCCGCAATGTCCGGAACACACAACCGGCCTCTATAAGTCAACCCACCGTCTGGTGAATATACAAAGTCAAAGTCACCGTCAAGATCGACTCTGTCAACCAATCTCTTAAGTGCGGGTCACCCAACCGGCCGTCTATAATCCATTGCCGAATCGACGCACAATAAGCAGTCCAATCGAGCTACTACAGCGGTAACCTCTCCCAACAACATCGCAACCTCGGCCCGCTCGAACTCTCTCTCAAAAACTGGCCGGTAACTCAACAACGCCGCAGAGTGCGACGTCTTTCTGCTCAAAGCATCGGCCACTACATTGGCTTTACCGGATGGTACAAAATCTCGCAGTCATAATCCTTTACCAACTCTAACCATCTCCTCTCGCCTCATATTCAACTCCTTCGAGTAAACAGATACTTGAGGCTCGGTGATCGGTAAACATCTCAATCCGCTCACCATACGGTAATGCCTCCAAATCTTCATTGCAAACACCATCACGCCAACTCCATATCATGAGTCGGGTAGTTCTCGCTCATACGGCTTCAAATGACGGGAAGCATAGGCAATGACCTTCCGTCTTGCATCAACACACAACCTAATCCAAACTTGGAAGCATCATCAGAGACCACGAAACCACTGTCCCCTCCGGATCGCCAACAGTCTGTCAAAGTAAACTACGCTTGAGCACGGCAAAGCTCTCATCACACTGCTGTCCCAAACAAACTCGACACCCTTCCTCGTCGACGAGTGAGGGGCGAGGCTAAAGCGAAAAAGTCCTTGACGAACCGACGGTAGTAACTCGCCAAACCCGTAAAGCCGCGAATCTCGCAATCCGAAGTCGGCTTGGCCCATGAACTCACGGCCTCAATCTTCGCGGGGTCCACGGCTATACCATCTCTCGAAACCACGTGGCCTAGGAAGGCCACCGCTCCAACCAGAATCACATTTGGAAAACTTCGCATAAAGCCGGTTTTCCCTCAAAGCCGCCAATACTCGTCTCAAATGCTCGCATGGTCTTCTTTAGACCTCGAATAAATCGAATATCGTCAATGAACACGATGACGGTTGTCGTCCAAAAATGATTTGAACACCCTATCCATCATGTCCATGAACGCGGTGGGGGCATTGGTCAATCCAAACGACATAACCACAAACTCATAGTGACCATATCTGGACTCAAAGTCGTCTTAGGAATGTCGGCATCCCGATCCGCAAATCGATGGTAACCGGATCTCGATCTATCTTGGAGAACACGAAGCTCCTCAAAGCGATCGAACAAATCATCGATACGGGGCAACGGATACTTATTCTTCATCGTCACCTTAATAAGCTCGCGGTAATCAATACATAAGCGCATAGAACCATCCTTCTTTTTCACAAATGTAATCGGTGCTCCCCACGGGGACACACTTGGACGGATGAACCCTCGGTCTAACATCTCCCGCAATCGAATCTTGATTCCTTTAACTCACGGGGCGCCATGCGATCACGGAGCCTTCGAGATAGGGAGGGTCCTGGCCTGAGCTCAATATTGAAGTCAACCTCTCTCTTTGGGGGGCAACCCCAGTAACTCCTCGGAAAACACATCCGCGAACTCTTGCACGACCGGCTGATCGACCAGACAAATGAGGGGCGGCTCTTCCCGCACAACTTGGCTAGATAGCCCCAAGCTCCATGAGCTAGCAAACGACGAGCTTTCACAAATGACACCATCGGCGGGCAAACTCCACCACTGACTCCACGAAACTTAAAGTCAGGCGACTGGCGGCTCAACACTACTTCTTTCCGGTGGCGGTCAATCAACGCGTGGTTAGCGACTAACCACTCCATACCAAGAATCACATCAAAACCGCTCATAGGCGTAACTATGAGCGTAGCCACAAGCAACTCTCCGGATATCTCGATCCGGCCATCCTTAATCTTATCTCTAGCCAACATACTAACTCCCGAAGGAGTTGCAAAGATAACTCAAAACCTAGAGGCTCTAGTCTTAACTTAGCATGCTCAAAGAAACAACACGGATACAAATGAATGCGTGGAACCGAGAATCAAACAAGACAAATGCGCAGTGATCTAAAACAAGAAGCGTACCGCCATACGCATCATCCAGACGCTCGGCCTCTGACGGTCGTAGCAAACACTCGACCTCGCCGCTGCTGTATTGGCCGAAGCCGCCATAGTGGGTGATCACAAAAAGCGGGCCATGTGCCCCTCTCTACCACAACGGTAGCACAATCTAGGTCCAGTGACAAGCTCGGCGTGGACTTTCCCACAAGTAGCACAAGCGGAAATCGCTGGGGTCCTCCTCGCTGCCGGGCTGAAACGGACCGAGCTCTCCGTGATCTACGTTTCAAAAACGCCTTGGCGGCGCTGCCGCCTCCCGAAAGTCAAACTTCCTCTTACGCCCCACACACCGCTGGGACAGACGCCGAACAGGAGCGGCAACAACCCGCTCAGCAGATACTTCCCATTATAGATCGTGGCTAATCGAATGACCCTAGCATAAGTGTCGGGGCACGAGCCCCGACATCTGGGAAACACCCCGCCTCAATCCAGATATGAACTTCCGAATCTTGACTCCGGGGTGGCAATCAACGAGGAGCAAAATATCCATACTCTGAGAACTTGCGCTCATATTCCTCAATGGAATCGAACCCCGCTTCGAGTTCGGAAGAGCTCCACCATCTTCTCCTGAGCCTCATCACCGATGAACTTTACCTTGAACTCACCTTGAAGAACTCCCAAGTAGCGGGTGGAGACCCACCGGTCTCTCGCTCAAGGTGGACTCCCACCACCATCTCGCTGTGCCTCCTAGCACATGAGCCGCACATCTCGGCCTCTCGAATATCGGGGCACACCATGATCGGGAAGGTGTACTCCAAATGGGCAATCCACCAGGCCGCCGCTAACGCATCACCGGTGGCATCAAACTTCTCGAGGCTTCCACTTCACAAAATCCTTCACCACCTACCCAATTCCTCGGCACCCTCTGCCATATCTCGCCTCTGGGGCTACTTGCTCTGTGGAGCCGGAGGTGCTCTTGAGCTCTGCTTGAACCAATCGAGTCACCGCTCGATCCGGGCTCGGGACTCTTCCCACCGCACGCCTAACAAGGCTCAGGTCTCGCGCCTCTCGGTCACTCAACATGCTGACCATAAAAACCCTCATAGACTCAAAGCAAACTCTGCTCCGGGAGCGCGATCTCACGGCGCTTCGATCGCCTCAACGCCCGCTCTAGGCGTAACGGAGAGAGCTGCGGTGGAATGCCATCGATGTCGGCTTGGGACGATGTCCCCTGCAGATGATCGAATCCGATCCACGATACCTCGACCGCTCTCGAACCTCCTCTCCGATGCGGGATCGTAGCATCTTTGGCGATCTACATCCAAACCAACAACGAATCAAAACACACGCTGTCACCATTCCACAACACCAAACAAGGCATACACTAGATGATAGGTATTGTAAATTCTTAACCCTTTTCCTTTCTAAAACAATAAATCTAGGCGTACTGATGACCGTTTGAGTCTTGATGATCATGGAAAACGACCTACAACAAAAGGTCGATCTACGACCCTATGACTCGAGCTCGATACCAATCAGAAAGACCAGACCCAAAAGGGGCTCTAAATGGGCCTTTACCCCAATGCATGTAGTGAAAATAAAAGACATTATAAAAAAATACATTTCGATTCCAAGTAAAAAGAAACATTCAACAACCAAAACATACATTTCTAAAAGCACACTGATCGTAGATTTATTTAAACCATTAAAACAATCCACAAGTACCAATATGCTTGGAATCCATAAAACGTAAGAAAACATCCCGGGGCTCTGTGCCCGTCTACATGCATTCGGGGAAATAATAAAAAGTGAAGAGTCATGATAATTAAAATAAAACAATCGTAGATGACAAAGAGGTTCCATGATCATAGCTCCTCCTTCACCATCCTGTCTCCCGCTTTGATTACCCGTGGAAAACCACGTAATAAGGGTGAGTAACGAATTACCAAGAAGAATCCCCAACCGGGGTACAATACGATATACATGATCATCTAGAAGAATGTATGCAAGCTATGAGAACAAACACAGAGCGGAGCACATAGCTAAGTCCACACTTGGACCTCGGATGCCATCTCGTGGTCTTAGTCCGGAAAATACCACAACACACTAAACGCACTATACGGAACAAGTCCCGGCCTCACCTGCTCTCTCGCCGATACGAAAGGTGCACGGCTCAAGATCCCGAGGAGCTCTCGGTCGGCGCCAGTAATGAGCGTAAGCGCGCACCGCATGCTCACGCAAACTCGGAAGTGCCGGTCTAGTGGCAAGCCGCCCGTGTTCATCCACCATGCCTAACTAAATCTGGGATCGGTGTCACCGACATAGGGGTGTGAGACTGACACGTGAACTATGTCGGCTGTACCACCGCACTTTGAGGCTAAGGAACCGGTCGTGGTAGGCTTACACCAGAAGCGGTCCTTGCCCTAACAGTGGCAATCAAGGGCTACGGCCGAACACGCCGAGGACGTGTCGATCGCCGGACGCGAGGCAATGCCAAGTCATCATCCCGACCGTTGGGGCATTTAACGATCGCCACCCTCACCCAAGATTGCGGGGCCTACCGGGTTGGGATAGCTAATCCCTCACGGGGTCCAAGGACGAGAACTGTCTCGAACGTCCTTGCCATAGATGCAAGATACTTTATGCATCGGGCCCGATGATTCTATCTACCTCAATTCTAAACCTTAACAATAATAACGATTCAATCAATGCACCCAATACGTGCTCATCGGATACAAAGAACCTAGCATGATACTACGAAGCAAGAATAGATATCGAACATGCTAGAATAGAACAACCTAGCATGGGCTAACATGAGAAACAATACAAGAGTTCATGCCATCAGAATTGAAACAGAGCACCTAGGCTAAACATGCTAGTAAACATACACAGCATACAAAACAACAATCACAAATATACCATGTGGTCCACACAACCCCTGTAAGAAATCCTTACCTTGGTGGAAGACTTTTACACACAAATCCTAAGTCATGCGAACAATCCCGAGCTAGCGAGCGGGAACCTAGCAAACCAACAATAATCGGCATCTAAAATATCTAAACAACAATAGAATGACAAAGCTCGGCTCGGGAACTCACGCGGCGCGACGACACGAGCTTGGGGTCACGCTGCAAGCTGGCTCGGCAAGGCCGGGCGCTGCACGGCGAGGACACGCTACGGCCGCGCTACCGGCACGCACGGACACGCTACCGGGCCGCGCTACCGCACGGCAACAGCGTGGACACGCTACCGGCCCGCGCTACCGCACGGCAGCGCGGACACGCGCGCGCTGCGCGCGAGCGTCGACGACGGCGCGCGCGCGCCGGGCGCGTCGGGCGGCGGCGCGGCGAGCAACTCTTCAGGAGGGCGCGCGCGCGCGAACGCTCGAGCGGCGCGCGCGGCGGCGGCTTCGGCAAGCGGACACGGCGAGGGCGTGCGAGCGATCGGCCGGACGTCTTTGCGCCGGCGAGGACCTCTGGCGTCGAGCGATCGGGCGATCTCGCTGTTGGGCGAACGGCGAGGCCGCCGCGAAACAGTCCAGGCGTGCGGCGGGCGCTCGACCGACCGGGCGTCGCGACAGTGGTCTGGCTCGACCGATCCGGGCGTCGCGCGACGCTGCCGCTCGACCGATCTGGGCGTCGCGACGGTGGCTGGCTCGACCGATCCGGGCGTGCGACAGAGTGGCTCGACCGATCCGGGCGTCGCGGCAGGGTGGCTCGATGATGGTCAGCTCCTCTCGGTGGCCGCACAACACACACACACACACAACCCTTTTTCTTACATTCGGCCAACAAACACCCAAATGAGAAGATGAAGAAGACGAAGACTTACCCTAATGATGATGATCGAACCCAAGGAGATGCAAGGATGAAGAACTCGGCAAGGCTATGGAGATGGAGAGCTTGGGCGGCCAAGAGGTGTTTTGGAGAATAAGATGGAATAACCTAATTCTATTTCATTTAACCAAATGCACCAAAACTCCAAACTCCAAGGTTAACTAAGATGTGATGCAGAAAGAGCAACAAGAGCACCTAATGGCTCATTTGGCACACCTCTCTACAAGCTTCCCAGAGACCCGGTTCAAACCCCTACTGCAAAGACAAATTACTTTATTTTTACTTTTGCAACCAACCTTGCTCAAACCAAACCACAAACTCCTCCAAAAACCTACATAAAACCATCCAATAATTTTAGAAAATCGAAAAAGACACAAACGACCCTGACGGCCCGACCAAATTACCAAATTACCCCTAGGGCATACCTGGAAGACCGGGAAGAAAAACCTGGGTCGTTACATCTATACTCTAGCTAGTGTGTTAGGGTTGTCATCATCTAGAGGCTGAGAGCGGACATAACGTACCTTGTCCCCACCGGTCGGGAGTAGAGCGAAGCATAACGTACATTGCTTCCCCCGCGCCGATGTGTGGATTTAGCTACCACATCGGCATAAGCCTAGTTTGTAGCTCGCTAGAGCGGAACCACCGCCAACTGCAAGCTCGCCTTGGCCGGTTCTTAGCTTCGTGTTGGTGGTACAGTCGCACGCGATGAGTGCCGAGGGCCTCGCACTCACGTGTTCGGTGACACCGCTTTCGAGTCTTAGGCATGCGTGCACCGCCCGCGTGAGTTTGTACTTAGGCCCCCACATTTACGCCGGTTGCAAAGCATGCGGTGTGTGCGCGCAAGCACGCGTTAGTCGCCGGTTCGAGAGCTCCCCGGGCTAATGTTCGTGAGTACACCGCCTTCCAGCTTTAGAGCCGGACTTGGGTACTCTCCCGATAGTCCAGATTTATTAGCGAGGGTAAGAGGCCCTTGAGGACACCCATTGGGATTGGCTTTTGAGTGATCATATGGTCGAGGAGAAAAGACCCTCGAGGGTGTCGGACATCTTTGGGATCGAGCTTTTGAGTGATCAATTGGCCGAGGAGAAAGACCCTCGGAGATGTCCCGGGATTGGTTATGAGAGCCAATCATTAGGCCTAAGAAGGAGACTTCCGAGGATTCCAGATTCTGCCTTGTAAGCTCGTTGAGCTATGATCTGTATTGGTAACTGTTTGCATGTATACTAGGGTGCCACATGATTGATGTATCGTATTGTACCCCGGTTGGGATTCTTACCGAGTATGTTTATACTCACCCTTATTTCGTGGTTTTCCACTGGTAACTTGGGACAAAGACCGGACGGCTAGCGGAGGGAGCCGATTGATCATGGGAGCTGCCAAGCACTCTGTCTTTATTGTTTGCATATTTGTTCAAAGATGTAGATGGACAGAGTCCTAGGGGAAACATTATTATAAGTTGTTTGAACTGCTTTGAAAGTTTTTATATCTTGGCAGGCTTGTTTTACTTCGTTGGTTTTTCTTAAACGAAATTGTTGATTATGTTTTAAGCATTCCCCGTTCTAAATGTTTTGAAAGGTTTTAAATATGAGCACTAAACCGCTCGGTGAAATATTTAACTTGCATGCTGAGTGAGAACCTAGGTTTAGGACCGTATTTTGGGTCGGGTTCTTACACCCCGATAGGCATCCTAGGTGTTTAAGGCCCCACTGGGCATCACTGAGTCCTAGGTTGTGTAAGGCCCGAAGGGCAGTAGATGAATGCCCTTGAATAGGCTCGCTCTAGAAGTAGCTCATAGCCTAATTCAACCGTTTTTCTCTAAGTCATTGTTTTATTTGCATGTATTGTAACGACCCAGGTTTTTCTTTCCGGTCTTCCAGGTATGCCCTAGGGGTAATTTGGTAATTTGGTCGGGCCGTCAGGGTCGTTTGTGTCTTTTCCAGTTACTAAAATTATTGGATGGTTTTTGTAGGTTTTTGGAGGGGTTTGTGGTTTGGTTTGAGCAAGGTTTGATGCAAAAGTAAAAATAAAGGAATTTGTCTTTGCAGTGGGGTTTGAACCCGGTCTCTGGGAAGCTTGTAGAGATGTGTGCCAATTGAGCCATTAGGTGCTCTTGTTGCTCTTTCTCGCATCACATCTTAGTTAACCTTGGATTTTGGAGTTTTGGTGCATTTGGTTAAATGAAATAGAATTAGGTTTATTCCATCTTCTTCTCCAAATCTCCTCTTGGCCGCACAAGCTCTCCCTCTCCATAGCACTTGCCGATTCTTCATCCTTGCAGCTCCCTTGGATCGTTCATCATCATTCCGGGTAGGTATCGATCTTCCTCTTCTTCTTCTCATCCGTTTGGTGTGCTTTTAGCCGAGTGCAAAGAGGTGTGTTGTGTGTGTTTGTGTTGATTGCGGCCACCGTAGAGAAGCCCGGCCAAAGAACCATCGCCGCGACGCCCACCGGCCGATCGCACGCCAGATCACCCCTGCCGTCGCACCAGATCGCCCCTGCCGTCGCACCAGATCCGTTGAGCAGCCCCTGCCGCACGCCATCGCTCACCAGGTCGCCCAGATCTGTTGAAGCAGCCCTGCGCCAGCGCCATCGCCACACGGTCGCGCCAAATCCACCGTCGCGGCCCTCCCGCACGCCATCGCTCGTCGTCGTGCGGTCGCGCGCAGCGCAGCGACACACTGCGCCCGCGCGCGCCGCCCGAAGCCGCCGCTCGCGCGCGCCCGGGACGCTTGCCGCGCGCGCCAGACGCTTTGCCAGCGCGCGCGCCCCTCGCCGCATCATCCGTGCCGTCTGCCGTGCAAGTAGCGCAACCAGCGCCCGCCTGCTGCCGCCGCAGCGCGCACACAGCGCCGCGCCCTGCCGCTGCCGGCTAGCATGCCCGACTCCAAGCTCGTGTCGCCGTGCGCGTGAGTTCCCCGAGCCGAGCTTGCTGTTCTTTTGTTGTTTAGACGTTTTAGATGCCGATTATAATTGGTTTGCTAGGTTCCCGCCGCTAGCTCGGGATTGTTCCGCAGCTTAGGATTTGTGTGTAGAAGCCTCCCGACCAAGGTAAGGATTTCTTACCGGAGTTGTGTGGGCCTCTGCGGTATATTTGTGATTGTTGTTTTGTATGCCCGTGTATGATTACTAGCATGTTTAGCCCTAGGTGCTCTGTTTCAAATTCACGACTAGCATGAACTCTTGTATTGTTTCTCATGTTAGCCCATGCTAGGTTGTTCCATTCTCGCATGTTCGATATCTCTGTTCTTGCTTCGTAGTATCATGCTAGGTTCCTTGTATCTGCATTGAGCACGTATTGGACCGCATTGATTGAATTGTTATTATTGCTATGGTTTAGAGTTCGTAGGTAGCATCATCCGGGCCGGATGCATAACGTAACTTGCATCCCCGATGCGGGGACGTGCGAGATGGTACTCCGTCCCCGATCCCGTTAGGGGTTTAGCTAACCCTAACGGATGGCCCCGCAATCTTGGGTGAGGGTGGCATCGTTAAATGCCCCAACGGTCGGGATGATGACTTGGCATTGCCTCGCCCCGGCAGCCGGCACGTCCTCGGCGTGTTCGGCCGTAGCCCTTGATTGCCACTGTTAGGGCAAGGACCGCTTCACGGTGTAAGCCTACCACGACCGGTTCCTTAGCCTCAAAGCGGTGGTACAGCAGTGACATAGTTCACGTGTCCGTGTCTCACACCCCTATGTCGGTGACACCGATCCGGAGATTTAGTTAGGCATGGTGGCTCGAACTCGGGCAGCTTGCCACTAGACCCGCACTTCCCGAGTTTGCGGTAGCATGCGGTGCGCGCTTACGCTCATTACAAATACCGATCGAGAGCTCCTCGGGATCTTGAGCCGATGCACCTTTCGGGACGATCGGAGATGAAGCCGAGGCCGGGACTTGTTCCCGTATAGAGCGTATAGTGTGTTGTGGTATTTCCGGACTAAGACCACGAGTTGGCATCCGAGGTCCAAGTGTGGACTTAGCTATGTGCTCCGCTCTGTGTTTGTACTCATAGCTTGCATACATTCTTCTAGATGATCATGTATATCGTATTGTACCCCGGTTGGGGATTCTTACTGAGTAATTCGTTACTCACCCTTATTCTGTGGTTTTCCACAGGTAATCAAGGCGGGAGACAGGATGGCTGAAGGAGGAGCTGTGATCATGGAATCCTGCTGTCATCTCTGACCATTTTATTATATCTTGACTCTTGACTTTTGTTATTTCCCCTGAATGCATGTAGACGGGCACGGAGCCCTAGGATGTTTTCTTACGTTTTATGGATTCCAGCATATTTGTACTTGTGGATTGTTTAAATGGTTTAAATAAATCTCTGATCAGAGTATGCTTTTAGAAATGTATGTTTTGGTTGTTGAATGTTTCTGTTTTTACTTGGGATCCGAAATATATTTTTCATAATGTCTTTTATTTTTCAATACATGCATTGGGGTAAAGGCCCATTTAGAGCCCCTTTTGGGTCGGGTCTTTACAGTTGGTATCAGAGCTCAGAGTCATAGATTCTGTAGACTGACCTTTTGTTGTAGGTCATCCTTCCATGATCACCAAAGACTCAACAAGTCATCGCAGTACGCCTAGGTTTATTGTTTTAGAAAGAAAAAAAAAAAAAAAGGGTTAAGAATTTACAATACCTATCATCTAGTGTATGCCTTGTTTGGTTTTGTGGAGTGGTGACAGGCGTGTTTTGATTCGTTGTTGGTTTGGATGTAGATCGCCAAAGATGCCGCCACCCGTCATCGGGAGAGGAGGTTCGAGAGCGTGTCGAGGTATCGTGGATCGGATCGATCTCGCAGGACATCGTCCCAAGCCGAGATCGATGGCATTCCACCAGCAGCTCCTCCTCGTTACGCCTAGAGCGGGCGTTGAGGCGATCGAACGCCGTGAGATCGCTCCCTAGAGCAGAGTTTGCTTGAGTCTATGAGGGCTTTTATGGTCGCATGTTGACCGACTGCAGGGCGCAGACCCGAGTGCCTTGTTGGCGGCGCAGCCGGAAGTGTCCCAAGCCCAGATCGAGCAAATGACTCGATTGGTTCAAGAGAGCTCGAGAGCACCTCCAGCTCCACAGAGCAAGTAGCCCCAGAGGCGGATATGGCGGGTGCCGAGGAATTGGGTAGGTGGTCAAGGATTTTGTGAAGTGGAAGCTCGAGAAGTTTGATGCCACCGGTGATGCGTTAGCGGCAGCCAGTGGATTGACCATTTGGAGTACACCTTCCCGATCATGGTGTGCCCCGATATTCGTGAGGCCGAGGTGTGCGGCTCATGTGCTAGGAGGCACAATGAGATGGTGGTGGGAGTCCACCTTGAGCGAGAGACCACTGGGTCTCCACCCGCTACTTGGGAGTTCTTCAAGGCCGAGTTCAAGGTAAAGTTCATCGCTGATGAGGCTCAAGAGAAGATGGTGGAGCTCTTCCGTAACTCAAGCGTGGTTCCGATTCCATTGAGGAATATGAGCGCAAGTTCTCGTGAGTATGGGTATTTTGCTCCTCGCTTGATTGCCACCCCGGAGTGAAGATTCGGAAGTTCATATCCGGATTGAGGCGGTGTTTCCCGAGATGTCGTGGCTCGTGCTCCCGACACTTATGCTAGGGCTGCCCAGATTAGCCACGATCTATAATGGGAAGTATCCCGCTGAGCGGGTTGTTGCCGCCTCTGTTCAGCGTCTGTCCCGTCCCAAAGAAACTGGGGGCGTAAGAGGAAGTTTGATTTTTCGGCGGCGGCGCAGCGCGCAAGGGCGCTTTCGAACGGAGATCTCATGCGGAGCTCTCGATCCGTTTCACCCCAGAGCGAGGAGGACCCAGGCGGTTCCCGCTTGTGCTACTTGTGGGAAAGTCCACGCCGAGCTTGTCACCGGACCTAGATTGTGCTTCCGTTGTGGTAGAGAGGGGCACATGGCCCGCTTTTGTGATCACCCGGCTATGGCGGCTCGGCCAATGTTAGCAGCCGGCGAGTCGAGTGTTTGCTACGACCCGTCAGAGGCCGAGCGTACGGATGCCGCCGTGGCGGTGGTGCGCTTCTTGTTTTAGATCACCGCGCATTTGCCTTGTTTGATTCTCGTTCTACGCATTCATTTGTATCTCGTGTTGTTTGGTTGAGCATGCTAAGTTAAGACTAGAGCCTCTAGGTTTCGAGTTATCTGCTGCAAACTCCTTCGGGAGTTGATATGTTGGCTAGAGATAAGATTAGGGATGGCCGGATCGAGATATCCGGAGAGTTGCTAGTGGCTACGCTCATAGTTCCGCCTATGAGCGGTTTTGATGTGATTCTTGGTATGGAGTGGTTAGTCGCTAACCACGCGCTGATTGACCGCCACCGGAAAGAAGTAGTGTTCAGCCGCCAGTCGGCCCACCTTTTAAGTTTCGTGGAGTCCAGGTGGAGTTTGCTTGCCGATGGTGTCACCGTGAAAGCTCGCTCGGTTGCTAGCTCATGGAGCTTGGGGCTATCTAGCCAAGTTGTCCGGGAAGAGCCGCCCTCGTTGTCTGCTGATCGTGCACGGTCGTGCGGGGAGTTTGCGGACGTGTTTCTGAGGAGTTACCGGGGTTGCCCAAAGAGAGAGTTGACTTCACAATTGAGCTCGAGCCGTGACCCTCCCTATCTCGAAGGCTCCGTGATCGTATGGCGCCAGTGAGTTAAAGGAATCAAGATTCAGATTGCAGGAGATGTTAGATCGAGGGTTCATCCGTCCGAGTGTGTCCCCGTGGGGAGCACCGCTTTTGTTTGTGAAAAGAAGGATGGTTCTATGCGCTTATGTATTGATTATCGCGAGCTTAATAAGGTGACAAAGAAGAATAAGTATCCGTTGCCCCGCATCGATGATTTGTTCGATCGGCCTTCGAGGAGCTTCTGTGTTCTCCAAGATAGATCTCGAGATCCGGTTACCATCGATTGCGGATCGTGGATGCCGACATTCCTAAGACAAATTTTCTGTGTCTAGATATGGTCACTATGAGTTTGTGGTCATGTCGTTTGGATTGACCAATGCCCCACCAAGTTCATGGACATGATGGATAGGGTGTTCAAATCATTTTTGGACAAACTTCATCATCGTGTTCATTGACGATATTCGATTTATTCGAGGTCTAAAGAAGACCATGCAGAGCATTTGAGGCGAGTATTGGCAACTTTGAGGGAAAACCACTTTATGCGAAGTTTTCCAAATGTGATTCTGGTTGGAGCAGTGGCCTTCCTAGGCCACGTGGTTTCGAGAGATGGCATAGCCGTGGACCCCGCGAAGATTGAGGCCGTGAGTTCATGGGCCCACCGACTTCGATGCCGAGATTCCACTTTCTCTGGTTTGGCGAGTTACTACCGTCGGGTTCGTCAAGGACTTTTCGCTTTAGCCTCGCCTCACTCGTCCTCGACGAGGAAGGGTGTCGAGTTTGTTTGGGACAAGCAGTGTGATGAGAGCTTTGCCGTGCTCAAGCGCGGCTTTGACTTCAAAGACTGTGTTGGCGATCCGAGAGGGGACAGTGGTTTCGTGGTCTACAAATGATGCTTCCAAGTTTGGATTAGGTTGTGTGTTGATGCAAAGACGGGAAGGTCATTGCCTATGCTTCCCGTCACCAAGCCGTATGAGCGTAACTACCCGACTCATGATATGGAGTTGGCGGCAGTGGTGTTTGCTCAAGAAGATTTGGAGGCATTACCTGTATGGTGAGCGGATTCGATGTTTACCGATCACCGAGCCTCAAGTATCTGCTTACTCGTAAGGAGTTGAATATGAGGCAGAGGAGATGGTTAGAGCTGGTAAAGGATTATGATCATGAGATTTTGTACCATCCGGTAAAGCCAATGTAGTGGCCGATGCTTTGAGTAGAAAGACGCCGCACTCTGCGGGCGTTGTTGAGTTCCCACCCCAGCTTATGGAGAGAGAGTTCGAGCGGGCCGAGGTTGCGATGTTGTTGGGTGAGGTTACCGCCGTGGTAGCTCAGCTGACTGCTCAAATTGTCGATTAGGCAAATGGATTATAGACACCAGGTTGGGTGACCCCGCACTTAAGAGATTGGTTGACAGAGTTAGTGCCGACGGTGTGACTTTGACTTTGTTTATTCACCGCATGCTGGGTTGACTTATAGAGGCCGGCCAGTTGTGCGTTCCGGATATTGCGTGTTTGCGAGCGAGTTGCTCTGAGGCCCACAGCTCCCTTTTTGCTTGGCACCGGGGTACCAAGATGTATCGAGACCTTAAGCGGCACCTTCCGTGGATGGGAATGAAGAGAGATGTGGCAGAGTTTGTCACCGGTGTCTCACTTGTCGCCAAGTGAAGGCACCCAGCAGAGGCTAGCCGTTTTGTTGCACCCACCGAGTGTGCCCAGTGGAAATGGGAAGAGATCTCCATGGACTTTATCTCTGGTTTGCCGAGGACTCAGAGGAAGTTCTCTCAGATTTGGGTGATAGTCGACCGCTTGACCAAGAGCGCACACTTCATTCCCGGTAGAGACACTTATACCGTGGAACAATGGGGCGCAGATTGTTTTTGGAGCAGATCATCCGTTATCATGGTGTGCCGGTGAGGATTGTGTCCGATCGTAACTCGCGCGTTCACTTCTCGCTTCGAGAGCACTCCGTATGGGTTTGGGCACAGAGTGCGCCAAAGATGACTTTTTCACCCTCGACGGATGGTCGATCGAGAGAGTGAATCGATTCTCGAGGATATGTTGAGGGCTTGTGTGTTGGATTTCCCAGCGATTGGGACCAAAGATTCAGATTTGATGGAGTTTGCCTATAACAACAGATTACGATCGACGATCTCAGATGGCTCCATTCGAGGCATTGTATGGTAAGCGTTATGTTCGTCCCCGTGTTCGGGAAGAGGTTGGTGATAGACGTGTTTTGGGTCCCGAGTTACTGCAGCTTGACCAATGGTGCAAGTGCGTAAGATTAGAGCTCGTATGTTGACAAATTTCAGAGCAGTAAAGAGTTACGCCGATGTTCGGCGCCGAGATTTGGAGTTTGAGGTTGGTCGCATGTGTTCCTTAAGGTTGCTCCGATGCGAGGTGTTCTGAGGTTTGGTAAGCGTGGGAAGTTGAGTCCCCGCTTTGTTGGTCCATTTGAGATCCTAGAGAGGATTGGCGAGTTGCTTACCTGGTTAGCCCTTCCTCCGTCACTACGCAGCGCATATAGTGTTTTTCATGTATCGATGTTGAGGCAAGATATGTGCTTGGACCTGTCGCACATTGTGGACTTTGAGCCTTTGCAAATGAATGAGGATTTGAACTTCGAGGAGAAGCCGTGAGGATCCTTGCCTTTGAGACCAAGACGCTGCGTGATCGCGAGATTCGCTTTGGTAAAGGTTTAGTGGAAGAATCGGGTTTGAGGAAGCCACTTGGGAGCGGGAAGACGAGATGAGGTTGCATTACCCTCGAGTTGTTTTACGTTTCTTAAGGACTTTCGAGGACGAAAGTCATAAAAAGGAGGGAATATTGTAACGACCTGTGTTTTCTTTCCGGTCTTCCGTATGCCCTAGGGGTAATTTGGTAATTTGGTCGGGCCGTCGTGTCGTTTGTGTCTTTTCCATTACTAAAATTATTGGATGGTTTTTGTAGGTTTTGGAGGGGTTTGTGGTTTGGTTTGAGCAATGTTTGATGCAAAAGTAAAAATAAAGGAATTTGTGCCGCCGCAGTAGGGTTTGAACCCGGTCTCTGGGAAGCTTGTAGAGATGTGTGCCAATTGAGCCATTAAGTGCTCTTGTTGCTCTTTCTCGCATCACATCTTAGTTAACCTTGGATTTTGGAGTTTTGGTGCATTTGGTTAAATGAAATAGAATTAGGTTTATTCCATCTTCTTCTCCAAATCTCCTCTTGGCCGCACAAGCTCTCCCTCTCCATAGCCCTTGCCGATTCTTCATCCTTGCAGCTCCCTTGGATCGTTCATCATCATTCCGGGTAGGTATCGATCTTCCTCTTCTTCTTCTCATCCGTTTGGTGTGCTTTTGGCCGAGTGCAAAGAGGTGTGTTGTGTGTGTTTGTGTTGATTGCAACACCGAGAGAAGCCCGGCCAGAGCCCATCGCCGCACGCGCCAAATGCGCCGGATCGCGACGCCGATCACCCCTGCCGCCGTCGCACCGGACGCCCGCGATCCGTTGAGCGCCCCTTGCCGCGCGCCATCGCTCACCAGTCGCCCAGATCTGGCTGAAGCGGCCCCGCCGCCAGACGCCATCGCCGCCGGTCGCGCCAAATCCACCGTCGCGCAGCCCTCCCGCGACGCCATCGCTCGTCGTCGTGCGAATCCCGCGCAAAGAAGAGACACCGCGCCAGCGCGCGCCTTCACCCGAAGCCGCCGCCATGCGACCAGGCAGCGTCGCGTCGCTTGCCGCGCGCCCGGCGCCATGCGCGCCGTCCCCGCTGCCGTGCATCCGCGCGCGCCGTGCCATGCGCGCAGCCGCGCCACCACTGCCGTGCCAGGCTTCGCCAGCCAGCTCCAAGCTCGTGTCGCCGCCGCGCGTGAGTTCCCGAGCCGAGCTTGCGTTCTTTTGTTGTTTAGACGTTTTAGATGCTTGATTATTATTGGTTTGCTAGGTTCCCGCCGCTAGCTCGGGATTGTTCCGCAGACTTAGGATTTGTGTGTAGAAGCCTCCCCTACCAAGGTAAGGATTTCTTACCGGAGTTGTGTGGGCCTCTGCGGTATATTTGTGATTGTTGTTTTGTATGCTGTGTATGATTACTAGCATGTTTAGCCCTAGGTGCTCTGTTCAATTCTCGATCGCATGAACTCTTGTATTGTTTCTCATGTTAGCCCATGCTAGGTTGTTCCATTCTCGCATGTTCGATATCTGTTCTTGCTTCGTAGTATCATGCTAGGTTCCTTTGTATCTGCTGAGCACGTATTGGACCGCATTGATTGAATTGTTATTATTGCTATGGTTTAGAGTTCGTAGGTAGCATCATCCGGCCGGATGCATAACGTAACTTGCATCCCCGACGGTGGACGTCACGAGATGGTACTCGTCCTTCGATCCCGTTAGGGTTTAGCTAACCCTAACGGCCGCCCCGCAATCTTGGGTGAGGGTGGCGGATCGTTAAATGCCCCGACGGTCGGGATGATGACTTGGCATTGCCTCGTCCCGGCGATCGGCACGTCCTCGGCGTGTTCGGCGTAGCCCTTGATTGCCACTGTTAGGGCAAGGACCGCTTCACGGTGTAAGCCTACCACGACCGGTTCCTTAGCCTCAAAAAGCGTGGTACAGTGACATAGTTCACGTGTCCGTGTCTCACACCCCTATGTCGGTGACACCGATCCGTAGATTTAGTTAGGCATGGTGGATCGAACTCGGGCAGCTTGCCACTAGACCCGCACTTCCCGAGTTTGCAAAGAGCATGCGGTGCGCGCTTACGCCATTACAAATGGGCGATCGAGAGCTCTCTCGGGATCTTGAGCCGCTGCACCTTTCGTGACGACGAGAGACAGCCGAGGCCGACTTGTTCCCGTATAGAGCGTATAGTGTGTTGTGGTATTTCCGGACTAAGACCACGAGTTGGCATCCGAGGTCCAAGTGTGGACTTAGCTATGTGCTCCGCTCGTGTTTGTACTCATAGCTTGCATACATTCTTCTAGATGATCATGTATATCGTATTGTACCCCGGTTGGGGATTCTTACCGAGTAATTCATTACTCACCCTTATTCTGTGGTTTTCCACGTAATCAAGGCGGAGAGAGGCAGGATGGTCAAGGAGGAGCCGTGATCATGGAATCCTCGCCGTCATCTCCGACCATTTTATTATATCTTGACTCTTGACTTTTGTTATTTCCCACGAATGCATGTAGACGGGCACGGAGCCCTAGGATGTTTTCTTACGTTTTATGGATTCCAACATATTTGTACTTGTGGATTGTTTAAATGGTTTAAATAAATCTCTGATCAGAGTATGCTTTTAGAAATGTATGTTTTGGTTGTTGAATGTTTCTGTTTTTACTTGGGATCCGAAATATATTTTTCATAATGTCTTTTATTTTTCAATACATGCATTGGGGTAAAGGCCCATTTAGAGCCCCTTTTGGGTCGGGTCTTTACATGTATACTAGGGTGCTAGATGACTGATGTATCGTATTGTACCCCGGTTGGGGATTCTTACTGAGTATGTTTATACTCACCCTTATTTCTGTGGTTTTTCCACCAGGTAACTTGGGATAACACCTGGATGGCTAGCGGAGGGAGCTGTTATAAGAACCCGACCCAAAATACGGTCCTAAACCTAGGTTCTCACTCAGCATGCAAGTTAAATATTTCACCGAGCGGTTTAGTGCTCATATTTAAAACCTTTCAAAACATTTAGAACGGTGAATGATTAAAACATAATCAACAATTTCGTTTAAGAAAAACCAACGAAGTAAAACAAGCTCACAGCGAGATATAAAAACATTCAAAACAGTTCAAACAACTTATAATAATGTTTCCCCTAGGACTCCTGTCCATCTACATGCTGAACAAATATGCAAACAATAAAGACAGAGTGCCGGCAGCTCCCATGATCAATCAGCCCCCTCCGCTAGCCGTCCGGTCTTTGTCCCCGAGTTACCCGTGGAAAACCACATGAATAAGGGTGAGTATAAACATACTCGGTAAAGAATCCCCAACCGGGTACAATACGATACATCAATCATCCGCACCCTAGTATACATGCAAACATTTACCAACACGGATCATAGCTCAACGAGCTTACAAGGCGAGAATCTGGAATCCTCGGAAGTCTCCTACTTCCGCCTAATGATTGGTTCTCATAACCAATCCCGGACATCTCCAAGGGTCTTTCTCCTCGGCCAATTGATCACCTCAAAAACCGATCCCAAAGATGTCCGACACCCTCGAGGGTCTTTCTCCTCGACCATATGATTAGCTCAAAAGCCAATCCCAATGGGTGTCCTCAAAGGCCTCTTACCCTCGCTAACAAATCTGGACTATCGGAGAGTACCCAAGTCCGGCTCTAAACCGGAAGGAACCGTGTACTCACGAACATTAGCCCGGGAGCTCTCTCCAACCGACGACTAACGCTGGTGCGCGCACACCGCATGCCGCTTTAGCAACAACCGTAAAATGGGGGCCTAGGTACAAACTACGCGGGCAGTGCACGCATGCCTAAAGACTCGGAAGCGGTGTCACCAACACGAGTGCGAGGCGCTGGCACTCATCTGTGGCACTGTACCACCGACTGAAGCTAAGAACCGGCCAAGCGCAGCTTGCACCATTGGCGGGGTTCCGCTCTAGCAGAGCTACAAACTAGGCTTATGCCGATGTGGTAACTAAATCCACATCGGTGCTTGGGAAGCAATGTACGTTATGCTTCGCTCTACTCCCGACCGGTGGAGACAAAGTACGTTATGTCCGCTCTCAGCCTCTAGATGATGACAAACTCTACTATACTAGCTAGAAGTACAAAATAACTGATTCCTGGCTAGCATACATATCATCATCATTCACACATAGCATAGCATGATACTACGAACTTACAGCAGGAATCTCAAGCATGCTGGAAGAACAATCCTAGCATGGCACTAACATGTACAAACAGCAAACATGCTAGCAAGAGTGCAATCACAAGTCATCCCTATCCACTAATCATGTTCATACAAGTAAACATGCATATAAGGCACAATCAAGAAAGCATCGCAGGGTCCACACAACCACGGTAAGAAATCCTTACCTGGAAGCAAGCAGAAATAACTTTCACAATCAATAACGACCCTCGAGCTTTAAAGCGAAACCGAGCAACCTAAGCATTTTAATAAAAACAACCTAATTAAATAAACAAAGAATAACGACTTTAGGGTCCAAAAGAGTGGAGGCTCGGGAATTACCAAACGAGAGGGTACTAGGTCTCGCCCCAACAATCTTGGCAAAACAGGCTCGGCGTGCAAGTGGGCGGGCGCGGGCGTGGGGCGAGTGGCGGCAGCGGCGGCGGCGCGCCTTGGGCGGGCAGGGACGGGCGCTGGCGCTGGGCAAGGCGCGGATCGCGACATGGCGCAAGCGCGCTTGGCGGGCGACGCGAACGAAGCGGCACGGGCACGCAGACGCGGCGGCTCTGGGACGAGGGCGCGCGCGCGGCGGGCGACAGCGTCGCGCGCGGGTCAGGGCGGCTTAGTGCGGGAGCGGCGGCGCGTCTCGGCGACTGATCACGGTCGGTCTTGGCGCGCGATAGGGCGGAGCATGTGGATGCGCGGCGCGTCTGGCGCGCTGGTGCGGAGCGGCTGGGTTGTCTGTGCGCTGGTCAAGCGCTGCTGGCCGCTCGTGCGCTTTGGGCTATGCACTGGGCTGCCTGGTGCGCCTGGCTGTGCGCTGATTGAAGTGGTGCGATTAGGGCGTGCGACTAGGGTGGGCTGGCTGGTGGTGGCTGGGCATGGTCAAGCGGCTAGGGTTTCTTGGTGAGGTCGGCTAGGAGAGAGAGAGAGAGAGAGAGAGAGAAAGAGAGAGAGGATTTTGCAAGACAAGGGGAAAATGGGTTTTCTTGATTTTCTTTCCTTTTCCCTTATTAAATAGGTCTAAAATCCCTTCCCAAAGCTTCCTCTTTCCAAACCCGGCCAAAGCAAACTTTTTTGAAAATAAAACTCTCTTTTGCTACAAACTCCCCAAGACCATTTAGGGCAAGGGCTCAAAACCCAATGGAAGCACCAAAATTACAATTAATTTTGCCATTTTCTAAAACACCTCCAAAATTCCAAACAACTTGCCCAAACCTCTCGGGTCTTGCAACCAACAACCATTAAGCTTCGACAAAGGCAGGAATGACCCTGGAATCCTAAAAATCCACAAAACCACGGACCAGGGGCAAAAGACCAAAATGCCCCTAAGGGTTAAAAAGCTTTCTAACGGCCCCTTCAACATCCGAATAATGACCCGAAATCACCCAGGTAACGAGAGATAGAAAATCGGGCCGTTACAATACTCCTCCTTTTAAGACTTTCGTCCTCGAAAGTCCTAAGACGAAAAACAACTCTAGGAAAACTCCACCGATTCTTGACCAACCAAGCTCCCGGTTAAGACAACACAAATCCTTCTTGAAACCGAACCCTCTTGGTTTCCCAAAGGCTCCAAGCCCAAAAGACACCGAAGTCCGCCACAAACTATCTCAACCAAAATCGAACTAACACTCGAGCTTCAAGAAATCATGCGATAGCTAGTCGGTGAGTCACACCTCCGACTCGCACCAACTCTCAAACGGTCTTACGACTCTAGGGCTCACTTATCCTCGCTAACCCAACTCGAACGCCTCTCTCTGGCGCTACTCTCAAAGAAACTCGTGGACGGGTCACAAGCTCTTAAACTCTACGCCACGCCTCACAGAACTTCTCTCGAATGCTCATTCTTTGTTATCAAACAAATTCGACCCTTCACCATGTCGACCAAACAACCGAACCTCCTGTGTTTCGAAAACAAACGGCCTACTCTTACTTCGCAAGAGACTGCGAACCCAACTCAAGTTGCCTACAATCCTTAACGAAATCCAATTCGAACCACCAACTGGTGACTGATCCCTAGGCAACCTTCTCCAACTAGCATGCGTCCACAACACTAAAGCAACCATCTTACGAGAAATCGAGCACCAAAGCCAAGGGGCACTTTTCTGGTTCACCAAGCGGCTACCACCACTCACACTAGCTGATACTTCAGCTTCGGCCACCCCTGAACGACAAGGTCCAGGAACAGGCTCCACTCAGCCAAACTAATAAACCGGAGCCCCTCATCGGCCGACAACAAACTTTCCAATGCAATCCGATCAGCCACTAGCCTAGGTGAACATCGCCAGACAGGAAAACAAACAACATTCCTCTCACGAAAAACTCGAGCAGCAAGGAATAAAACATTACGTGGCTACTAGCAACATGATAGCTGGAGGATAACAACTCTAAGGTTTCCAACCAATGCCACGACATCTCTGTGCCAACCCACTCAACTGTGGCTCAGCTATAACGCCAACTGTGAACGCACATCAACTAGGAACAAAGCCCGAGAAGGCTTGCTCTGCAGAAACTCAACCCAAGCTTATAACGAGCAAGGCTCGCCTCCAAGCTGCCACTCAACTCTTAAGCCCATCTGGCTGCTCCAAGGACTTCCTCCTTATAGCTTAGACCTAACTCTTCTTCCAATCCAGAAGCTCCAAGGACCACAAGCTTGCGGCTGGCATCCATGGTGCAACTCAACCACCAAGGAAACTAGGGGTTCCTCAAACCCCAAAGAACCAACAACTTTCCAGCAAAAACTCAACTCTTAAACTGGCTGGGCCTCACTTTCTTGGGGGCAATAATTTTCGCTTGCTAACAACACAATGCAGGGACACTCTCACTGGGCTGACCGCTGCGCTACTCTGATCAACTACACAACTCAGGGGCTAAGCTGACTCCTCCTCAACAGGAATGATTTCCCAGCAAGCGAACTTCTGAAGGATAGCGAACTTCACACACGCTCGCAGTCTTGCTCAAACCCAAGGGCAACAACAACCAATTCTCTCGGAAGCAACATCCGAGGATCCTCAATCGCTTGAACCCCCAACTTGGAACTAGCAGTGCCTACCCAATTGCCGAGGGAGGGGTCAACTCCCAAAACTTCCTGACTAGTAACAAATCCTCAGGGCAACGCCCGCTTGCTCGAACCGAGCTAGCTCACGAAACAACATGGGAACCAAACCTTGGTCAACACCGAGCACCACCTCGCTAAGAATTTTGAAAATCAACGTGGAGGTTACCAAGAACAACTCTAGCTTGTTAACCGACAACAAGCATCCAACAACTCAACTGAGGAACACTGCCTGAGTCTGACTGAGCTCTGGTGAGGCTCTCCTCAACTTAGGGTTCCTCCGACGCCTCCGACACACGGTTGTCGCCAAACGGTCTAACAGGATAACCGGCTGAGACGAGCACATCTCCCTCCAAAGATCTCAACCGTGGCTGCCAAAAGCTCTTCCTTGCCACATCTGTAGCAAGCACGGGCGATGCTCCACACAATCCGAAAAGAGCCTTACCACACTTGATGCAATGAGCCGGCTTCCTGGCCCCGCCCTATTGACAATTCTGTGCTCTAACCTGCGGTCGGCGCTGATCCCGACCCCTAGACTAGCCCTGTCGGCGAGTCTGCTATCCACCTTAGCGGGAACCACCGGAAGACCCAAACTTCCTCTTGCTCAAAGCATCCGCCACATCGTAGCTTCTACCCAGGGTAAGGATCCGAACAACACTCTTAGCCATGGCGGCTAGAAACTCCGCGATTTTGCTACCATCGCCCTGGATCAGTTCCAATTGAACTCCAACCATCGATCAACAAGAAATGCCTCTACCCAGGTCAAGGGCCAACTAGCATAACTTGCCTACGCAACAACCCGGCTACCGGCACGGTAACCTCTCAACACAAGCTAGGGCAGTTGCCAAGGACTAAAGCCTTGACAACTCAAAGACTGAGCACTGGCTCCTCAACACGAACCTCTCGTGGTTCCTGAAAAATACACCACGAAACGAGCTACACAAAAGTACACCGGCGTGTACAGCTCCAACTTGGTTTCTTAAGATCCAAACCAACAAGTATTCTCACACAAGGCAACTTTTGCCTCCCAATAGAGCCACATCTAGCAAAGGAGCAACAAGAGTTCAACCCACTCAGGGTCAACTCACCACGGAATGCCACATTGGTCGACTCACTCTTACAAGAGCATAGCCACACCAAGCTAACTTACCTCATACCAATGGTCCACTAAACGTGCTCCGATCAACCATCCAACTCATGGCTCTAACATTGGATCAACCACGCATCATCGATGCCAACCCTACTCATATTAGGGTAACTCTAGGGTAGTCGAATCACACTACCATCCAACTGGCTCACAAGCCCACAACACAGACGTGAGAACTCGGACGCGCTAGCCCTCACCAACCTACAACATCCTTTGCACCCATCTCTCGGTGACCCTGAAAAGCTCCTACTTTTCCCTCGAACGACCTCACACTTGTAGTTCTCGACTACCACCGAGCTAGATTTCTTAATCAATCCAACAGATGCAACTTCTCGTAAAAATGGGTACAAGGTGGTGGGGTGCTATACTCCAAGCGGGCATGGAACCATCTCGCACTAAAAGTGCCAACCGCCCGAATCTAGGCCTCCTCTCAAAGCTTGGTGCCAACAGGCACAACATCCTTTACAACATAAATCAACCCAAAACAAGCTTTATGCCCCTCTAAGGATAGGGAAGGTCACACTCCAAGTGACGGGCAAAGGAACTCAACACAAGAGTCCAAACACTCGAGCAGCCTAAACTCTGGCATCTCGCCTAACAGACATGCCATGGCCTACTCCTGCATCCCACTCGATGCTCAACGAATACTCAAAGCAACCCTCGGGTGGCACACCTAGCTCCACACACGAACATGCTAATGTAAGGTGCTTCTCTCTAATAGCCACCAAAAAACCACGGACGGATTAAGTCCTGACAAGCAAACTCCACACTACCCCCTGGCTACGAGGGTACTAAAAGAACTGGCTGCAAAACGACTGCAGGCTTGCAGGAGGACAAGATGTCTCTAC
Organism: Sicyos edulis; assembly: GCA_036507275.1. Classification (NCBI taxonomy): domain Eukaryota; kingdom Viridiplantae; phylum Streptophyta; class Magnoliopsida; order Cucurbitales; family Cucurbitaceae; genus Sicyos; species Sicyos edulis. Next base: position 14,041,196 of record CM071847.1, read on the forward strand.
ATCTTCCTCAAAAGCTACTATCTTGGCAGCTTGCCAATCGACGGTGGTGGTGGGAGACTCTGCTGGTCCGCCTCTCACAGGGGACTTCCACCACCACACTGCTGCATCAAACAACACCAGAACGGCGCGCCTCGACCTCTAAACATTTGGTCATCGACCTCTAAACACCAAGTCATCCCAGCACTTGGATGATAAACTCGATCCTGACCAACCACCTTGCTGCTAGCAAAGAGGTCTCAAAACCATCCACTTTCTGCAAAGCTTCCACTTGCCAAACTCGGCAACTCGATCAACGCCAACTAACTTATCAAAGATAACTCGCCGATCGAGCCCTCCCGGGAACCTCCGGGGCTACTGGAGCTACAAGGAGGGGTGTCTCCTAAATAAACTCTACCAGCTGGGCTATCTGTGCCCAAGACTCCTCACTACGCACTACAAACTGCGCCTGGGTCTCCGCTCTCTGTTAGCTAAAATACCTGCCATCAACTCCCTCATGGCTGGAGCACACTCTGCTCAAGGAGTCTCACTGTGAGGCGTGCTAGCCTCACCCCCCCTACTCTTGGCAACTCATCTGCCAGGGCCAAAGGTGGCCTACGGGTCTAGACAACCCTAGACGCGGTCTCATCATCAACATGAACAGTCCAACTCCTCGGTTGAAAATACCAAACGTCCCTACTCCTCTAAGTGCAATCAACCTACTAGCGATCCACACAAAGCATAAAAGCTAGCCCACGCTGGGCTCTCCGCCAAAACAAGGGTAACACATGTATACTAGATGCGATGTTGTAAAATAAAACCCTTAGCTTAATGAACTCGCACAAACTGGACGACGGCCATGAGTGCTGATGATCATGGGGGCAACAACCTACAAAGCAGGTTCGTCTACATAATCTATGACTCTGTGCTCTGATACCAACTGTAAGAACCCGACCCAAAATACGGTCCTAAACCTAGGTTCTAACTCAGCATGCAAGTTAAATATTTCACCGAGCGGTTTAGTGCTCATATTTAAAACCTTTCAAAACATGTAGAACGGGGAATGCTTAAAACATAATCAACAATTTCGTTTAAGAAAAACCAACGAAGTAAAACAAGCTCGCCGCATATAAAAAACATTCAAAATGCAGCTTCAAACAACTTATAATAATGTTTCCCCTAGGACTCTGTCCATCTACATGCCGAACAAATATGCAAACAATAAAGACAGAGTGCCGGCAGCTCCCATGATCAATCAGCCCCCTCCGCTAGCCGTCCCGGTGCTGTCCCGAGTTACCTGGTGGAAAACCACAGAAATAAGGGTGAGTATAAACATACTCAGTAAGAATCCCCAACCGGGTACAATACGATACATCAATCATCCGCACCCTAGTATACATGCAAGCGCTTACCAACATGGATCATAGCTCAACGAGCTTACAAGGCGAGAATCTGAATCCTCGGAAGTCTCCTACTTCCGGCCTAATGATTGGTTCTCATAACCAATCCCGACATCTTCGAGGGTCTTTCTCCTCGGCCAATTGATCACTCAAAAACCGATCCCAAAGATGTCCGACACCCTCGAGGGTCTTTCTCCTCGACCATATGATCACCTCAAAAGCCAATCCCAATGGGTGTCCTCAAGGGCCTCTTACCCTCGCTAACAAATCGGACTATCGGGAGAGTACCCGACGCCCGCTCTAAACCGGAAGGAACTGTGTACTCACGAACATTAGCCCGAGAGCTCTCCGAACTGGCCGACTAACGCGCGTGCGCGCACACACGCATGCATGCCGCTTTGCAACCGGGCGTAAATGTGGGGCCTAGGTACAAACTACGCGGGCCAGTGCACGCATGCCTAAAGACTCGGCGGTGTCACCGAACACGAGAGTGCGAGGCGCTGGGCACTCATCTGCGGCAAAGATGTACCACCGACTGGTTAAGAACCGCCAAGGCGAGCTTGCACCATTGGCGGGGTTCCGCTCTAGCAGCTACAAACTAGGCTTATGCCGATGTGGTAGCTAAATCCACATCGATCGCCGGGGAAGCAATGTACGTTATGCTTCGCTCTACTCCCGACCGTGGAGACAAAGTACGTTATGTCCGCTCTCGACCTCACGGATGATGACAAACTCTACTATACTAGCTAGAAGTACAAAATAACCGATTCTGGCTAGACATACATATCATCATCATTCACACATAACCTAGCATGATACTACGAACTTAAAGCAGGAATCTCAAGCATGCTGGAAGAACAATCCTAGCATGGCACTAACATGTACAAACAGGCAAACATGCTAGCAAGAGTGCAATCACAAGCTGTCTTATCCACTAATCATGTTCATACACGTAAACATGCATATAAGGCACAATCAAGAAAGCATCGCAGGGTCCACACAACCACTGGAAGAAATCCTTACACGAAGCAAGCGTAAATAACTTTCACAATCAATAACGACCCTCAAGCTTTAAAGCTAAACCGAGCAACCTAAGCATTTTAATAAAAACAACCTAATTAAATAAACAGAACCCAACAGCTTAGGGTCCAAAAGAGTGGAGGCTCGGGAATTACCAAACGAGAGGATACTAGGTCTCGGCCCCAACAATCTTGGCAAAACAAGCTCTCGCGCAAGTGGTGGCAGCAGGACGTGCACGTGGGGCGCAGCAGTGCCGGGCACTATCGGCGCTGGGCTGGCGCTGGGCTGCTCTGTAGGGGACGAGCGCCGGCGCTGGTCGCGCGGACGATCGCAACAAGGCGCAGACGCGCGCGGCGGCGACGCGACGACGAGCGGCGCACGCACGCAGATGCGCGGTGGCTGGGGCGAGGGCGCGCGCGGTGTAGGGCGGCTCGGGTGTGGGGCGGCGCGCGCTGCGTCTGGGGCGACTGATGCGTGGTCGGTGCGCGCGCGATAGGGCGAGAGCACGAGGCTGCGCGGCGCGCGTCTGGGCAGCTCGCTGCGGAGCGGCTGGGTTGTCTCGTGCGCTCGGCCGGGCGCTAGGCTACCCGTGCGCCTAGGCCAGGGCACTGGCTGCTCGTGCGCTGGGCCGCGAGGGCCGAGCGGTGCGGCTAGGGCGGTGCTGGGCTGGCCAGGGTGCGGCATGGGCATGGTCAAGCGCTAGGGTTTCTTGGTGAGGTCGGCTAGGAGAGAGAGAGAGAGAGAGAGAGAGAGAGAGAGGATTTTGCAAAACAAGGGGAAAAGGGGTTTTCTTGATTTTCTTTCCTTTTCCTAATTAAATAGGTCTAAAATCCCTTCCCAAAGCTTCCTCTTTCCAAACCCTACTAAAACAAACTTATTTTAAAATAAAACTCTCTTTTCCTACAAACTCCCAAGTCCATTTAGGCAAGGGCTCAAAACCCAATGGAAGCACCAAAATTACAATTAATTTTGCCATTTTCTAAAACACCTCCAAACTTCCAAACAACTTGCCCAAACCTCTGGGTCTTGCAACCAACAACCATTAAGCTTCGACAAAGGCGGGAATGACCTCGAATCTCGAAAATCCACAAAACCCCGATCGGGGCAAAAAGACCAAAATGCCCCTAAGGGTTAAAACAGCTCTAACGGCCCATCCGAACATCCAAATAATAACCCGAAATCACCTGGGTAACCGAGATAGGAAACTGGGCCGTTACAGCTGTTTGATCATGGGGGGCTACCGGCACTCTGTCGTTTATTGTTTGCATTTATTTATTCAACATGTAGATGGACATGAGTCGTAGGGGAATGATGTTAAAGTTGTTTAAACTGTTTTGAATGTTCTTTTATAAATACTGGCCAGGCTTATTTTACCTTGATTGGATTTGCTTATGAAAATTGTTGGTTATGTTTTAAGTGTTCCCCGTTTCCAAATGTTTTGAAAAATTTTTAAATATGAGCACTAAACCGCTTGTTGAAATATTTAACTTGCATGCTGAGTGAGGACCTAGGTTTAGGACCGTATTCCAGGTCGGGTCCTTACATGCATGTTGAGAGAGCCGGCCAGAGTTTTGTTGAGCATCATGTGGAGATGCAAGAGTAGGCCGTGAGACTTCAGTTCGATGAGATGCCATAGGCATGGTTGTTTGAGTTTTAACTCTTGTATGCCTAGCTAGAGTTTTTGTCACTTGAGGTTGTGACCTTGCTGGCCCCATTTGTAGTAAGTTGTGGATTTGGTAGTAGTGGCACTTGAGGTGCATTGGTTGGTGTGCCACTTTGGCACTAAGTCTGGTTCAGGCCTGAGTTTGGCATGGGTATAGCAGATGGTTCTATGCCGTCCGGAGTTCAGCGCACTCTTTTAGCCTTTGATCCGTTTATGGCAGTTGCACCTGTTTAGGTCGTGCAAGTGGGCTAGTTCAGTGGTAGTCGAAGGACTACAAGCGAAAGGATGTTCGAGAAGAGCTGGAGCCTCTTCCCAGTGTTACTGGGGGTTGAGTAAGTTAGCAGGTTGTCAGTTGGTAAGTGTTAGTGCGCGTGAGTCTCACGCTAGTGTTAAGACCAAGAGATCTTTGTGGTTGGTAGTGCGGTCAACTACCTTCGAGTGCCTAAATCTGAGGAGAGTTGAGCATCGTAGATGCGAGTTTGGTCCAGCAGAGGGCCCATGAGTTGGATGCCTATGAGGCGAGTTGAATGCCTATGAGATGAGTTGGATGCCTTGTGAGAGGAGTTGGACGCCTTATGGGTATGCTCCCTTGGTAGAGGCTTGGTATAAAGTAAGTTCGGTTGGCATTGTTATGCTTTGGTAGAGCAAGGTTGCCACAGCTTCGATTATCGTGTGGAGATGGAACTTTTGGTGTTCTTTTGATTGATTGTATCTCTGCCAGAAGTTAGTGTTGCTTTTTGGAAAAGCGCCTGTTAGTCTTGGATCGCTGATGGAAGGTTGAGAGTTGTGCACACAAGTGTATTTTGTGTGGTTCGTTCTATGGCGAGAGTTTCAGATCCATGCAGGGTTTGCACTGGAGAACTGGTGCTTAGTTCCTGGAAAAGTTGGACTCCAGGTGGATGTTGTAAGGCTTTAGTTGAGGTGGTAAGGATACCGTGCTCGTGGTATCAGGTTGTTGCTTAGGCAAGTTTTGTTAAGTTGGACCTAAGCTTGGTTGGCGGATCTTCTTGTTGATCGTTGGTTAGAGTTCAGTAGGAAACTGAACAAGAGCGGTGGTAGCAAAGCCGCGCAGTTTCTGATCGTCATGGCTAAGAGAGTTGTTAAGATCCTTCCTTGGGTAGAAGTTATGTTGTGGTTGATGCTTTGAGTAGGAGGATGACGCATTCTGTAGCGTTTCGGGTCCTCTTGGTTTCCAAGGAGTTGGAGTTGGTCAGCAAGGTTGTGATGCTGGAATATGGAGTTGATTGTTCAGGCAGTTGGCTGTTAGTCCATTTGTCGGCAGTGTGTGTCTAGGGTTGCCGAAGAACCCTAGGTTGTGGGGAGCCTCTCCAGAGCTCAGTCAGACCCAGGTAGTGAGTTTCAGTTGGCAAGCTAGAGTAGTGTAGTCTGTAGTCTCGGGTGAGTTGCTGGCAGTTTTGGTAGGCTAGCAAGCTAGTGTTTATTTGGAGTAGAGTCCGGATTGGTTCCGGTGTGCTGGCAAGTTGGTGCTTGGTGTTGACCAAGGTGTGGATTGGAGTTGCTAGAAGTTAGTTTTGCTTGTGGGTCGAGTGGTTCGTGCCCTGTTGGTTGTTTTCCTGTTTCTAGGATGTTGAGAGTTGCCCCGTTTGGCATTTGGAGGTTCAGTCTGTGGTGGACCCCATGTTGTTGCCCCGTGAGATTTAGATGTTGTTGCTTTAGCAGAGCAAGACAGTGAGTGTGTGTGGAGCTCTTTGTCCTTCGGTTGTCTGCTTGTAAGAGCCGTTTCCTTCTGAGAGTTGTCAGATTACTCCCTTAGTCTTGAACTTGATGGTAGTGGTGCTAGCAAGAGGGAAAGGTTTGTTGGCTGCTTGGAGGCAGTTGTTTGTCCAGTTAGGCGGACTCTTGAGTGGTGTTCTGGAGGTTGCAGTAAGCGTGTTCTGCCTCTTGTGAGTGTTTGACCAAGATTTAGTTCTCTTGTTGTTTCAAGAGTTAGTTCGGTTCTAGCAAGAGGGCGTTGCCCTGAGGTCTTGTTCCTAGTCAGGAAGTTTTGGGAGTTGACCCCTCCCTCGGTGGTTGAGTAAGTTCTGTTAGTTTTTGGTTGGTGGTCTTGGGTGTTGCTTCCAAGAGAGTTGGTTGTTGTTGCCTTGTGTTTGAGTGGGTCAGCGAGCGTGTGGGAAGTTCGCTGCCCTTCAGAAGTTCGCTTGCTGGGGAAATCGTTTCCCGTTGGAAGAAGTCAGCTTAGCTCCTGAGTTGTGTAGTTGATCAGAGTAGCGCATCGGTCACTCCAGCGAGAGGGTCCCTGCTTTGTGTTGTTTGCAAGCGAAAAGTTGTTTGGCCACCCAGTATAAGAGTTGAGTTGTTTCTGGAAAGTTGTTGGTTCTTTGGGGATTGAAGATTCTTTTTCCCCCTAGTCTTTGTGGTGGTTGAGTTGCTCCATGGATGCCAGCCTCGAGTATTAGCTTCGGAGGTAGTCTTGTTGATTCGTGTGGCTCGTGATCCGTAAGCTTTGAGGTTGTCGTTATCCATTTTCCTTGCGAGGTTTCGGGAGTGGAGCTTCTGGTTGGAAGATGAGTTAGGCCAGTTGCTGGTAGGTTTGCTTTGAAAAGTTTGCGTTCGGCCGATGAGGAGCTTTATTTTGTTGGTTTGGCCGAGTGGAGCCTGTGCCTGGCCCTTGTCTTTTAGAGGTGGCCGTAGCTGAAGTTTCAGCTGGTGTGAGTTTTGTTAGCCGTCTGGTGTGTCAGGATTGTGCCCCTTGCCTTTGGTTCGGCGATTTCTCTTTAAGATGGTTGCTTAAGTGTTGAGGACGCGTTCTAGTTGGAGAAGTTTGCCGTTATGATCAGTCGCCAGTTGGTGATTCGTTTGTATTTCGTTAAGGCTGTAGGCAAGATTTGAGGTTCGCTGGTCTCTTGTTAAGTAAGAGTAAGCCGTTTAGTTTTCTGGAACCTGGGAGGTTCAGTTGTTGGCCAGCATGGTGTAGAGTTTTAGAGTTTGTGGCCACCCTCGAGTTTCTTGTGATAGCACCGTTTGAGAGTTGGTGCGAGTTGACGATGTGGTTTGCCGTCTAGCTTTATCGCATCTATTTCCTTTGGAGTTTAGTGTATGCCCAGTCTTGGTTGAGATAGTTTGTGGCAGTCTGGATGGCATTGTGGCCTTGAGTTTTGAGAACCCAAGAGGGTTTGGTTTTCGAAGAAGGTTAGTGTTGTCTTAGCCGATAAGTTCAGTTGGTTAGGAATCAGTGGAGTTTTCCTAGAGCTGTTTCGTCTTAGGACTTTCGAGGACGAAAGTCTTTAAAGGAGGGAGTATTGTGACAACCCAGTTTTCTATTCCAGTTTTCGAGGTGCCTTCGGTTCAAGATTCGGCTGTGGCTCGGGTTGGTGCTGCTAGGGTTGGTGCGGCTAGGGTTGGGTTTTCTTGGTGAGGTCGGCAAGGAGAGAGAGAGAGATAGAGATTGCAAAACAAGGGGAAAGGGGCTTTCTTGATTTTCTTCCCTTTTCCTAATTTAAATGGGTCTAAAATCCCTTCCGAAAGCTTCCTCTTTCAAAACCCGGCCCAAACAAACTTTTCTTTCTAATAAAACTCTTTTTCCTTCAAACTCCCAAAACCATTTAGGGCAAGGGTTCAAATCCCAAAGGGAGCACTCAAAAACCCATCAATTTTGCCAATAACTAAAATACCTCCAAACTCCCACACAACTTGCCCAAACCTCTTGGGTCTTGCAACCAACAACCACCAAACCTCGACGAAGGCAGGAAAGGCCCTAAAATCTTGAAAATCCTCAAAACCCTGACCGGGGGCAAAAAGACCAAAATACCCCTAAGGGTTAAAATAGCTCTAACGGCCCATCCGAACATCTGAATAATGACCTGAAATCACCTGGGTAACCGAAATAGAAAACTGGGCCGTTACACCCTAACAGGTGGCAATCAAGGGCTACGGCCGAACACGCTGAGGACGTGCCGACTTCTGGGGACGAGGCAATGCCAAGTCATCATCCCAACCGTTGGGGCATTTAACAGTCTACCACCCTCACCCAAGATTGCAGGGCCATCCGTTAGGGTTAGCTAAACCCTAACAGGGATCAGGGACGGAGAACCGTCTCGTACGTCCCTGTCGTGGATGCAAGTTACGTTATGCATCCGGCCTGGATGATGCTACCTATCTGAACTCTAAACTATAGCAACAACAGCAAACAATCCAATACAATCCAATATGTGCTCAACAGATACAACGAACCTAGCATGATACTACGAAGCAAGAACAAATACGAGCATGCCAGAACGGAACAACCTAGCATAGACTAACATGAGAAACAACATAAGAAATCATGCCAGTCAGGAATTCAGAACAGAGCACCTAACACTAAACATGCTGATAAACACAATCAAGCATACAAACAGCAATCACATATAATATCGCAGGGCCCACACAACTCCGGTAAGAAATCCTTACCTGGCTGGGACGCAACTACACACAAAATCCTAAGCTGCGATCGAACCTGAGCTAGCTACCGAGAACCTAACAAACACAATAATAATCACAATCCATAGGCCTAAATATAATAAAAATAAACAAGGCTCAGCTCGGGAGCAACTCACGCGGCGCAGCTGACACGCGGACGGGCAGGCAGCACGGCGAGGCTGCTGTTGGGCGCTGGTGGGCGCAGAGGCTGCACGCTGGATAGGCGCTGGGGCCCGGGCTGCGCACGGACGGCGCTGAGGCAGGCGCAAGACAGCTGCGACGGGCGACCTGAGAGGCTACGACGGGCGATCTGGGTGGCTGCAACGAGGCTGGTGCGCTGACAGCACCGCAGCGTCTGACGGCGGCCGGGCGTCGCGGCGAGGGCCGCCCTGGGAGATCTGGGCGGCCTGGGCTGCGATCTAAGGCCGTCAGGCGTGCAGCAGCTGCACTGGCGCCACTGGCTGCTCTCGGACGACGACGCACGAATTACGGGGCTGCAAGGGGAGAAGGAGCTCGGCTTGGGAGCTAGGGAGAAAAAGGTTGGGCTGCCATGGAGTTTGGAGAAGAAGACCCAAAACCCTATTGTCTATTCTTTTAAACAAATGCACCAAAACTCCAAAGATCCAAGGGTAACTAAGATATGACGCAGAAAGAGTAACAACAACACCTGGTGGCTCACTTGGCAAGGCTCTCCTCTAACACACAAGGCCACCATGGCTCGAACCCCGGCTGCAACACAAATTTCCTTTATTTTAACTTTTGTATCTATCCTTGCTCAAACCCATCCACAAAGCCTCAAAAACCTACATAAACCCATCCAATAATTTTACCAACTGGAAAAAGACATAAACGGCCCTGACGGCCCGACCAAATTACCAAAATACCCCTAGGGCATACCTGGAAGACCGGGATGAAAACCTGGGCCGTTACATCCCCTCCCTCGGCGGTTGAGTAAGTTCTGCTAGTTCTGGGTTGGTGGTCCAATCAGTTGAGATTTCCCTTGGGTGTTGCTTCCAAGAGAGTTGGTTGTTGTTGCCCTTGGGTTTGAGCTAGTCAGCGAGCATGTGTGAAGTTCACTGCCCTTCAAAAGTTCGCTTGCTGGGGAATCGTTCCCGTTTAGAAGGAGTCAGCGTAGCTCCTGAGTTGTGTAGTTGATCAGAGTAGCGCAGCGGTCAGCCTATAGAGTGGGTCCCTGCATTGTGTTGTTAACAAGCAAAAAGTTGTTTGTCCCCGCAAGGGCGGAGGCCAGCCAGTTTAAGCGTTGAGTTGTTTCTGGAAAGTTGTTGGTTCTTTGGGGTTTGAAGAACCCCTAGTTTCTTTGGTGGTTGAGTTGCACCATGGATGCCAGCCTCGAGTATTAGCTGCTGAGGTAGTCTTGTTGATTCGTGTGGCTCATGATCCGTAAGTTTCATGGTTGTCGTTATCCGTATTCCTTGCGATGTTTCGGGAGTGAATCTTCTGGTTGGAAGATGAGTTAGGCCTAGGCTAAAAGGAGGAAGTCCTTTGAGTAACCAGTTGGACTTAAGAGTTGAGTGGTAGCTTGGAGGCGAGCTTTGCTCGTTATGAGCTTGGTTTGAGTTTCTGCTGAGCAAGCCTTTCTCGGGCTTTGTTCCTAGTTGTTGTGCTTTCGCAGTTGGCGTTTAGCGGAGCCACAGTTGAGTGAGTTGGCACAGAGGTGTCGTGGCATTGGTTGGTTAAACCCTTGAGTTGCTATCCTCAAGGTGTTGTGTTGCTAGTAGCTGCGTGATGGTTTAGTCCTTGCTACCCGAGATTTCCATGAGAGGAGTGTTGGTTGTTTCCTTGTATGGCGATGTTCTCTTAGGCCAGTTGCTGGTAGGTTTGCATTAAAAAGTTTGCGCTCGGTCGTTGAGAGGCTCCAGTTTGTTGGCTTGGCCGAGTGGAGCCTGTGCCTGGATCTTGCCATTTAGAGTTGACCGTAGCTGAAGTTTCAGCTGGTGCAAGTAGTGTTAGCCGTCTGGTGAACCAGGATTGTGCCCTTGTCTTTCACGCGTCGATTTCTCTTAAGATGGTTGCTTAATTGTTGTAAGCTCGTGCTAGTTGGAAAAGTTTGCCTTTAGGATCAATCGCCAGTTGGTGGTTCGATTGTATTTCGTTAAGGCTGTAGGAAAGTCTTGTGGTTCGCTGGCCTCATGTGAAGTAAGAGTCGGCCGTTTAGTTTCTGGAACATGAGAGGTTCAGTTGTTTGGCCAGCATAGTGTAGAGTTGAGGCTGTTTGTTAACAGCTGTGGGCATTCAGAGAAGTTATGCCAGTGCGTGGCGTTGAGTTTTGAAGCTTGCGGCCAGTCTGCGAGTTTGTTGAGAGTAACACCGTAGAGAGGTGTTCCGTGTTGGGTTAGCAGGGTTTAGATTGAGCCCCTGGTTAGTAGGGCCTTTTGAGATCCTTGAGCGGATCGGAGCAGTGGCCTTTCGGTTAGCTTTGCCCCGTCTTTGGCAGCAGTGCAATTTTTGTGTTCCTCGTTTCGATGTTGAGATAGTTTGTGGCAGACTGGATAGCATTGTGGCTTTGAGCCTTTGGGAACCCAAGAGGGTTTAGTTTTCAAAGAAGGGCTAGTGTTGTCTTAGCCGAGAAGTTCAGTTGGTTAGGAATCAAGCCTAAGCTAGAGGGTTAAGCCTGTATGTGTTATCGTTTGGACTTGTGAGATGTGTTTCATATTTGAGGCAAGCTTCGTTCCGTTGCTTGCATGGAGGTAAGTTTGGTGGACGGAGCTCTCTGGGGCCTTGTTGATAGCAGGTTGACTTTTCAGTCAGTGATCTAGGTCAAGCTAGAGTTGAGTAGACCTGCGTAGTTATGCAGTGTACGGATGGTTAGGCTATTGAGTTTGTAGCACTCAAGTTGTTGGTTTGTAGCCGGCTTTTGGTTGAGGTGGTTGTGTGAGTTCGGATTTCTGGCGGGTTAGTTTCAGTAGCTAGAGCTCGCACCTCACCCAGGTGGAGATGTCATTACTGTGGAGTAGTGGCATGGCAGTTTCGGGCTAGAGTTGTTGGCACCAGGATGTGGCAACAAAGGTTATTCTAGGCAGTGCATTCAAGGACCGTGGTTCTAGAGAGCGTTGGTAGAGGCTTGTGAGCCGAGTGCAGTTCCTGTAGTGTTTTCACCCTCTGCCCGATGGTCTTTTGGGAGGAGTGAGCCAGATCCTTCAGAACTTGTTGCGAGTTGGTGTTTCTGTGGTTAGGCAGCGGAAGACCAGTGTTGGTTTTATGAGGTTGCTTTGGGTAGCATTTCCCAGCTGTTAGTTCTTATGGTTCCGTTGAGGCGTTGTATGATAAATGTTGCAGGTTTCTAGTGTTCTATGGAAAGGTTGGTGGCCATCAGTTTTTGGATCCTGAGTTGCTACAGTTGGCCAGCAGTGCAGTGCAGAAGATTAGAGCTCGTTTGTGTCAGCTCAGAGCAGGCAGAAGAGGTACGCCGATGTACGACGTCGAGTTTTAGAGTTTGAGGTTGGATAGTGCGTGTTTTTAAGGTTGCACCAATGTGAGGTGTGTTGAGGTTTGGTAAGCGTGGGAAGTTGAGTCCCAATTTTGTTGGTCCGTTTGAGATGCTTGAGAGGATTGGCAGAGTTGCATATTGGTTAGCCTTTCCTCCGTTGATGTCGGCTGTACACAGTGTTTTTAGGTATCGATGTTGAGGCAGTATGTGTCGGACCCATCGCTCATTGTGGACTTTGAGACTTTGCAATTGAGTGAGGATCTGGCTTCGAGGGGAAGCCTGTGAGTATTCTAGTCTTTGAGACGAAGACGTTGCGTAATCGTGAGATCCGTTTGGTAAACGTTCAGTGGAGGAGTTAGAGTTCTGAAGAAGCCACTCGTGAGCGGGGAGGACGAGATGGGATTGCATTATCCTGAGCTGTTTCAGTCTTAAGGACTTTCGAGGATGAAAGTCATAAAAAGGAGGGAATATTGTAACGGCCCAGGTTTTCATCCCGGTCTTCCAGGTATGCCCTAGGGGTATTTTGGTAATTTGGTCGGGCCGTCAGGGCCGTTTATGTCTCTTTCAATTGTTAAAATTATTGGATGTTCTTAAGTAGGACGTTGATGCTTTGTGGATGTCTTTGGGGCATGGTGAGATGCAAAAGAAAAATTGAGAAATAAAGTGTAGCAGTTGGGTTTCAAACCTAGGTGGTCTAGAAGGTCAGTTATGTGTCTTTGCCGGTTGAGCCTCGAGCTACTCTTGTTGCTTCTTTCGCGGCATATCTTAGTTAGCCTTGAGTTCTTGGGGTTTTGGTGCATTTGATTAAAAGAAAAGGAATTAGGGTTGTTGTTTCTTCTCCAAATCAACCTTGGCCGCCCAACCCTTTTCCTCAAGCTCCTTGGCCGTGATTTTCTTCCCCGTGCCAAGTTTCGGCCATCGAGCGTCGTCCCACCGAGCAAAGAAATTTCACCGAGCAGCGAGCCATCATCACCCATCCGAGCAGCCAGCATCCACCGCTCTGTCGTGACGCCAGACGCTGCGCAATGTGCCGTCGCCACACCCGATCGCGACGCCACGACGCCCAAGCAGCCACATTGCATCGCAGCCCAGCCGTGTCGCGTGCACCAGACGCCATCGTCCAGTCGAGCTCGCGCCCGCACGCCCGCATTAGTCTGTCCAGGCCTGCGCTCGCGCGCCCTTGTCTCGCCCGCAGCTCGTCCGCTCCAGTGCACCCGCGCCCCAGCGCCGTCCCAGCACACCCAGCGAGCAGCCCTGCCTCCCATCAGCAGCCACGACCGTTCAGCCTGTTCGTCCGCGCGTCAGCCGTGCCGTGTGAGTTGCTCTCGAGCCGAGCCCTGTTTGTTTTATTATATTTAGGCCTATGGATTGTGATAATTATTGTGCTTGTTAGGTTCTCATTATCTAGCTCGGGATCGATCGCAGCTTAGGATTCTTGCGTGTAGTTGCCTTCCGACAAGGTAAGGATTTCTTACCGGAGTTGTGTGCGCCCTGTGATATATTATGTGATTGTTGTTTGTATGCTTGTTTGTGTTTATCAGCATGTTTAGTGATAGGTGCTCTGCTTTGAATTCCCAACTGGCATGATTTCTTATGTTGTTTCTCATGTTTGTCCATGCTAGGTTGTTCCGTTCTGGCATGCTCGTTATCTGTTCTTACTTTGTAGTATCATGCTAGGTTCGTTGTATCTGTTGAGCACGTATTGGATTGTTTGTTGTATCTGTTTATAGGTTTGAGATATGGTAGGTAGCATCATCCCGGCCAGGATGCATAACGTAACTTGCATTCACGGCAGGGACGTACGAGGCAGTACTCCGCCCCTGATCCCCCGTTAATGTTTAGCTAACCCAAACGGCAGGCCCTGCAATTTTGGGTGAGGGTGGCAGACTGTTAAATGCCCCAACGGTCGGGATGATGACATGGCATTGCCTTATCCTCGATACCGGCACGCGTCCTCGCCGTGTTCGGCCGTAGCCCTTGATTACCACCGTTAGTGCAAGGATCGCTTCGTGTAAGCCTACCACGACCGGTTCCTTAGCCTCAAAAAGCGGTGGTTCAGGCTGACATAGTTCACGTGTCCAGGTCTCACACCCCTATGTCAGTGACACCGATGCAGAGATTTAGTTAGGCATGGTGACTGGACCTGGGCAGCTTGCCACTAGACTCGGCACCCCCCATGGTTGCAGTAGCATGCGGTGCGCGCACACACTCATTACATCGCCGACCGGAGAGCTCCTCGGGATCTTGAGCCAGTGCACCTTTCGTATCGACAGTAGACAGGCTGAGGCCGAGACTTGATTCTCGTATAGGATCATATCATGAGGTGGATTATTCTGGAGTAAGACCCTGAGATAGCTTCCATACATTCATCGAGATGACCATGTATATCGTATTGTACCCCGGTTGGGGATTCTTACTGAGTAATTCGTTACTCACCCTTATTTTGTGGTTTTCCACAGGTAACCATGGTGCGAGACAGGATGGCTGGAGGAGGAGTTGTGATCATGGAAACCCGTTGTTCGAACTCTGAGTTTATGTCTATGATTCTTTGTGTTTTATTTTCCTCTGAATGCATGTAGTTGGGCACGGAGCCCTAGGTTGTTTTCTGACTGTTTTCCGGATTCTAGCACTGTTGTAACTATTGGAAAATTTTGAATGTTTTAAATAAATCTCTTATCAGAGTGAGTTTTGGAAATGTATTTGTCTTCGATAAGGTGCTTGGAAACAGGGACAGGTTTCAGGAATTTTATATTGACTTTTTAAATGGGTGTTTGTATGTTTTAGTTTTCACTTAGAATCCGAAAACCATTCTTGCATATTGTCTATAACTTTTGAATGCATGCATTGAGGTAAAGGCCTAATTTAGAACCCCTTTTTGGGTTGGGTCTTTACAGGTGTCCTCGGCACCGAGAGATATAATCCATCGAAATCTCACAACCTATAAGTCTAAAAAAATAATATAAACAGGGCTCAGCTAGGGAGCAACTCACACGGCATACCGGGCGCGCGCGACAGATCGGGCCAGCCGGTGATGGGCGCTGGCCTTGGCGTCTGGTGCGTGCAGGCAAGGCTACTGCGCGATCGCTCTCGAACAGGCAACGACGAGGGCGTGCTCGAGCTGGAACTGTGCGCGCGGGGCTGTGAGCGGACAGGCAATGCGACGCTGGCGACAGCTGCTGCTGCGACGTGATCCGGCTGCTGGTGCGACGCTGATGCTGGGCGTCTGAGCGTGCGACGGTGGGGTCTGCTCGGTTGGGCAATACGACGGGCTGCTGGAGGGATGGGCGTGTGACGGCGCTGCAGGGGCTGGGCGATGGGGCTGCTAGTCTGCTCGGCTGGCTGCACAACACCAAAATTCAGCTTCTTCTTCTCTTGGCCAGCAAGAACATCACCCAAAAGAGAAGAAGGGATCGAGAACACTTACCCGGGATGAACGAGACGACGAAGCTGCTTGGGAAGGAGTGCACGGCAAGGAGAGCTAGGGAGAAGATGGGGTTGGGGGGCTAGGGGATTTGAAGAAACAAAAAGGAGAAAACCTATTTTCTCTTCTTTTAATCAAACACACCAAAATCCCAAGAACCCAAAGCAAACCAAGACATACCGCGGAATGAACAACAAAAGCACCCGGTGGCCCAACTTGTAGGACCACCCCACTGACTCCCTGTCCACCCGGGTTCGAAACCCAACAACAATACTTTAAAACCACTAATTTATCTTTGCATCTCTCCATGCCCAAACACATCCACAAAACAACCAAACCCTACATTTGACCATCCAAGAATAATATCAGCTGAGAAAGACAGAAACGGCCCTAACGGCCTGACCAAATTACCAAATTACCCTTAGGACATACCTGGAAGACCGGGATGAAAACCTGGGCCGTTACAATCCAGCAGCCTCCTACAAGCCATCCAGTCTCGGTCTGAAGTTACCTGGTGGAAAACAACATAAAAGTAAGTGTGAGCAACGAGTCACTCAGTAAGAATCCCCAACTGGGGTACAATACGAAAACAAATCATCTAGCGCACATATACATGCAACCAATCACGAGCACAGAGAAAACAACTTGGTTCATGCTAACCGTCAATCCTAGAACTTGCCTATTCAAGGACTTACTGAGCTGTCCTTCAGGACTTACGACTACAACCTACATTAGGTTTAACACTTGGTTGCCCATCGGGGTCTTATAAAAGCTAGAATACTTGGATGCCCATCGGGGTCTTACGCTAGCTCAACTCAAGGATTCCCATCGGGGTCTTACTCCTGCAGGATGCCCATCGGGGTTTTACACCAGCTCAACTCAAGGATGCCTATCGAGGTCTTACTCTTGCAGGATGAGCATCGAGGTCTTATACCTGATGATGCCCATCGGGGTCTTACTCAATGTAGGGCGCGATGATGCCCTACGGGGTCTTACTCAAATAGCACTCAAGGTTGCCCATCGGGGTCTTACACATGCTTAAGCTCAAGGATGCCCATTGCGTCTTACACCTACTCAAACATAAGGAAGCCCATCGAGGTCTTATACCTGCTTTAGCACAAGGAAGCCCATCGGGGACTTACTCCTGCTAGGATCACAAAGCTGCCCTACAGGGTCTTACACTCCCTAGCTGCACTATGATGCCCATCGGGGACTAACAAATATTGCAACAGTGTGATGTCTATCGGGGACTTGCATACACTGGCAACGCATTGCCGCCCATCGGGGTCTTACCCATTCAAGACCTAAGCTAGTAACTCCTAACAGTCTCCTAAGTACAGTAATACAAGCTAATAGATCGACCAAGCAATATTCATTAGCAACACAATCCTAGCACGGCTCTACAGAACATGAACAGGAAACATGGATATGCCAGATTAAGAAAATCCCTAGCATGGAGCTAACATGAACAAGACAACGGACATGCCAGCAAGTCAGAAACAAGAACCCTATCCACTAGAATGCTCATAAACAATCACAAGATGTAAGAACCCGACCCGAAATACGGTCCTAAACCTAGGTTCTCACTCAGCATGCAAGTAAAACACATGTAAAGCATTTCAGTGAACCAGTTTTAAACTTTTCAAGCATCAATGAACGGGGAACATTTAAAACATCACCAACGGTTTTCATTAAGCAAAACCAATAAAGTAAAAACAAGCCTGGCCAGTATTTATAAAAACACTTAAAACATTTTAAACAACTTTTAACAAAGTTCCCCTAGGACTCCTGTCCATCTTCATGTTGAATAAATAATGCAAATCATAAACAAAAAAGTATCGGCAGCTCCCTCCGCTAGCCGTCCCGGTGCTATCCTAAGTTACTTGGTGGAAAAACCACAGAAATAAGGGTGAGTACAAACATACTCAGTAAGAATCCCCAACCGGGGTAAAATACGATACTTCAGTCAGCTAGCACCCTAGTATACATGCAAACAGTTACCAACACAGATCTTAGCTCAACGAGCTTTTGAGGCAAATCCGGAAACCTCGAAAGTCTCCTACTTCCGGCCTAATGATTGGTTCTCCTATCCAATCCTGAGACATCCCGGAGGGTCTTTCTCCCTTGGCCAAATGATCAGCTAAAAAACCTATCCCAATAGATGTAAGAAACCCTCGAGTGTCTTTCTCCCTCGGCCAAATGATTAGCTCAAAAACCAATCCCAAACAGGTGTCCTCGAGGGCCTCTTACCCTCGGCTAGCTAAAACTTGACTAACGGGAGAGTACATGAAGTCTGGCTCTAAACTGGAACGGAAGTGGTGTACTCACGAACATTAGCCCTGGTGTAACGACCCAGGTTTTTTTCATCCCGGTCTTCCAGGTATGCCCTAGGGGTAATTTGGTAATTTGGTCGGGCCGTCAGGGCCGTTCGTGTCTTTTCCAGTTACTAAAATTATTGGATGGATTTATGTAGGTTTTTGGAAGGATTTGTGGTGTGGTTTGAGCAAGGTTTGATGCAAAAGTAAAAATAAAGGAAATTGTGCTGCAGCTGGGGTTTGAACCCGGGTCTCCTGGGAAGCTTGTGGGGATGTGTGATAATTGAGCCATTAGGTGCTCTTGTTGCTCTTCCTGCATCATCTTATGGTTAGCCTTGGATTTTGGAGTTTTGGTGCATTTGGTTAAATGAAATAGAAATTAGGTTTATTCCATCTTCTTCTCCAAATCACCTCTTGGCCGCATGCTTTCCTCTCCATAGCCTTTGCCGATTCTTCTTTCCCTTGCATCTCCTTGGGTTCGATCATCATCATTCTGGTAAGTCTTCATCCTCTTCATCTCCTCATTTGGTTATTGATGCTTTGGCCAAGGTAAGAAGTAGAGTGTTGTGTGTGTTGTGTGGTTTGCAACCACCGAGAGAAGCCGGCCAAGAATCATCGCCGCCGCCCCGGCCAAATTTCCCCTCGCCAGATCTGTTGAAGCACCCCTGCCGCACGCTAAAGCCGGACAAAGCAGCCTTTCGCCAGATCGCCCACGACGCTTCATCGCTTTCGACGCTTCGCGACGCTTATCGCCGCCGTGTCGCGCGCAGATCCACCGTCGCAGCCCTCCCGCGACGCCATCGCTCGTCGTCGTGCGGATCGCGCAGCAGCGGCGAGACGCCAGACGCCAGCGCCAGCGCCGCCGCTGCTTTCTTTCGAAGCCGCCGCCTTCAAGGCCCGCCGGCCCGCTGCGCCGTGCCGCCGCGCCGCCGCGCCGCGCCGAGCCGCTTCGCCCGCGACGCCCAGACGCTCGCCATACAAGGCGTGCGTCGCACGCCATCCGCATCGTGCGTGCGCGCGCCCAACCTCGCCTGCAGCCATGCAAGCGCGCTGCCAGCGCCCACCACTGCCGTGTTACTTGCCGCCAGCTCCAAGCTCGTGTCGCCGCGTCCGCGTGAGTTCCCAGAGCCAAGCTTGTCGTTCTATTGTTTTTAGACTTTTTAGGTATTGACTATTATTGGTTTGTTAGGTTCCCGCCGCTAGCTCGGGATTGTTCCGCAGACTTAGGATTTGTGTGTAGAAGCCTTCCACCAAGGTAAGGATTTCTTCACCGGAGTTGTGTGGGCCTGCGGTATATTTGTGATTGTTGTTTTGTATGCTCGTGTATGTGTAATGACATGTTTAGCCCTAGGTGCTCGTTTCAATTCTCGATCGGCATGAACTCTTGTTTTGTTTCTCATGTTAGTCCATGCTAGGTTGTTCCATTCTCGCATGTTCGATATCTGTTCTTGCTTCGTAGTATCATGCTAGGTTCCTTGTATCTCATGGAGCACATATTGGACCGCATTGTATGATTTGTTATTATTGCTATGATTTAGAGTTCGTAGGTAGCATCATCCGGCCGGATGCATAACGTAACTTGCATCCCCGATGGGACGTGCGAGATGGTACTCGCGTCCCGATCCCGTTAGGGGTTTAGCTAACCCTAACGGCCGCCCCGCAATCTTGGGTGAGGGTGGCGGACTATTAAATGCCCCAACGGTCGGGATGATGACTTGGCATTGCCTCGTCCTCGGCGATCGACACGCCCTCGGCGTGTTCGGCCGTAGCCCTTGATTGCCACCGATAGGGCAAGGACGGCTTCGGTGTAAGCCTACCACGACCGATTCCTTAGCCTCGTGTGCGGTGGTTCAGCCGACATAGTTCACGTGTCCGTGTCTCACACCCTATGTCGCTGACACCGATCCGTAGATTTAGTTAGGCGTGGTGGATCGGACATGGGCGGCTTGCCACTAGACCCGCACTTCATAGTCCGCAGAGCACGCAGCGCATGCCGACGCCATTACATTACGCCGACCGGAGCTCCTCGGGATCTTGAGCGAGTGCACCTTTCGTATCGATGTGAGATGAAGCCGAGGCCGGGACTTGTTTCCGTATAGGGCGTATAGTGTGTTGTGGTATTTCCGGACTAAGACCCCGAGTTGGCATCCGAGGTCCAAGTGTGGACTTAGCTATGTGCTCCGCTCTGTGTTTGTACTCATAGCTTGCATACATTCTTCTAGATGATCATGTATATCGTATTGTACCCCTGGTTGGGGATTCTTACGTAAAGACCCAACCTGAAAACGGTGCTAAACCTAGGCCTTTACTCAAAGATGCCAAAAAAAAAGCTTAAAAGGACCCAAATTAGGGTCGGTTTGTAAAACTTTTCAATTATAAGAGTGGAAAACATTAAAAACAAAGTAAACATTCATTAGGCAAAAACGAACCATTCAAATTAAAACAAAGGATCGATCAAGACTTTCCTTAAAAACATAAAATAGTTCAAATCATAGTTTTCCTACGGATCTAAGTCCAACTACATGTCAAATCCAAAAATAAAGTAAAATAAGACACGACAGAGTGTCAAGAAAGATCCATGATCTCCCAAATTCTCTCCGCTAGCCACCTCTGGTCTTTGTCCCAAGTTCCTTGTGGAAGAAACCACGATAAGGGTGAGTATAAACATACTCAAGAAGAACCCCGACCGGGTACGATACGATGCAATCTATCATCTAGCAACCTAGTACACATGCCACAAATATCAACACGGATCTTAACTCAACGAGCTCACAAGGCAAATCCGAATCCTCTAAGTCTCCTACTTCCAAACCTAATGATTGGCTCTCAAACCAATCCCGGACATCTCCGAGGGTCTTTCTCCCTCGGCCAATTGATCACTCTCAAAACCGATCCCAAGATGTCCGACACCCTCGAGGGTCTTTCTCCTCGACCAATTGATTAACTCTAAAGTCAATCCCAATGGGTGTCCTCAAGGGCCTCTTTACCCTCGCTATAACTGACTATCGGAGAGTGCCCAAGTCCGCTCTAAACGGGAAGGAATCGGTGTACTCACGAACATTAGCCCGGGAGCTCTCCAACCGGCTACTAAACGCTGCGTGCGCGCGCACACCGCATGCTCTTCTTCTCGCAACCGGCGTAAATGCGGGGCCTAAGGGCAAACTACGCGGGCGTGCACGCATGCCTAAGACTCGGAAACGGTGTCACCGAACACGAGTGAGTGCGAGGCCCTCGGACTCATCATCGCAGCACTGCACCACCGACCGACTGGCTAAAGACCCGCCAAGGCAGCTTGCACCGCTAAGCGTGGTTCCGCCTCTAGCAGCTACAAACTAGGCTTATGCCGATGTGGTAGCTACATCCACATCGGCCGCCGGGGAAGCAATGTACGTTATGCTTCGCTCTACTCCCGACCGGTGGGGACAAGGTACGTTATGTCCGCTCTCACCTCTAGATGATGACAAACCCTATTATACTAGCTTAGACTACCAAGTACACGTGATTCCCGGCTAACATTCACAAAGACATCTCATCATACATAGCCTAGCATGATACTACGAGCTTAAAGCAGAATCTCAAGCATGCCGGAAGAACAAACCTAGCATGGCACTAACATGTACAAAAAGGCAAAACATGCTAGCAAGAATTCAATCACTAGCTATCCTATCCACTAACATGCTCATAAAGGTAAACAAGCATACAAGGCACAATTAAGAAAGCATAGCAGGTCCACACAACCACTGGTAGGAAGTCCTTACACGAAACAAGTGGAGAATAGCTATCACAACCAAAAAGACCCTCGAGCTTAATACGAACTCGAGCAACCTAGGCATAAATAAAGCATCCTAAGTAAATACATACAAAGAATGTAAGCTTAGAAAACACAAAGGGATTGGTTCGGGAATTACCACCGAGACGACACGGCCTCGCAGCAAGGAGGGTGGCTTGCGCGCCGCTAGTGCGGCCGGGTGTCTTGGCGCTGGGCGCCGGGCGCTTGGCACGCGTCGGGCGGATAGCGGGGCAGCAGCCGCGTGTGTCTGCACGGCGGCGACGCGCGAGCGAAGCGCTCAGCTGGGTTGGCGCGCGGCGAGGGGGTCGCGCTGGAGTGGGCGCGCGCGCGGGTCGCGCTGGGCGCGCGAGCGCGGCGGCGCGGCGCGGCGGCGGCGCGGCGGCGCGCGCTCAGGCTGCGCGCGCGGCATCTGCGGCGACCACGAGCGACGTCTCGGCGGTCTGGCGCCACGCGCGACGCCAAAGCGGGATGGGTGTGCGACGGTGGGGCTTCGGTCCGCAGCGTGCAGCTTCTTTGGCGGCGGTAGGCCGGGCGGCGTGGATCGTGCGCGCGCAGGCCGAGCGCGCGCGGGGCGCGGTGCGATGGAGCAGTGTGGTGCGTGCGCTAGCTAGGGCCGGGTGGCTCGGGGTGGTTCGATGGTGTGGCTAGGGTCGCTTTCGGCGAGGGTTTTAGGAGAGAGAGAGAGAGAGAGAGAGAGAGAGAGAGAGACGGCCAACAAAGGGAAAAATAGGGGTTTCTTGATTTTTCCTTCTCTTCCTTATTTTAAATAGGGTTAGGAAACCTAAAATTCCCTTCCCAAGGATTTTTCTCTTGTCCCCCGCTAAAGAAATTCTTTTCTCTTTTTAGTTCAAATTCTTATTTAAAACTCCAATTCCACCATCTAGGGCAAGGGTTCAAATCCCAAAGGATCCAATTAATTCCCAATTAATTTTGCTATTAATCGAGGAAAACGGGCCGTTATAATACTCCCCCTTAAAAGACTTTCGCCCCCGAAAGTCCTAAGATCGAACAACTCCGGCATCGAGTCCTCATCTCATCCTCTAGCTCCCACGCCGCTTCCCTCCGCCTCTCGATGCCTCCAAAGAACCTTTACTAAACTTATCTCTCTGCGCAATACAATACCTGCGCCATAAGCCAAAATCGCACGGGCTTCTCCTCAAGGATAAATCTTTACTCAACTCTAAGGGCTCATGCTCTAGCACATGCGAAGGATCTCGCCACGCACTTTCTCAACATCGAAACGTGGAACACATTATGCACCACCGACAAAGACGGGGTAAAGCTAACCGATAGGCCACCGCCCGATCCGCCAAGGATCTCAAAAGGCCCTATAAACTCGGGCTCACTTTTTGCCTCGCTTTCCAAACCTTAACACCCCACGCATAGGTGCTACCTTCAGAAAACATGTTGACCCACCTCAAACTCCAAGTCTCTACGCCTCACATCGGCGTAACTTTTTGCCTACTCAGGCCACAACATGCGAGCCCTTATCTTCTCGCAGACCGCGCTGCTCATCATCCGCAGTGAACTCGGGTCCAAGAACCCGCCTATCCCCAACCTCCTCCCTGCAACACCGGGATCTGCAGCTGCTACCATACAACGCCTCGAATGGGGCCATTTGAATAGTCGCCGATAGCCGCTGTTGTGCGAACTCCATCAAGTACATGTGCATCGTCCCAATCGCCTGGAAGTCCAAGACACAGTGCTCTCAACATGTCTTCCGTAACTGATTCACCCTCTCACCGACCATCGGTTTGAGGGTGGAAGGCGATCTTGAAGCCGCACTCGCTTCCCAAACCCTTCGAGCGCCTCCGTGCGAGATGTGAACCGAGAATCCCGACCGACACTATCTTCACGGGTACTCCGTGGTACCGCACAATTTGCTCTAGAAATAATCGTGCCCACCGCTCCATCAGATAACTAATCCTACCGGGTATAAAGTGTGCACTCTTAGTCACCGGGTCCACTACTACCCAGATCTCGAGTAAACCCTCTTGGTGTCCTTGGCAACCTGCAGATGTAGTCCATCGAAATCTCGTCCCCACTTCCACTGTGGAACACTTAACGGCCGCAATAAACTCCGCAGCTTCGCTCGGGAGCCTTCACTTGCCGACAAGTGAGACACCGCTAACAAACTTCGCTATATCCCGCTTCATGCCCATCCACCAAAATGTCCGCTTGAGATCTCGGTACATCTTGGTACCTCCGGTGCCAAGTGAATGGGGAACTATGTGCCTCGGCGAGCAACTCGCTCGAATCTCTGCGTCATCCGGGGACGCACAACCGACTCTCTCTGTACCTTAAGCCTCCGTCCGTGCCACAACAAAGTCGAAATCGCCATCACCCTCAATTCTCTCTCGAGCAATCTTTTAACTTGGGATCACTCACCGATCGCCGATGATCCTCTCGCTAAGTGACGGCCGAATCGATAGTCTGGGCTACTACTCGCGGAACCTCTCCCAACAAGATCGCAATATCGGGTTCGCTCAAACTCATTCCGCAACTCAACTTGGGAGCTCAAAGCAAGGCCGCTGAATGCGACGCCTTCCTACTTAGCGCATCACCCACAACATTGGCTTTTCCGGATGGTACAAAATCTCACAAATGTAGTCCTTTACTAACTCGAGCCACCTCCTCTCGCCTCATGTTCAACTCCTTCGAGTGAAGAAATATTTGAGGCTCGTGATCCGTGAACAACTAAATCCTCTCACCATATAAGTAATGCCTCCAAATCTTTAGAGTAAAAACAATCGCAGCCAACTCCATATCATGAGTTGGATAGTTTTTCTCATAAGGCTTTAATCACGGAAGCATAAGCTATCACCTTCCCATGCCGCATCAACACACAAAAACCATATTTGGAAGCATCACTATAAACTACGAAAACCTCCTATTCCTTCCGAATCGCCAACACAAAGCCGCCGCTGCCGAGCTTAAGCCGGGCAAAACTTTCCTCACATCTAGCATCCCAAACAAAGTCAACACCCTTCTTGGTCGACGGGTTAGGGGTGCCGCCTTAGCGAAAAAGTCTTTCACGAAACGCCGGAATAACTCGCGCCGCACCTGTAAAGTCGCGTATCTCGGCGACCGCCTTCGGCCCGCCCACGAGCTAATCGCTTCTATCTTCGCGGGTCCACCGCTATACCATCTCGCCGACACGATATGACCAAGGAAGGCTACTTTCTCTAGCCAAAACTCACACTTAGAGAACTTTGCGAACACCGGTTCTCACGCAATGTCACAAAACTTGCCTCAAATGCGAAGCATGGTCCTCCTTGGTCTTGGAATAAATCAAAATGTCGTTTATGAATACGATGACAAAGTTATCCAAGAATGCCTTGAACACTCTGCCCATCATGTCCATAAACGCCGCAGGGCGCTTTGTGAGTCCAAAGGACATGACCACGAACTCATAATGACCATACCTTGATCTCAACGCGGTCTTCGGGATATCTCGCATCTCGAATCCTCAACCGATGGTACCGACCTCAAAATCAATCTTAGAAAATACCGAGGCTCCTCAAGCCGATCGAACAGATCATCTATACGCGCAGGGGGATACTTATTCTTCACCGTGACTTTATTCGGGCTTCTCTATAGTCTATACACAAGCGCATGGATCCATCCTTCTTCTTAACAAACAGATGTGTGCTCCCCACGGGGACACACTCGGACGGATGAAACCTCGATCCAAAGATCTCTTGCAACCGCACTTTGAGTTCTCTCAACTCACCGGCGCCATACGATACGGGGCTTTAGAAATGGGAAGAGTCCTGGCTCCACTCAATGGTGAAGTCTAACTCCCACTTCGGGGTAAACCCAGAACTCTTCAGTGGAAAACATCCGCAAACTCTTGCACCACAGGACCATGTCAATAAATCAACGCGGTACTACTATCTCCTCGACAGCTTTGCCAAGAAGCCCCAAGCTCCTCGAGCCAACAATCTATGGGCTTTCGCCGAGATCAATGGCGGGCAAGTTCCGCCGACACCGCGAAACTTGAAGCTCGGCTTCGAGGCGCCTAAACACACTTCTTCTTTCCGGGCGCAGCTATCAATGCATGGTTCTCTCGCCAACCAATCCATGCCAAGGATCACATCGAAACCGCTCATAGACAAAGACTGTGAGGGTAGCCTCTAAAATCTCATCGATATCTCAGATCCGCCATGCTTAACTCTCACCGCTAGCTAACATACTCACACCCGGAAGGAGTGGCAACACACACCAAACCCTAGAGGTTCGAGCTCCACACAAGCTTGTCTAACGAATGCATCGTAAACAAAGGAATGGGTCGAACCCGAATCAAACAATACAAATGCATAGTGTCAGAAGACAAGCAACAGACCAAGAATCGCATCATCGCATGCGCTCCGCCTCCCGCGAGTAGTGGCAAACACCCGCCCTCGCCATTGGGCGGGCCCACACTAAAATCCCGAGTGCAGACCGCCAAATGCCCTCCTTGCCACATCTCAGTAGCAAGCACGGGGCGATGCTCCACACAGACTATAATGTGCCTTTCGCGCACTTGTTGCAATGAGTCGTTTGCTCGCCCCGCCCCGCTGGCGATCCTGGGCTCTACCGAGGTCGGCGCGATCTCGACCACTAGATCGCCTCGCCGGCGAGTCTCACGACCAGCTTGAGCGGAAACCACTAGAAGTCCTGCATTTCCTCTTCTCGCCTCGAATATCACTGGGCAAAGCCGAATCGACTGAGCCGGGCGCAATGTAATCCTCGCATCGGCGGATACTTCGGGTTATAAATCGTGGCCAACTCTATCGCTCGATCATAACTCTCGGAGCGAGTGCTCGAACATCCTCGAGCAACCTCCTTCCTCACCCCACAAATGAACTTCTTAGTCTTGAGCTCCTCGGTGGCAATGAGCTACTGGCATGAAATAGCTATACTCGAGAACTTCTTCTCATAGGCGCAAATACTATCTCGATCCCCTGCTTTCAGATTTGAGAAGGCCTCTGCCATCTCCCCGCCGAGCCTCGCCATTAACATACTTAGCTCAACTTCTGCGTTCTAAAGAACTCCTGTGGGTCGGAGAAGACCCACCGGTCTAGCTCTATCTGTGGACTCCCACCACCACTCACCGTGTCGAGAGAACATGGGCCGCACATCTCGGCCTCTGTACATCCGGGCATCCCATAACTCAAGATGTA
The DNA here is from genome assembly GCA_036507275.1 of Sicyos edulis. NCBI lineage: Eukaryota > Viridiplantae > Streptophyta > Magnoliopsida > Cucurbitales > Cucurbitaceae > Sicyos > Sicyos edulis. The sequence continues at coordinate 14,067,810 of CM071847.1, forward strand.
CTCCATTCTAGCCAACCACCTAATCGCCACAAGTGGGTTCTCTCAAGCATCAAATTCCCTCGCCTCCACTTGGTGAAGTCTTTCAACCACTTGCCAAACTCAAGCAGCCTCCTCTCGCACTATCAAGTGAGTCCGACCGGTCTCGATGACTCCCCCCCCGGTTGAGCTACCGGGGCTACTCAAGCTCGCTGGGGTGCTCTGCCGCATGAGTCGTGGTCAACCGGGCTATCTCGTGCCTCTAGACTCTCTCTTTGCGCCGCTAGCCGCTACTGAGTTTCAGCTCTCGCTCGCCATTAGGCCCATCATCATGTCTCTCATAGCGTAAATATCTCCTCCTGAGCTGCACCTTGAGGCATAGCAGCCCCGCCTTTCTCTCGCAAGTTAGCCTCTGTGCCACGGGCGCCTACGAGCATGATATACCCCGGCCGCTGGCTCTCACAAAGATCTCTATTTGCGCCCAGACGGACTCGCTCCCACTACGTGTACCGCATATATCGGCGATCTACACGAAAACCACAACGGGTTAGTCCACGCTCGGACTTTCTCTCGCCAACAAAGATAACACATGTGTACTCGTGATATAGTATCATAAACAAAACCCTTAGCTTATTGAACTTAGACAAACTCGCGGCCTTGGAGTCTTTGGATCATGGGAACACAACCTACAAACAGTTAGTCTACGCAATCTATGACTCGTGCTCGATACCAACCAGAAAGACCCAACCTGAAAACGGTGCTAAACCTAGGCCTTTACTCAAAGATGCCGTGAAAAGCTTAAAAGGACCCAAATAGGGTCGGTTTGTAAAACTTTTCAATTATAAGAGTGGAAAACATTAAAAACAAAGTAAACATTCATTAGGCAAAAACGAACCATTCAAATTAAAACAAAGGATCGATCAAGATTTTCCTTAAAAACATAAAATAGTTCAAATCATAGTTTTCCCTACGGATCTAAGTCCAACTACATGTCAAATCCAAAACAAGAAAAATAAGACACGGCAGAGTGTCAAGAAGATCCATGATCTCCCAGCTCTCTCTCCGCTAGCCACCTCGGTCGCCCCCCAAGTTCCTTGTGGAAGAAACCACGATAAGGGTGAGTATAAACATACTCAAGAAGAACCCCCGACCGGGTACGATACGATGCAATCTATCATCTAGCAACCTAGTACACATGCCACAAATATCAACACGGATCTTAGCTCAACGAGCTCACAAGGCAAATCCGGAATCCTCTAAGTCTCCTACTTCCGGCCTAATGATTGGCTCTCAAACCAATCCCGGACATCTCCGAGGGTCTTTCTCCCTCGGCCAATTGATCACCTCAAAACCGATCCCAAGATGTCCGACACCCTCGAGGGTCTTTCTCCTCGACCAATTGATTAACTCTAAAGTCAATCCCAATGGGTGTCCTCAAGGGCCTCTTTACCTCGCTATAAATCGACTATCGGAGAGTGCCCAAGTCCGGCTCTAAACGGGAAGGAACTGTGTACTCACGAACATTAGCCCGAGGAGCTCTCCGAACCGGCTACTAACGCTGCGTGTGCGCGCACACACCGCATGCTCTTCTCGCAACCGGCGTAAATGCGGGGCCTAAGGGCAAACTACGCGGGCCAGTACGCATGCCTAAGACTCGGAAACGGTGTCACCGAACACGAGTGCGAGGCCCTCGGCACTCATATGTGCACTGTACCACCGACTGGCTAAGACCCGCCAAGGCAGGCTTGCACCGCTAAGCGTGGTTCCGCCTCTAGCAGTGCTACAAACTAGGCTTATGCCGATGTGGTAGCTACATCCACATCGGCCGCTCGGGGAAGCAATGTACGTTATGCTTCGCTCTACTCCCGACCGGTGGGGACAAGGTACGTTATGTCCGCTCTCACCTCTAGATGATGACAAACCCTATTATACTAGCTTAGACTACCAAGTACGTGATTCCCAAGGCTAACATTCACAAAGACATCTCATCATACATAGCCTAGCATGATACTACGAGCTTAAAGCAGAATCTCAAGCATGCCGGGAAGAACAAACCTAGCATGGCACTAACATGTACGAAAAGGCAAAACATGCTAGCAAGAATTCAATCACTAGCTATCCTATCCACTAACATGCTCATAAAGGTAAACAAGCATACAAGGCACAATTAAGAAAGCATAGCAGGTCCACACAACCACGGTAGGGAAGTCCTTACTGAAACAAGTGGAGAATAGCTATCACAACCAAAAAGACCCTCGAGCTTAATACGAACTCGAGCAACCTAGGCATAAATAAAGCATCCTAAGTAAATACATACAAAGCAACCTGTAAGCTTAGAAAACACAAAGGGATTGGTTCGGGAATTACCACCGAGAAGACACGGGCCTCGCAGCAAGGAGGGTGGCTTGGCGCCGGGTGCAGTGGGCGCAAGGGGCGCTGGCGCTGGCGCTGGCGCGGGCGCAAGCGCACGTCGGGCGACGCGCAGGCAGCCAGCGTGCGTGTGTGCGGCCGCAGCGCGACGCGCGAGCGAAGCGGCTCGGCTGGGGTTGGCGCGCGGCGAGGGGTCGCGCCTGGAGTGGGCGCGCGCAGGGTCGCGCTGAGCGGCGGGCGCGCGGCGGCGCGCTGCGCTGCGCTGCGCGGCACTCGTGGCGACCACGAGCGACGCCGGGGCGTCTTGGCGCCACGCGACGCCAAAGCGAGGATGGGTGTGCGACGGTGGGCTTTCGTCCGCAGCGTCGCGCGTGGGCGGCGGCGCGGTCGGGCGGCGTGGTCGTGTGCGCAGCAGGCCGAGCGCGCAGGGCGCGCGATGGAGCGGAGTGGTGCGTGCGGCTAGGGCTGGGTGGCTCGGGGGTGGTTCGATGGTGGTTCGATGGTGTGGCTAGGGCTGCTCGGCGAGGGTTTTAGGAGAGAGAGAGAGAGAGAGAGAGAGAGAGAGAGAGAGAGAGACGGCCAACAAAGGGAAAAATAGGGGGTTTCTTGATTTTTCCTTCTCTTCCTTATTTTAAATAGGGTTAGGAAACCTAAGATTCCCTTCCCAAGGATTTTTCTCTTGCGGGTCCCGGCTAAAGAAATTCTTTTCTCTTTTTAGTTCAAATTCTTATTTAAAACTTCAATTCCACCATCTAGGGCAAGGGTTCAAATCCCAAAGGATCCAATTAATTCCCAATTAATTTTGCTATTAACCGGGAGGAAAACGGGGCCGTTACACTTACTGAGTAATTCGTTACTCACCCTTATTTTGTGGTTTTCCACAGGTAACCAAGGCGCGAGACAGGATGGCTGAAGGAGGAGCTGTGATCATGGAATCCTGCTGTCATCTCTGACCATTTTATTATATCATGACTCTTGACTTTTATTATTTCCCCTGAATGCATGTAGACGGGCACGGAGCCCTAGGATGTTTTCTTACGTTTTATGGATTCCAGCATATTTGTACTTGTGGAATGTTTAAATGGTTTAAATAAATCTCTACGATCGTAGTATGCTTTTAGAAATGTATGTTTTGATTGTTGAATGTTTCTGTTTTTACTTGGAATCCGAAATTTATTTTTCATAATGTCTTTTATTTTGAATACATGCATTGGGGTAAAGGCCCATTTAGAGCCCCTTTCGGTCCTGGTCTTTCTGATTGGTATCGAGCTCGAGTCATAGATTCTGAGACCGACCTTTTGTTGTAGGTCGTCCTTCCATGATCACCAAAGACTGATACCATCAGTACGCCTAAGTTTACCGCTTTAAAAGAAAATGGTTAAGAATTTACAATACTTTTCATCTAGTTATGCCTTGTGTAGTGTTGTGTAGCGGAGACGAGCAGGTTCTGACTCGTTGTTGGTTTGGGCTTAGTGAGCCATCATGCCAACTTTCGCGCTAATGAGCAGCGATTTGTTTAGCGACTTGTTGCGGTATTCGGATAGATTCGGATGCCCCCGGGGCGTCGTTCGCAGGGAGGCGAGCTTAGACTCCGCTTGGCCATTTGTGGCCCAGTTGCTGCTTTTCCCCTAGTGAGAGGGTGGAGGTGCTTCGTGCAGATCGCCAGTATGTTGATCGCACCCGGAGGAGCAGGACGTTTGGCATGTCCGACTGAGGAGTTGGACCGTTCGTGTTGATGTTGAGGCCGCGTCCGTGGTTGTTAGGCCCGCATGCCGTTTGGCCCCGGCAGCTTGAGTTGCCTAGAGGAGGGGGCGAGGCTAGCAGCGCCTCGAGCGAGTCTCCTTGAGCAGAGTGTGCTCCACCATGAGAGATTTGATGGCGTGTCTTTAGCTATCGAGAGCGGAGGCCCAGCGCGCGATTTGTAGCGCGTAGTGAGTGAGGAGTCCCGGCACACGATAGCCCAAATGGCGAGAGTTTGTTTCAAATTTTTCCCCAGTAGCTCTTGTAGCCCCTGAGGTTCCCGGGAGGGCATGATCAGCAGTTTTATTCGGATGAGTTGTTGGCGTTGATGGAGCGCCCGATTTGGCAAATGGATGCCTGTGAGAGCTCGATGTTTTAGTAAGTCCCACTTTGCTAGTAGTAAAGTAGTTGGCCGTGTTTGAGTTTAGCATCCGTGTGTGGGATGCCTCTTGCTCAGCGGCGAGGTGTGCCGCCCCCACGTGTCTTTGGTTCATCGGATGGTGGTGGAAGTCCCTTGTGAGAGGTGGACTACCGAGTCTCCACTAGTCGCCCGATTGTTTGGCAAGTTGCCGTGTTAGTGGCTTGAGGCGGATGAAGGGTCATCTTTGCCCCTGCGAGCCTCTTTGTTGTTTTAACATCCCACTTCCTCGGATGTGGATTTGGTAGTAGTAGCACTTGAGGTGCATTGGTTGGTGTGCCACTTTGGCACTAAGTCTGTTCGAGCTTGAGTTTGGCTTGGGCATAGCGGATGGTTCTATGCCGCTCGGAGTTCAGCGTACTCCTTTAGCCTTGGATCTGCTTTATGGCGGCTTGCACCCGTTTAGGTCGTGCGCAGGGCTAGTTCGGTGGTAGTCGATGGACTACAAGCGAAAGGATGCTCGAGAGCCGCCGAGCCGAGCCTTTTCGATGTTTACCGGAGGTTGAGTAAGTCAGCAGGATGGCGGTTGGTAATTGGTTGTGGGCGTGATTCTCGCGCTAGTGTTAAGGCCAAGAGATTTTCTTTGTGGTTGGTAGTGCGGTCAACTACCTTCGAGTGCCTTAATCTGAGGAGAGTTGAGCATTGTAGATGCGAGTTTGGTCCAGCAGAGGGACCTTAAGTTGGTTGCTCATGAGATGAGCTGGATGCCATGAGGCGAGTTGAATGCTTTTGAGGCGAGATGAGCTGATGCCTTGCGAGAGGATTTGGATGCCTTATGGGTAAGCACCCTTGGTAGAGGCTTGGTATAAAGTGAGTTCGGTTTGGCATGGTTATGCCTTGATAAAGCAAGGTTGCCTCAGCTTTGAGCATCGTGTGGAGTTGGAACTTTTGGTGTTCCTTCGGTTGGAGTTCAGTTGGAAACTGAACAAGAGCGGTGGTAGCAAAGCCGCGCAGTTTTTGTTCGCCTTGTCTAAGAGAGTTATTTGGATCCTTTCCTTGGGTAGAAGCCTTGTTGAGAGGCTGATGTTTGAGTAGGAGGACGACGCATTCGGTAGCGTTTCGGGTCCTCTTGGTTTCCAAGGTATTGGAGTTGGCCTGCATGGTTGAGATGTTGGAGAGAGTTGTGCCTGCTCGTGCAGCTTGGTCTGTTAGCTCGTTTGTCTCAGCAGTGTGTGTCGAGGGTTGCCGAAGAACCCTAGGTTGTGGAGAGCCTCTCCAGAGCTCAGTCAGGCCCAGGTAGTGAGTTTCAGTTGGCAAGCTGGAGCCGTGTGGTTCGTAGCCTCGGTTGAGTTGCTAGCAGTCTTGGTAGGCTAGCAGGCCAGTGGTTGTTTGGAGTAGAGTCCGGATTGGTTCCGGTGTGGTGGCAAGTTGATGCTTGGTGTTGACCAAGGTGTGGATTGGAGTTGCTAGAGATTAGTTTTGCTCGTGGGGCGAGTGGTTTGTGCCACCGTTGGTTGTTTTCTGTTTCGTGATGTTGAGTTGCCCCTGTTGTTGCCCCGTGAGATTTAGATGTTGTTGCTCTAGTGGAGCAAGACAGTGAGCGTATGTGGAGCTCTCTGTCCTTCGGTTGTCTGCTTGTAAGTGCCGTTTCCTTCTGGGAGTTGTCAGATTACTCCCCTGGTTTTGGAGTTGATGGTAGTGGTGCTAGCAAGAAGGAAAAGTTTGTTGGCTGCTTGGAAGTAGTCGTTTGTCCAGTTAAGCGGATTCTTGGATGGTGTTCTAGAGGCTGCAGTAAAGGTTGTTCTGCCTCTTGTGAGTGTTTGGCCAAGATTTGGTTCGTTTGTTGTTTCGAGAGCTAGTTCGGTTCTAGCTGGAGGGCGTTGCCCTGAGGTCATGTTCCTAGTCAGTAAGTTTTGGGAGTTGACCCCTCCCTCGGCAGTTGAGCAGTGCTGTTTGTTTCGGTTTGGTGGTCCGATTGGTTGAGTTTTCTCTTGGGTGTTGCTTCCAAGAGAGTTGGTTGTCTTGTATTGCCTTGGGTTTGAGCAAGTCGGCGAGCGTGTGTGGAGTTCGTTCACGCCTTCCGGGTTGCTTGCTGGGAAGTCGTTTCCGTTTGGCGAGTCACGGCTTAGCTCCCGAGTTGTGTAGTCGATCGAGTAGCGCAATGGCCACCCCAAATGAGAGGGTCCTCGCTTTGTGTTGTTAGCAAGCAAGAGTTGTTTGTTCCCGCAAGGGCGGAGGCCACCAAGAAGAGTTGAGTTGTTCTGGCAAGTTGTTGGTTCTTTGGGGATTGAAGATTTCCTTTTCCCCTAGCCTCTGTGGTGGTTGAGTTGCTCCTTGGATGCCAGCCTCGAGTGTTAGCTTGCGAGGTAGTCTTGCGGATTCGTGTGGCTCAGGAATCATAAGCATGCTGGAAGAACAATCCTAGCATGGCACTAACATGTAAAATCAGGCAAACATGCTAGCAAGAGATCAAACATAGCTGCCTATCACTATCATGCTCATAACAATCAGCAAACATACAAGGCACATCGTGATATATCGCAGGGTCCACACAACCACGGTAAGAAATCCTTACCTGGAACTAGCAGAAAACAATAATAATCACAAATCAACCAAGCAATCCTCGAGCCTCTAATCGAACCCGAACAGCCTATACATCAAATAAAGCACCCAAATCAAATACATAAAACACCCCAACTAAATCCATAACCAGCAGCCAACAAATCAGGGCCCAACGAAGAAAAGACTCTGGAAATACCATCCGAGAAGCCACAAGGCTGAGGCCAACCAACACACAACAGGCAGGTTGTCGGCAGGGCTGCTGGGCGGTGGGCTAGGCGATGGGCGCAGGGCAAGGGCGCGGGCTCGAGCTCGGCTGGGCGACGACGTGCGGCACTGCTCGACACAGGGGACGGCGCGAGCGACCGAGCTACAGGATGCGCGCGGGCGACGCGATGCGACAGGCTACAGGGGCGCTCGATCTGGTGCGAGGACGGCCTGGGCGAGGGCTGGCCGACGCGACACTGTGCGGCCAGGACTCGGGCGACGCGACATGGACCTGGGCGAGCTGGGCGACGCGCTCTGGCGACATCACGCTTGCGGCGACGGGGCAGGTAGGGCGAATCAAGCGGACTGGATGACGCCGCACGCCTTTGTCATGCGGCTCGGCTCGGGCTGGAGGAGAGAGAAAGGGAGAGAAAATGGAAAAATGGGAAAATGGGGATTATGGGGAAAAAATGGGAAATAAAAAGGAAAAATGGGATTTAATCCTTTTCTTTTATCCTTATCCAATATTAAATCCAAACTTATCCAATTTTCCAAATTCTAAAAATCCTTAAAATCCTTAAATCCCATTTCCCGGCTTCCTCCTTCGAGACCCGACTGAAGCAACCTTTTCCAATCAATAACCTCACTTAAAACAACCTCCCAAATCAACACTAAGGGCCCGAGCTCGAATCCCAAAGGAAACACCCAAACAACCATCACTTTGCCCAAAATCCAAATCACAACCGAACTCCCAAACGAATAGCCCAAACATCTCGGGACTCGCAGCCACCAACAAACAAGCCTCGAAAAAGGCAGGAGCTACCTCGAAGCCCTGAAAATCCACAAAACCTGCCCGGGGAGCAAAAAGACCAAAATACCCCTAAGGGTCAAAACAGCTCTAACGGCCCAACCGAACCACTGAATCTGAACCGGAAGATCCTCAAGAACCGGAAAAGAAAAATTGGGCCGTTACAGGCGCTGGGACGCTGGGCTGCGCGCGGACTGGCGTTGGGGCGCAGGCGTGAAGGCACGACGGCTGCGCGCGGACGGGCGCTTTGCTGCGCTGGGACGCTGGGCACTGGGCAGCGAAGCGATGCAGGCGAGCTCACGTTGGGACGGCTCGCGGGCGAAGCGACGCGACAGGCCGGGGCGCTGTTGCTGGCGCAATGTAGGTTCTGGCGATGGGCGTCTGGGCGCGGTGCAGGGGCTGCCGATGTACGTAAGGGCGCGATGTAGGGGCTGGCGATGGGCTGACCCTCTCGGCTAGCTGCAACAAAAACCAAAACTCAGCCTCTCCCTCTTCTCGGCCAGCACGAACAACACCGAAAATGAAGAAGCAAGAGATCGAGACACTTACCCGGAACGACGAACGATGGAGCTTGGCAAGGGGATGCACGGCTAGGAGCTAGAGAGAGCTTGGTTGGCTGGCTAGGGAGTTTGGAGGAACAAAAGAACAACAAACCTATTTTCCTTTCCTTTTAATCAAACACACCAAAATCCCAAAAACCCATAGCTAACCAAGACTGAAAAAGACAGAAACAGCTCGACCAAATTACCAAAATACCCCGAGGGCATACCTGGAGGACCGGGATGAAAACCTGGGTCGTTACAATATTCCCTCCTTTTTATGACTTTCATCCCCGAAAGTCCTTAAGACTGAATCAGCTCAGGGTAATGCAATCTCATCTCGTCCTCCCGCTCCCAAGTGGCTTCCTCTGATGTAATGGCCGAAACTTTCATTCCGGTTCCTCAGGTATGTTCAGTTCAGTATTTGGTTGTTTGGTTGGGTCGTTAGGGTTTTTAAACCCTGAAGGGCATTTTGGTCATTATGCTCTTAGGGATGGCCTCTTGGGATTTTAGAGGACCCGAGAATATTTCTGGCTTTGCTAAGTTGGTTAGGTTGTTGGTGTAGGATATCAAGAGTTGTTGGCAATATTTGGGAGTTTCTGGAAGGTTCAGGTTAATTGTAAAATAAGGTTTCTTTTAAAAAAATGTTTCCAAGAGGATTCGAGCCCCTGGCCTAAACGAGATTTAGATGCTTCAGTTAATTATGAATTAAGATGCGTCAGCTGGGACTCGAAGGAGGAAAGCCCTAGGAAGGGATTTTAGGTCACCAAAGCCTATTTAAATTAGGAAAAAGGAAAGAAAATCAAGAAATCATCTTCCCCCTTGCTCTTGCCGCATGCCTCCCTCACTCTCTCCCTCTCACCTTGCCGACTTCATCTAGACCAAGAACCAAGCCCAAGAACCGAGCAGCCTTGCATGACCCAGTGCCGCACCGAGCAGCCCCTGCCTCGCCTAGCCCGTCGCACGCCAGCAGTTGGTCCGTCGCCTGCATCGCGGCATCACTAACAGCCTAGCCGCTTCGCCCGCGCGCCGTTCCAGCGCGAGCTCGCCGCACCGTTCGTCAAAGGCGTCTACGCTGGGCTCCCCAGCGTCGAGACTGCGTCTCGCACCTCAGCGCAGACAGATGCAAGCACCACACCGCGCCCAGCGCCCTTCCGCGAGCAGCACCAGCGCGAGCCGTCTGGGCGCGCGCACCCCCTGCCGCTCCAACGCGCCCTGTCGCGCCCAACCTGCTCGCCCCAACAGCGCGTCCTGCCAGCCCCTTGCCGCTGAGAGCTTGTTTTGTCGAGAGAGTTGGGCCGAGACCTAGTGCCTTCTCATTTGGTAATTCCCGAGCCTCTACTCTTTTTTACCCTAAAGTGTTGGTTGCTGTTTGTTTAATTAGGATGATTTTATTGTTTGCTTAGGTTGTTCGGGTTCACTTAGAAGCTCGAGGGTCGCTTGTTGGTTGTGGTAGTTATCTTCTACTTGTTTCCAGGTATGGATTCGTTACCAGGGTTGTGTGGATCCTACTATGTTTTCTTGATTGTGCCTTGTATGCCTCTTTACTTTTATGAGCATGTTAGTGGATAGGACAATTTGTGTTTGAATTCCTGCTAGCATGTTTGCCTGTTTGTACATGTTAGTGCCATGCTAGGTTTGTTCTTTTAGCATGCTTATGATTCCTGATTTAAGTTCGTAGAATCATGCTAGGTTATGTGTGATTGATGTTGACATGTATGCTTAGCCAGGAATCAGTTATTTTGTACTCGTAGTTAGACTTGTAGGGTTTGTCTTCATCTAGAGGCTGAGAGTGGACATAACGTACGTTGTCCCCACCGGTCGGGAGTTAGAGCGAAGCATAACGTCCCTTGCTTCCCCGCGGCAGCCGATGTGGATTAGGTACCACATCGGCATAAGCCTAGTTTGTAGCCTGCTAGAGCGGAACCCTGCCAACGGTGCAAGCCTGCCTTGGCCGGTTCTTAGATTCAGGTCGGTGGTACAGGCTGCACAGATGAGTGCCGAGGGCCTCGCACTACTGTGTTCAGTGACACCGCTTGTAACGGCCCAGTTTTCTATTCCGGTTTCCCAGGTGTTTCTGGTTCAATATTCGATTGTTCGGTTGGGCCGTTAAAGCTATTTTAACCCTTAGGTGTATTTTGGTCTTTTGCACTCCGGTCAGGGTTTGTGGATTTTCAGGATTCCAGGGTCATTCCTGCCCTTTATCGAGGCTTGATTGTTGTTGGTTGCAAGACCCAAGAAGTTTGTGCTAGTTGTTTGGAAGTTTAGAGGTGATTTGATTATTAGCAAAATTAATGTTAATTAAAGTGCTTCCTTTGGGATTTGAACCCTTGACCTAATGGTGATTTGAAAGCTTGATTTAAATGAGTTTTATTAAAGAGAAAAGATTGATTCAGCTGGGACTCGAAGGAGAAAAGCCCTAGGAAGGGACTTTAGGTCACGAAAAGCCTAATTAAATTAGGAAAAGGGAAAAGAAATCAAGAAACCGTATTTCTCCTTGCTCTAGCCGAGTTCCCTCACTCCCCTTGCCAAACACAATCTCTTACCCTTCATCCTCTTGCCGAGCTCATCAAGATCAAGAACCGAGAGCAGCCTTGACCGCCGGCGTGTGTGCTGCCACCAGCCCCAGCGCCACAAGACGTTACCCCCACTCCCAGCCACGCGCAAAGACTGCAGCCCCTCGCATGTCGCACCAAAGAAATAAGCAGCCCAGACGCCACCGCTTAGCCCCTGCATCGCGCCCAGACGCCCATCGCCCGCTTTCAGACCACGCGTCGCGGCTTCAAAGAAACAGATCTTGTCGCCCGTCATGCGCAAAGCGCGCGCGCGCCAGATCTGCTAGCCCCAGCGCCAAAGAAGATCGCCGCGTCGCTCGTCCGCATCTGTGCGCCAGCGTGCCTGTGTCACCGTTGCTTGTCCTCGCGTAGCTCTGCACCTCAGCGGCCATCCGCACGCGTGTTCCCCTTTTGCGCCAGCGCGCCCAGCCTGTTCGCCCCAGCCACACGTCCTGGCTGCCCACCTGTCGCCGAGAGCCTATTTTGCCGAGAGAGTTGGGCCGAGATCTAGTGCCTTCTCGGTCTGTAATTCCCGAGCCTCTACTCTTTTGGACCCTAAGATGTTAGCTACTGTTTGTTTAATTAGGATGATTTTATTGATTGCTTAGGTTGCTTGGGTTCACTTAGAAGCTCGAGGGTCGCTTGTTGGTTGTGGTAATTATTTTCTGCTTGTTTCCAGGTAAGGATTTCTTACCGTGGTTGTGTGGACCCTGCGATGTATCATGATTGTGCCTTGTATGCTTGTTGACTGTTATGAGCATGATAGTGATAGGACAGCTATGATTAATCTCTTGCTAGCATGTTTGCCTGTTTTTACATGTTAGTGCCATGCTAGGTTTGTTCTTCAAGCATGCTTATGATTCCTGCTTTAAGTTGATAGTATCATGCTATGTTAAGTGTGATTGATGTTGAATATGTATGTTTAGCCAGGAATCAATTATTCTTTGCTCGTAGTTAGAACAGTAGAGTTTGCCATCATCTAGAGGCTGAGAGTGGACATAACGTGCGTTGTCCCCCTGGTTCGGGAGTTAGAGCGAAGCATAACGTACATTGCTTCCCCCCGGCAGCCGATGTGAATTTAGCTACAACATCGACATAAGCCTAGTTTGTAGCCTGCTAGAGCAGAACCCTGCCAACGGTGCAAGCCTACCTTGGCCGGTTCTTAGCTTCAGGTCGGTGGTACAGGTTGTTACAGATGAGTGTCGAGGGCCTCGCACTACCCGACCCAAGAAACGGTCTCTAACCTAGATCCTTACTTAGCATGCATGATTAAGAATGTAAAACGTCATTCAGAGTTCCAAATTTAAATCTTTGCAATCCACACATTTAAACAAAAACCGTAATTCCAATAATTAAAACCAACAAGTAAGTGACTGATCAGTACTTTCTTAAAACAAATCAAAGGGAACGGTGCGAGAAACATAAAATAGTTTTTTAGTGCTTTCCTAGGGACTCAAGTCCCTCTACATGCTAATTCATAAAACAATAAAAGAACGTGCAACTTAGAGTCAGCCATCCATGATCATCCAGCAGCCTCCTCCTAGCCATCCAGCCTCTCTCCCAAGTTACCTGGTGGAAAACCACAAAAAAATAAGGGTGAGCAACAAGTTACTCAGTAAGAATCCCCAACCGGGGTACAATACGAAAACATCTCATTTAGCACAAGAACATGGAACCATACAATGACTTAGAGCAAACAGTTGGGTTAAACCACGCGCCCCTCCTGGAGCTTGCCTATTCGAAGGCTTACAGCTATAAACTACCCTAGGTTCTACACCTGGATGCCTTCGGGCCTTACTCAACCTAGGACTCGGTGCTGGCCATCGGGGACTTACACACCTTGGATGCCCATCGGGGTCTTACACCTCCAACTCAGTGATGCCCATCGGGGACTTACACACCTAGGATGCCCATCGGGGTCTTACACCTCCAACTCAGTGATGCCCATCGGGGACTTATACACCTAGGATGCCCATCGGGGTCTTACACCTCCAACTCAGTGATGCCCACCGGGGACTTACACACCTAGGATGCCCATCGGGGTCTTACACCTCTAACTCAGTGATGCCCATCGGGGACTTATACACCTAGGATGCCCATCGGGGTCTTACACCTCCAACTCATTGATGCCCATCGGGGACTTATACACCTAGGATGCCCATTGGGGTCTTACACCTCCAACTCAGTGATGCCCATCGGGGACTTATACACCTAGGATGCCCATCGGGGTATTACTGTAAAGACCCGACCCAAAAAGGGGCTCTAAATAGGCCTTTACCCCAATGCTTGTATTCAAAGTAAAAGACAAAATGCAAATAAAGTTTTCGGATTCTCATTAAAAACAAAACATTCAAGATTCATTCAGAACGATAAAGTCTCCATCAAACTCCGTCCCTGTCTCCAAGCACTGCTTCACAGACAAATACATTTCCAACGAGCTTTACTCGATCGAGATTTTATTAAAAACATTTAAAACATCCTCAAATTCAACAAAGTTGGAATCCACAATTCATTCGAAAAACATCCTAGGGCTCCGTGCTGACTACATGCATTCAGGGGAAAAATAACGATAAGAGTCATAACATAAGAAACGTCAGAGATGACAGCAGGATTCCATGATCACAGCTCCTCCTTCAGCCATCCTGTCTCGCGCCTTGGTTACCTGTGGAAAACGACAAAATAAGGGTGAGTAACGAATTACTCATGAAGAATCCCCAACCGGGTACAATACGATATACATGATCATCTAGAAGAATGTATGCAAGCTATGAATATAAACACAGAGCGGAGCACATAGCTAAGTCCACACTTGGACCTCGGATGCCAACTCGTGGTCTTAGTCCGGAAATACCACAACACACTATACGCCCTATACGGGAAAAAGGTCCCGCCACGGCTACTATCGATCGAAAGGTGCACTCGCTCAAGATCCCGAGGAGCTCTTGGTCGGCGCCAGTAATGAGCGTAAGCGTGCCGCATGCTACCGCAACCTCCGGGGTGCCGGGTCTAGTGGCAAGCCGCCCGTGTCCAGTCACCATGCCTAACTAAATCTCCGGATCGGTATCACCGACATAGGGTGTGAGACTCGACACGTGAACTATGTCACCGTACCACCGCACTGAGGCTAAGGAACCGGCCGTGGTAGGCTTACACCGTGAAGCGGTCGTTGCCCTAACGGTGGCAATCAAAGGCTACGGCGAACACGCCGAGGACGTGCCGATCGCCGGGGCGAGGCAATGCCAAGTCATCATCCCGACCACCGGGGCATTTAACGATCGCCACCCTCACCCAAGATTGCGGGGCCACCGTTACGGTTAGCTAAACCCTAACGGATCGGGGACGAGTACCATCTCGTACGCCCCTCGCTGGGATGCAAGTTACGTTATGCATCCGGCCCGGATGATGCTACCTACCTGAACTCTAAACCATAGCAATAATAACAATTCATTCAATGCAGTCCAATACGTGCTCAACAGATACAAGGAACCTAGCATGATACTACGAAGCAAGAACAGATATCGAACATGCCAGAATGGAACAACCTAGCATGGGCTAACATGAGAAACAATACAAGAGTTCATGCCATCGAGAATTGAACGAGCACCTAGGGCTAAACATGCTAATAATCATACACGCAGCATACAAAACAACAATCACAAATATACCGCAGGGCCCACACAACTCCGGTAAGAAATCCTTACCTTGGTCGGGAGGCTTCTACACACAAATCCTAAGCTGCGGAACAATCCCGAGCTAGCGAGCGGGAACCTAGCAAACCAATAATAATCAACATCTAAAACGTCTAAAAAACAATAGAACAGCAAGCTCGGCTCGGGGCACTCACGCGGCACGGCGACACGAACTTGGAGTTGCTGGCAGGCTGGCACGGCAGGGCTGGGCGCTGGCTGCGCGCTGGCACGGTGCTGGGCGCGGCTGCGCGCGCGGATGGGCGAGCGTCTGGGCGTGCGGGCGGGCGGGCGAGCGTCTGGGCGTGCGGGCGATCAGCTCGGAGCGAAGGCGCGCGGGCGATCAGCTCGGAGCGAAGGCGCGCGGGCACCGGCAAGGGCCTCCTGGCGTGCGAGCGATCAGGCGAGGACGACCGGCGATCTGGCGTGCGATGGCTGCGACGCACGGCGACCTTAGGCGATCGGGCTCTGGCGCTGTGGCGCGACGGACGGAGGGTCGCGACTTCGGCGATCGGGGCTGCTTCTTTGCGCGATCCGGCGTCTGGTGGGCCGATTTACTGGACTTGCGGCGATGGGCTGGTCGGGTGGCCGGGCTTCTCTCGGCTGGCTGCAACCACAACAAAAACCACAACCCTCCTTCTATTCACTTGGCCAACCAGCACACCAAACGGATGAGAAGAAGAAGAGGAAGATCGATACCTACCCGGAATGATGATCGATCCAAGGAGCCGCAAGGATGAAGAACTCGGCAAGGCAATGGAGAGAATAGCTTGGGCGGCCACACACTTTGGAGAAGAAGATGGAACAAACCTAATTTCTATTTCATTTAACCAAATGCACCAAAACTCCCAAAATCCAAGGCTAACCATAAAATGATGCAGAAGAGCAACAAGAGCACCTAATGGCTCAATTGGCACACATCCCCACAAGCTTTCCAGAGACCCGGTTTCAAACCCCAGTGCAAAGACAATTTCCTTTATTTTTACTTTTGCATCAAACCTTGCTCAAACCAAACCACAAATCCTTCCAAAACCTACATAAATCCATCCAATAATTTTAGTAATCGAAAAGACACACAAACGGCCCCCGACGGCCCGACCAAATTACCAAATTACCCCTAGGGCATACCTGAAGACCGGGATGAAAACCACGGTCGTTACAATATTCCCTCCTTTTTATGACTTTCGTCCTCGAAAGTCCTTAAGACTCAAACAATTTCGGGATAATGCAATCTCATCTCGTCTTCCCGCTCCCAAGTGGCTTCCTCGTAAACCACGACTCTTCCATCAACCCTTTACTAAACGAATCTCGCGATTACGCAACGCCTTGGTCTCAAAGGCAAGGATCCTCACCGGCTTCTCCTCGAAGCTCAAATCCTCATTCACCGCAAAGGCTCAAAGTCCACAATGTGCGACGGTCCGCACATCTTTGCCTCAACATCGATACATGAAAAACACTATGCACCGATAGTGACGGAGGTAGGGCTAACCGGTAAGCAACTCGCCAATCCTCTCCGGGATCTCAAATGGACCAACAAAACGGGGACTCAACTTCCCACGCTTACAAACCTCAAAACATCTCGCATCGGAGCAACCTTAAGGAACACATGTGACCAACCTCAAACTCCAAATCCCGACGCCAAACATCGGCGTAACTCTTCTCGCTGCTTTGCTTTGAGCTGTCAACATACGAGCTCTAATCTTCTCGTGACTGCACCATTGGTCAATCTGCGTAACTCGGGACCCAAAACTCGTCTATCACCAACCTCTTCCCATAACACGGGGGACCGACAACGCTTACCATACAAAGCCTCGAATGGAGCCATCTCGAATCGCCGATCGATAATCATGTTGTTATAGGCAAACTCCATCAAGTACGAATATCGGTCCCAATCGCACGGAAATCCAACACACAAGCCCTCAACATATCCTCGAGAATCGATTCACTCTCTCGATCGACCATCCGTCTGAGGGTGAAAAGTCATCTTGAAATCGCACTCGGTGCCTAAACCCTTCGAAGTGCTCTCCGAAACGAAGTGAACCGCGAGTCACGATCGGACACAATCCTCACCGGCACACCATGATATCGGATGATCTGTTCCAAAAACAATCTGCGCCCACTGCTCCACGGTATAAGTGTCTCTCACCGAATGAAGTGTGCGCTCTTGGTCAACCGGGTCGACTATCACCCAGATCTGAGAGAACTTCCTCGGAGTCCTCGGCAAACCAGAAATAAAGTCCATCAAAATATCTTCCCATTTCCACTGAGGCACACTCAGTGGCTGCAACAAACCCGCTGGCCTCTACCTGGGTGCTTTCACTTGTTGACAAGTGAGACACCGGCTGACAAACTCTGCCACATCTCTCTTCATCCCCATCCACCAAATCTGCTTAAGGTCCTGATACATCTTGGTACCCCCGGGGTGCCAAGCAAATGGGGAACTGTGGGCTTCTGAAAGCAACTCTGCTCGCAATCCTGCAATGTCCGGAACACACAACCGGCCTCTATAAGTCAACCCACTGTCTAGTGAATATACGAAGTCAAAGTCTCCGTCAGCACTAACTCTGATGACTGTCGGAGTGCTGTTGATCATGGAAGGACGACCTACAACAAAAGGTCAGTCTATAGAATCTATGACTCTGAGCTCTGATACCAACTGTAAAGACCCGACCCAAAAAGGGGATCTAAATAGGCCTTTACCCCAATGCATGTATTCAAAGTAAAAGACAAAATGCAAATAAAGTTTTCGGATTCCCATTAAAAACAAAACATTCAAGATTCATTCAGAACGATAAAGTCTACTGAAACCTGTCCCTGTCTTCAAGCACCTGTTTCACAGACAAATACATTTCCAACAGTTTACTCTGATTAGAGATTTTATTAAAAACATTTAAAACATCCTCAAATTCAACAAAGCTGGAATCCACAATTCATTCAGAAAACATCCTAGGGCTCCGTGCCCGGCTACATGCATTCAGGGGAAAAATAACGATAAGAGTCATAACATAAGAAACGCCGAGATGACAAAGACGATTCCATGATCACGGCTCCTCCTTCACCATCCTGCCTCGCGCCTTGGTTACTCGTGGAAAACCACAAAATAAGGGTGAGTAACGAATTACTCAAGAAGAATCCCCAACCGGGTACAATACGATATACATGATCATCTAGAAGAATGTATGCAAGCTATGAATATAAACACAAAGCGGAGCACATAGCTAAGTCCACACTTGGACCTCGGATGCCAACTCGTGGTCTTAGTCCGGAAATACCACAACACACTATACGCCCTATACGGAAACAAGTCCCGGCCTCACTGTCTACTATCGATACGAAAGGTGCACTCGCTCAAGATCCCGAGGAGCTCTCCGGTTGGCGCTGTAATGAGCGTAAGCGCGCACCGCATGCTATCAGAACCTCCGGGGTGCCGGTCTAGTGGCAAGCCGCCTGTGTCCAAATACCATGCCTAACTAAATCTCTCGGATCGGTGTCACCGACATAGGGTGTGAGACTGACACGTGAACTATGTCACTGTACCACCGCACTTGAGGCTAAGGAACCGGCCGTGGTAGGCTTACACCGAAGCGATCCTTGCCCTAACAGTGGCAATCAAGGGCTACGGCCGAACACGCCGAGGACGTGCCGATCGCCGGGCGAGGCAATGCCAAGTCATCATCCCGACCACCGGGGCATTTAACGATCGCCACCCTCACCCAAGATTGCGGGCCACCGTTAGGGTTAGCTAAACCCTAACGGGATCGTGGACGAGTACCATCTCGTGACGCCCTCTGGGGGATGCAAGTTACGTTATGCATCCAAATTTCGGATGATGCTACCTACACCAACTCTAAACCATAGCAATAATAACAATTCATTCAATGCGGTCAATACGTGCTCAACAGATACAAGGAACCTAGCATGATACTACGAAGCAAGAATAGATATCGCACATGCCAGAATGGAACAACCTAGCTTGGGCTAACATGAGAAACAATACATGAGTTCATGCCACCGAGAATTGAATGCAGCACCTAGGGCTAAACATGCTAATAATCATACACAGCATACAAAACAACAATCACAAATATACTGCAGCAGGCCCACACAACTCCGGTAAGAAATCCTTACCTTGGTCGGGAGGCTTCTACACACAAATCCTAAGCTACGGAACAATCCCGAGCTAGCGAGGGGGAACCTAGCAAACCAATAATAATCAACATCTAAAACGCCTAAAAACAATAGAACAACAAAGCTCGGCTCAGGGCACACTCGCGCGCACGCGGCGACACGAACTTGGAGTTGCCGCAGCCGCACGGCAGGTCTGGTCGGTGCTGCGCTGCCGCAGCACGCAGTCTTGCACGGCAGCTGCGCGGATGGGCGCCGGCGCGCGCGGCTGCGCGCCACGGCAGTAAGGCACGCACGGACGCGACGGCAGGGACGCGCATACGCGCGCGCGCGGCGTCTGGGCGTCGCGGGCGATCACCTCGGAGCGGCGCGCGCGGGCGATCAGCTCGGAGCGAAAAGCGCGGCGCCGGCGAGGGCCTCTGGCGTGGCGAAGCGATCAGCGAGGACGACCGGCGATCCGGCGTGGCGATGGCTGCGCGACGCGAGCGACCTTGGGCGATCTGGGCTCTGCTTGTGGCGAGACGGACGGAGGGTCGGGCGACTTCGGCGATCGGGTCGCTGCTGCGCGATCCGACGTCTGAGCCGGCCGACCGACGCGCGACGATGGTCTTGGTCGGGCTTTTCTCGGCTGGCTGCAATCAACACAAACACACACAACACTCTTCTATTCACTTGGCCAAACAGCACACCAAACGGATGAGAAGAAAAAGAGGAAGATCGATACCTACTCGGAATGATGATGATCGATCCAAGGGAGCTGCAAGGATGAAGAACTCGGCAAGGCAATGGAGAGAATAGCTTGGGCGGCCACACACTTTGGAGAAGAAGATGGAACAAACCTAATTTCTATTTCATTTAACCAAATGCACCAAAACTCCCAAAATCCAAGGCTAACCATAAAATGATGTAGGAAGAGCAACAAGAGCACCTAATGGCTCAATTGGCACACATCCCCACAAGCTTTCTAGGAGACCCGGGTTCAAACCCCAGCTGCAACACAATTTCCTTTATTTTTACTTTTGCATCAAACCTTGCTCAAACCAAACCACAAATCCTTCCAAAAACCTACATAAATCCATCCAATAATTTTAGTAACTGGAAAAGACACAAACGGCCCTGACGGCCCGACCAAATTACCAAATTACCCCTAGGGCATACCTGGAAGACCGGGATGAAAAACCTGGGTCGTTACAATTACACCTCTGGATGTCCATCGGGGTCGTACCCAAGCGGGACCTAAACTAGTTACCCCTACCATCTTCTGCACCTTACATCACCTGTCTAACCGTAGCATGGATCTAACAGCATACAACGGGGAACATGGATATGCCAGGATGGAAGAACCTAGCTTGGAATTATTAGAATACAACATAGAGCATGGATATGTCAGGATAGTAGAACCCTAGCATGGAACTAACGGAACGCAACATATCACGAACACGAAATCAAAAGCAAGCATGAATCTTATCCACTAGAAACTCATACAGTTACAAAAATCAATATGCTATCAAGTATTCGCAGGGCCACACAACCCCGGGTAAGAAATCCTTACCTGGAAACAAGTGGGGAATAACTATCGCGAATCAATTAACGACCCTCGAGCTTAAAGCGAACCCGAGCAACCGAGAAGGCACCAAGCTCGATAAGGCATGCTAGCAGGCAGGGCGTGCAGAGCGACAGGCTTTTGCGCATGTGGTCGACCGCTGGCGCGGTCTTTGGTGGTCTGTGCAAAGACGGCAGCGTAACGCGCGGCTGCTCATGGCGACGCGCGCGACAGACGCGTTAGCGTCGGCGACGCCTTGACAGTCTTGGGTCTTGCCGAGCGGGGCGTCGCGATGCGGACGCGAGCGAGCTCGCTGGAACAGGTGCTCGGGCGACACTGAGGTGCGGACGGACGGCGACACGGTCGGTGCGCTGGGGCGCGGTCGTGTAGATGCAGTTGAATGGAGCGGCGCGGCGTCTGGCGCGCTGGGCGCCACAGTGCAAACGACGGGCGGCTTTGGCGCGCGCGGCGGCGCGACGGCCGGGCCGGTTGCAAGGTCGCTCGGTGCGGCTGGGCCGGTACTGCGGCGCGCCAAGGCATGGCGATGGACGGCGACGGCGAGGGTGTGGGGAGAGGATGGGGGTTTGCGTGAGAGTTGAGCTCTTCTTTTCCTTTTTTTTTTCTTTTTCCTTCCTTACCTAAGTTAAATAGGCTTTGGGAATCTCAGATTCCCTTCCCAAGGCTTCCCCCCTTCGAGCCCTGGCCAACGTATTTATTTTTCCTTAATTAATTCCAAACTCCCTTCCCTCCTTGAGGCTAAGGGTTCGAGCCCTCCAATTCATTTTTTTTTTAAACTAATTTTCATTTAACTGAAATCTGGGCTGTTCCAATACTCCCTCCTTGGAGGACTTTCGTCCCCTGAAGTCGCTGCACTAAAACAACTCCGGGTAGTTTCTCCACATCTCCCCTTCCAACTGCCAAGTAGCTTCCTCAACTCCCTTATTCTGCCACTGCACTTTCACTAAATCAATAGCTTGGTTCCTCAAGACTTTCTTCTCAAATGCTAAGATCTTTATGGGCTTTTCCTCAAAGCTCAGGTCACGGTTCAGCTGCAAAGGCTGAAAATCTATAACATGCGAAGGGTCTGCCACATACTGGCGGAGCATCGAAACATGGAACACACTATGCACTGCAGCCAAGGATGGCGCAATGCTAATCGGTAAGCTACGGCCCCAATCCTCTCGAGGATCTGGAATGGTTCAAAAAACCTGGGGCTCAGCTTCCCCTTCTTACCAAACCTCAGAACTCCACGCATCGGAGCTACCTTAAGGAACACATGCTGGCCAACCTCAAACTCTAACTCTCTACGCCTGACATCGGCTTAGCTCTTCTGCCTGCTCTGGGCAGTCAACATACGAGCTCTAATTTTCTGGACAGCCTCATTGGTCAACTAGAGCAACTCCGGACCCAATACCTGCTTGTCTCCAACCTCTTCCCAGAATACCGGGGATCTGCATCGCTTACCATACAACGCTTCAAACGGTGCCATCTGAATGGTCGACTGGAAACTATTGTTGTAGGCAAACTCCATCAAATATAAGTACTGGTCCCAACTACCAGGGAAATCCAACACACAGGCTCGCAACATATCTTCTAAGATCTAATTTACCCGCTTCGTCTGGCCATCGGTCTGTGGGTGGAAGGTTGTACTGTAGCTGCACTCTGTGCCCAAACCTGCCTGAAGGGCTTTCCAAAACCATGATGTAAAACAGGAATCTCGGTCGAAGATAATTTTAACTGGCACTCCGTGGTACCTAACTATTTGCTCAAGGAACAACTGTGCCCACTGCTCCACGGTATAACTTATCCTGCTGGGAATGAAGTGTTCACACTTGGTCAACCTGTCAACGATCACCCAAATCTGTGCATAACCTCTAGGAGTCCTGGGCAAACCCGAAATAAAGTCCATGGTAACCTCCTCCCACTTCCACTGTGGCACCCTAAGCGGCTGCAATAAACCTACTGGTTTCTGCCTAGGCGCCTTCACCTGCTGACAAATGAGACACCGACTGACAAACTAGGCAATCTCTCTCTTCATCCCCATCCACCAAAAGGTCTGCTTAAGATCTTGGTACATCTTGTTACCCCCTGGGTGCCATGCAAAAGGCGAGGTGTGAGCCTCGGTCAACAACTCGGTGCGAATACCGGCATCGACTGGGACACATAGCCGACCCTTATATCTCAAGCCACCATCTGCAAATATCATAAAATCGAAGTCACCATCAGTCTGAACCCTCTCATACAAACTCTTTAACTTAGGATCATTCAACTGGCCGTCGATAATCCATTGCCTTATCGAAGGCTGGATGGTCAACTGAGCTACCCTGGTGGTAACATCCCCTAACAACACTGCTATTTCCGCTCTCTCGAGGTCTTTCCTTATGATACTGTTGGGATTTTCCAACGTTGCTAGATGCGAGGTCTTTCTACTTAGTGCATCTGCTACAACGTTTGCCTTTCTAGGGTGATATAGGATCTCACAGTCGTAATCCTTTACAAGCTCCAACCACCTCCTTTGTCTCATGTTTAGGTCCTTATGAGTGAAGAAATACTTGAGGCTTTGGTGGTCCGAGAAAATTTGAATCTTTTCCCCATACAAGTAGTGACTCTAGATCTTAAGTGCAAAGACGACCGCTGCCAACTCCATATCATGAGTCGGATAGTTCTGCTCGTGCGGTTTCAACTACCTCGAGGAGTACCCTATTACTTTACCGTGTTGCATCAAAGCGCAACCCAAACCAAACTTGCTGGCATCACTGTACAGCATGAACCCCCCTGTTCCTTCTGGAACTGCCAACACTGGCGCGGACGTCAAACTGCTCTCCAGCTTACCAAAACTCTCGTCGCACTTCTCATCCCAAACGAAATCGATGCCCTTCTTCGTCAACCGAGTAAGCGGTGCTGCTATAGCAGAAAAATTCTGAACGAAGCGACGGTAATCTCTGGCTAGAACCAGAAAGCTACGAATCTCTGACACAGTCGTCGGTCTGGCCCACGAACTAACGGCCTCTATCTTTGAAGGGTCCACAGCCACTCCCTCCTTAGACACAACGTGCCCTAGAAAAGCTACCTCCTCAAGCCAAAAGTCACACTTCGAAAACTTTGCATAGAGCTGGTTCTCGCGCAAGTCTGACAAAATCTGCCTTAGGTGCGAAGCATGGTCCTCCTTAGACTTAGAGTACACAAGAATGTCATCTATGAATACGATGACAAAGCGGTCCAAGAAAGCCTTGAACACTCTGTCCATCATGTCCATGAATGCTGCTGGGGCGTTCGTCAGTCCGAAGGACATGACTACGAACTCATAGTGACCATACCTC
The DNA here is from genome assembly GCA_036507275.1 of Sicyos edulis. Lineage (NCBI taxonomy): Eukaryota > Viridiplantae > Streptophyta > Magnoliopsida > Cucurbitales > Cucurbitaceae > Sicyos > Sicyos edulis. The sequence goes on from CM071847.1 coordinate 14,091,596, forward strand.
GACCTGAAAGTTGTTTTAGGGATATCTGCATCCCGGATCCTTAACTGGTGGTAGCCTGACCTCAAGTCAATCTTCGAAAACACACAAGCTCCATGGAGCTGGTCAAACAGGTCATCAATACGTGGCAGTGGATACTTGTGTCTTGATAGTCACCTTGTTCAGTTCCCTGTAATCGATGCATAGACGCATCGAGCCATCCTTTTACTTAACTAATAGTACGGGTGCTCCCCACGAGGAAACACTCGGCCTAATAAATCCTCTGTCAAGCAACTCCTGCAACTTCTCCTTTAGCTCTTTCAGTTCAGCTGGCGCCATATGATAAGGAGCTTTCGAAATAGGACGAGTCCCTGGCTCAAGCTCTATTGAGAAATCCACCTCCCTCTTTGGCGGCAGACCAGGCAACTCTTCAGGAAAAACATCTGCAAACTCTTGCAAAATGGGCACTTGCTCAACAGAAAACTGATTAGGGTTCTCTCCGGTCAACTTAGCTAAGAAACCCCAAGCTCCTCGAGCTAGCAAACGGTGAGCTTTAATTGCCGAAATCACTGGCGGTCACACCCCACTCTGGGTGCCCCAAAATTTAAAGCTAGGCCTACCCGGCTGCCCAAACACTACCTCCTTCCGACGGCAGTCAATCATAGCGTGGTTATCAGCCAACCAATCCATACCGAGGATCACGTCAAAACCACTCATAGCTAACACTATGAGCGTAACCCGCAGAGACTCGTCGGATACCTGTATCCGACCATCCCTTACCTTCTGGCTAGCCAACATACTAACTCCCGAGGGAGTAGCAACAGATAACTCAAATCCTAGGGGCTCTAAACTCATGCAAGCATGCTCAGCAAACACAACAGAAATAAAAGAATGTGTGGAACCCGAATCAAACAACACAAAGGCAAGGTGGTCAAGAACTAAGGAGCGTACCAGCCACCGCGGGCCCGGCTTCCTCAGCCTCTTGGCGAGTCGTAGCATACACTCTCCCTTGTTGTTGAGCTGGCTGCGCCACCACTGCTTTCTGATTGCAATGTCGGGCCTGATGCCCCTCCTTACCACAGTTATAGCAAGCTCTAGGGTTACCACCACAAGGTCCCCAATGCTGCTTCCCACAGGATCTACAATACGGTGGCGGCCTCCCTTCACCCTGTTGGCGAGGCTGATCACGGTTACGCTCCCGATGCTGGTCTCTGCCATGATAAGTACCCTGGCGGCGCTGACCGCCCCCACGACCATTATTTCCAGAGTCAAACTTACGCTTCTGGCCCGAGTACACTGGGGCCTTCTGCACAACGGTACTAGCTACCTGCTCTAGAGGGTACTTCCCATCATAAATCATCGCCAACTGTACTGCCTTGGCAAAAGTCTCTGGGGCATGTTCCCTAATATCTTGAGACACTCCCTGTCTCAAACCTGCAATGAACTTCCTGATCTTCAGCTCAGCGGTAGCAATCAACTGCGGCACGATGTACCCATACTCCGAAAACTTTTTCTAATACACCTCGATCGAGTCAGACCCCTGCTTAAGGTTTGAAAACAGCTCAATCATCTTTTCTTGGGCATCTTCACTGATAAATTTTGCCTTGCACTCGGCCTTGAAGAATTCCTAGGTGGCAGGTGGAGACCCAGCCGATCTCTCACTCAAGGTGGAATCCCACCACCACTTAGCTATACCAGCTAACACATGAGCTGCACATCGAGCTCGCTGCACTTCAGGACAAGCCATCACCATAAATGTATATTCTAGCTCAGCAATCCACCTGGCAGCTACCAATGGTTCTCCAGGGGTACTAAACTTCTCGGGCTTCCATTTGACAAAATCCTTCAGCCACTTGCCGAGATCCTCAGCACCTTCCGCCACAACGGCCTCGTTCACAATTGAGTCCTCTTGAGCCACAGATCGTGGCATCAGAGTCCTCTCTCTTTGAACCAACTCGGTCAGCTGCTCTATCTGAATTTGGGACTCCTCCCTCTGTACAGCTAACAGAGCCTGCGTTTCAGCTCTCTGCTCGGCCCTCTGGTCAGACAGCAACCCAACCATAAGAGCCCTCATGGACTCCACAAAAGCAACTCTCGGTGCAGCCTCTCGAGGCTCAGTTGCCTCCACGCCCTCTCCGAGCAACACAATAGAAGGGCCTGTAGGCGGCCTAACATCCGCATCAGCTTGGGACGACGTCCCTCCCGTGTCAGAATCAATACGAATGCCCTGGGTGGTCGGCCTCGAGCCTTCCTGCCCTCTACGAGTGACTGGCATACTGACAATCTACACCCCAACCAACAATGAGTCAGAACCTGTTTTCCCTGCTCTACAACAACAAGTCATGTACATGCAAGGTGCAAACGGTATTGTAATTCTTAACCCTTAACCTTAAACTTACGGACATACCTGATGGCTGGCGAAGCGCTGATGATCATGGAAAACAACCTACAACTGCAAGTCAGTCTACATAACCCATAACTCTGAGCTCTGATACCAACTGTAAGGACCCGACCCGAGAAACGGTCTCTAACCTAGATCCTTACTTAGCATGCATGATTAAGAATGTAAAACGTCATTCAGAGTTCCAAATTTAAATCTTTGCAATCCACACATTTAAACAAAAACCATAATTCCAATAATTAAAACCAACAAGTAAGTGACTGATCAGTACTTTCTTAAAACAAATCAAAGGGAACGGTGCGAGAAACATAAAATAGTTTTTTAGTGCTTTCCTAGGGACTCAAGTCCCTCTACATGCTAATTCATAAAACAATAAAAGAACGTGCAACTCAGAGTCAGCCATCCATGATCATCCGGCAGCCTCCTCGTAGCCATCCAGCCTCTATCCCAAGTTACCTGGTGGAAAACCACAGAAAAATAAGGGTGAGCAACAAGTTACTCAGTAAGAATCCCCAACCGGGGTACAATACGAAAACATCTCATTTAGCACAAGAACATGGAACCATACAATGACTTAGAGCAAACAGTTGGGTTAAACCACGCGCCCCTCCTAGAGCTTGCCTATTCGAAGGCTTACAGCTATAAACTACCCTAGGTTCTTCACCTGGATGCCTTCGGGCCTTACTCAACCTAAGACTCAGTGCTGCCCATCGGGGACTTACACACCTAGGATGCCCATCGGGGTCTTACACTTCCAACTCAGTGATGCCCATCGGGGACTTATACACCTAGGATGCCCATCGGGGTCTTACACCTCCAACTCAGTCATGCCCATCGGGGACTTACACACCTAGGATGCCCATCGGGGTCTTACACCTCCAACTCAGTGATGCCCATCGGGGACTTATACACCTAGGATGCCCATCGGGGTCTTACACCTCCAACTCAGTGATGCCCATCGGGGACTTATACACCTAGGATGCCCATCGGGGTCTTACACCTCCAACTCAGTGATGCCCATCGGGGACTTATACACCTAGGATGCCCATCGGGGTCTTACACTTCCAACTCAATGATGCCCATCGGGGACTTATACACCTAGGATTCCCATCAGGGTCTTACACCTCCAACTCAGTGATGCCCATTGGGGACTTATACACCAAGGATGCCCATCGGGGTATTACACCTCCGGATGTCCATCGGGGTCGTACCCGAGCGGGACCTAAACTAGTTACCCATATCATCTTCTGCACCTTACATCACCTGTCTAACCCTAGCATGGATCTAACAGCTTACAACGAGGAACATGGATATGCCAGGATGGAAGAACCTAGCATGGAATTATTAGAATACAACATAGAGCATGGATATGTCAGGATAGTAGAACCCTAGCATGGAACTAACGGAGCGCAACATACCACGAACATGAAATCAAAAGCAAGCATGAATCTTATCCACTAGAAACTCATACAGTTACAAAAATCAATATGCTATCAAGTATTCGCAGGGTCCACACAACCCCGGGTAAGAAATCCTTACCTGGAAACAAGTGGGGAATAACTATCGCGAATCAATTAACGACACTCGAGCTTAAAGCAAACCCGAGCAACCGAGAAGGCACCAGGCTCGGCAAGGCAAAGCGAGCGAGCGGCGAAGTGCGGCGGCAATTGCTGCGCGCGTGTGGTCGAAATGCCGCGCGGCGGTGGCTGCTTGCGGCGGGCGTGCAAAGACGGCAGTGTGACGCGAGGCCAGGGCGACGGCGCGTCTGACGTGGTTGGCGTCTGTAAACGCAGACGGTCTTGGTATCGAGCAGAGGGGCGTCGCTTGCGGACGCGAGCTGGCTCAGGCGAGCGAGCTCGCTGGATTAGGCGCATGGGCGACAGTGAGGCGCTGATGAACGGCGACGCGGCCGGTGCGCTGGGGCGCTGTCGTGCGGATGTAGTCCGATGGAGCGGCGCGGGCAGTGCGCTGGGAAGCACGGTGCAAGTGACAGGCGGCCTGGCGCGCGGTGCAGGCGACGGCTTGCTGGCTCTGCGTGCTTGCTGCAACGCCGCCTCCCGTCGCGGCTCGGCAAGGCGCGCAGGCGCGGTGGTGGCGAGGCGATGGACGGCAACGGCGAGGGTGTGGGGAGAGGATGGGGGTTTAAGTGAGAGTGGAGCTCTTCTTTTCCTTTTTTTCTTTTTCCTTCCTTCCCTAAGTTAAATAGGCTTTGGGAATCTCAAATTCCCTTCCCAAGGCTTCCCCCTTTCGAGCCCTGGCCAACGCATTTATTTTTCCTTAATTAATTCCAAACTCCCTTCCCTCCTTGAGGCTAAGGGTTCAAGCCCTCCAATTCATTTTTTTTTAAACTAATTTTCATTTAACTGAAATCCGGGCTGTTACAACATGGTCCCTGTGGTGCACGAGTTTGCTGATGTTTTCCCTAAGGAGTTATCGGGTTTACCTACGAAGAGGGAGTTAGACTTCACCATTGAACTGGAGCCAGGGACTCTTCCCATTTCTAAAGCCCCGTATTGTATGGCGCCAGCTGAGTTGAAAGAACTCAAAGTGCAGTTGCAGGAGATGCTGGATCGAGGTTTCATTCGACCTAGTGTGTCCCCGTGGGGAGCACCCATCCTGTTTGTTAAAAAGAAGGATGGATCCATGCGTTTATGTATAGATTATAGAGAGCTGAATAAAGTCACGGTGAAGAATAAGTATCCCCTGCCGCGTATTGATGATTTGTTCAATCAGCTTCAGGGAGCTTCAGTGTTTTCCAAGATCGATTTGAGGTCAGGGTACCATCAACTGAGGATTCTGGATGTGGATATCCCTAAGACCGCGTTTAGATCGAGGTATGGTCATTATGGGTTCGTGGTCATGTCTTTTCGACTAAGGAACACCCCTGTAGCGTTTATGGACATGATGGACAGAGTGTTCAAGGCATTCTTGGATAACTTTGTCATCGTGTTCATAGACGACATTTTGATTTATTCCAAGACAAAGGAGGACCATGCTTCGCATTTGAGGCAAGTTTTGACAGCATTGCGAGAGATTAGTTGTTCGCGAAGTTTTCTAAGTGTGACTTCTGGCTAAAGAAAGTAGCCTTCCTTGGACATATCGTGTCGAAAGATGGTATAGCGGTGGACCCCGCAAAGATAGAGGCAGTTAGTTCGTGGGCCAGACCGACGACGGTTGCCGAGATTCGCAGCTTTGTCATCGTGTTCATAGATGATATTTTAATAAACCTCATTTGTAATTTATCTCCCACTAGGTTTACTTTTAATAATAAATTAAAACAATTGTTGAGATGGGTTAACTAAACTATATATGTATATATAATTCTTTGAGTCTTTTTCTACCTTTAAGAGAGAAATCTGAATCATTATTTATGAGTTGTGGAGATATTTCAGTTACAAATGACTTCTTGGGTCTTGCAACCAACAACAATCAAGCCTCGATAAAGGGCAGGAATGACCCTGGAATCCTAAAAATCCATAAACCCTGACTGGGAAGCAAAAAGACCAAAATACCCCTAAGGGTTAAAATAGCTTTAACGGCCCAACCGAACAACCGAATATTGAACCGGAAACACCTGGGAAACTGGAATAGAAAACTGGGCCATTACATGCGTACCTGGCCCGCGTAGTTTGTACCTAGGCCCCCACATTTACGCCAGATTCTGTGAAAGAAGCGGTGTGCGCGCACAGACACGCGTTAGTCGCCGCCGACGGAGGCTCCCAGGGCTAATGTTCGTGAGTACACCAGTTTCCTTCAGTTTAGAGCTAGACTTCGGGTACTCTCCCGTTAGTCCAAATTTGTTAGCGAGGGTAAGAGGCCCTTGAGGACACCCATTGGGAATTGCTTTTGAGCTGATCATGTGGTCGAGGGAGAGAGAACGCCGAGGGTGTCGGACATCTGTTGGGATCGGTTTTTGAGCTGATCAATTGGCCGAGGGAGAAAGACCCTCGAAGATGTCCCGGGATTTGTTATGAGAACCAATCAGTAGGCCGGAAGTAGGAGACTTCCGAGGACTCCAGATTTTGCCTTGTAAGCTCGTTGAGCTAAGATCTGTGTTGATATCTGTTTACATGTGTACTAGGTTGCTAGATGATTGATTGCATCGTATCGTACCCCGGTCGGGGATTCTTACTGAGTATGTTTATACTCACCCTTACTATGGTTTTCCACCAAGTAACTTGGGACAGCACCGGGACGGTTAGTGGAGGGAGTTGTTTGATCATGGGAGCTGCCGGCATTCTGTCGTTTATTATTATTTGCATTATTTGTTCAGCATGTAGATGGACATGAGTCCTAGGGGAATGTTGTTAAAAGTTGTTCAAACTGTTTTGAGTGTTTTTATAAATACTGGCCAGGCTTGTTTTTACCTTGTTGGTTTTTCTTAATGAAAATTGTTGGTTATGTTTTAAGTGTTCCCCATTCTCTATGTTTTGAAAAGTTTTAAACATGAGCACTAAACCGCTTGTTGACATATTTAACTTGCATGCTGAGTGAGAACCTAGGTTTAGGACCGTATTTCAGGTCGGGTTCTTACAGTTGGTATCAGAGCACAGAATCATAGATTCTGTAGACTAACCTGCTTTGTAGGTTGTTGCCCCCATGATCATCAGCACTCCACGGCCGTCAGGTTTGTCTAAGTTCATTAAGCTAAGGGTTATATTTTACAATACTGCATCTAGTATACATGTGTTACCCTGTTGGGCAGTGAGAGTCCTAGTGTGGACTAGCTTTGTGTTTAGTGTAGATCGTGTACGCTGATTACACATAGAGGAGTAGAGACGTTTGGTATTTCCAACCGAGGAGTTGGACTGCTCATGTTGATGATGAGACCACGTCCAGGGTTGTCTAGACCCGTAGGCCAACTTTGGCCCTGATAGTTGAGTTGCCAAGAGAAGGGGGTAAAGGCTAGCACGCCTCAGTGTGAGACTCCTTGAGCAGAGTGTGCTCCAGCCATGGGAGAGTCGATGGAAGGTATTTTTAGCTAACACAAAGCGGAGACCCAGACGCAGTTTGTAGCGTAGTGAGGAGTCCCGGGCACAGATAGCCCAGCAGCAAAGTTTATTAGGAGACACCTCCAATAGCTTCAATAGCCTAGAGGTTCCCCGGAAGGGCAGGATCAGCAGGTTTAGGCTGATGAGTTAGATGGCGTTGATAGAGCCGTGCGAGTTTGACAAGTGGAAGCCTGTAGAACTTTTCATCCGAGTGTTGGGATGACCTAATGTTCAGAGGCCAAGATGTGCTGCTCGTGAGCTGTTGACACAGCAGGTTGGTAGTGGAAGTCCACCGGGAGGGGCAGACCAGCAGAGTCTCCACCAGCCACATGGTCGTATGGCAAGTTGTCAAGTTAGTAGCTTCTGAGGAAGATGTAGAGACATCTTTGACCCCTTGCATGCCTATCATTGTTTTGCAGCCTGTCCTGTTAGTACCCCGTGGCCAGGGTGTAGTGTGAAGCTTGCTTGTCAGGACTTAATCCGTCCGTGGATTTCAGTTGGCTAGTAGAGTGGAGCACTCTTTTTGTTAGCATATTCCAAATGTGGAACTAGTTGTTGCCACCCGAGGGTTGGCCTGAATATTTGTTGAGCATCGAGTGGGATGCAAGAGTAGGTTGTGGCATGCCTGTTAGACGAGATGCCAGAGATTAAACTGCTCGAGTGTTGGGCCTCTTGTTTTGAGTGCCTTTTTCTTCGTCACCTGGAGTGTGACCTTCCCTACCCTTAGCGGGACGTAGAGCTCGTAAATAGTTGTTTTGTGTAGTAAAAGATGTAGTGCTTGTTGGCACCAAGCTTGGTAAGGAGGCCTAGGTTCAGGCCAGTTCGCACCAGATGTGCAGGTAGTTCTATGGCCCACACGGAGTTTAGCATCCTCACTAGCCTTGTACCCATTTCTTGAGGTTGCACCTGTTTGGGTTGCATAAGAGATCTAGCTCGGTGGTAGTCGGATGACTACAAGTGTGAGGTCGTTCGAGGGAAAGCAGGAGTTTCGGGGTCACCGAGAGTTGGGTACAAAGGATGTTGTTGGTTGTTAAGGGCTAGCGCGACCGAGTTCTCGCGCTTGTATTGTGGCCTTGGGAGCCAATTTGTTGGTAGAGTGATTTAACCACCCTTGAGTTTCCTTAGTATGAGTAGAGTTGGCATCGATGATGCGTGGTCGGTCCAGCGTTGGAGCCATGAGTTGGATGGATTGTGCGGAGCACATTTGGTGGACACATTGGTATGAGGTATGTTAGCTTGGTGTGGTTATGCTCTTGCAGAGTGAGTTGGTGTAACGGCCCAGTTTTCTATCCCGGTTTTCGAGGAGCTTCCGGTTCAGATTCAGTGGTTCGGTTGGGCCGTTAGAGCTGTTTGGACCCTTAGGGGCATTTTGGTCTTTTTGCTCCCTGGGTAGGATTTGTGGATTTTCGGGGCTTGAGGCGCTCCCCGCCTTTGTTGAGGCTTGTTTGTTGTGGGCTGCGAGTCCCGAGATGTTTGGGCTTTTCGTTTGGGAGTTCGGTTGTGATTTGGGTTTTGGGCAAAATGATGGTTGTTTGGGTGTTTCCTTCGGGATTCGAGCCGGGCCTTCAGTTTTGGTTTGGGAGGTTAATTTCAGTGAGTTTTGTTGTTTGGAAAGGTTGCTTCAGTCGGGTCTCGAAGGAGGAAGCCGGGAAATGAGATTTAAGGATTTTAAGGATTTTTGGAAAAATTGGAAAATGGATAAATTGGATTTATTTGGATAAGTTTGGATTTTAAATAAAGAGAAAAAAAAAAAGAAAAAGGAAAAATCTCATTTTTCCCCATTTTTCCCTTTCTCTCTCCTCGGCCAGAGCCCCCTTTCCCTCTCCTCCTGCCCGAAGCGCCCACTCGCCCCTGCCGCCCCCCAGAGCCCTGGCCGCCCGAGCTCGCCTCGCCCACCTCGCCACCCAGCGCCAAGCTAGCCGCGTCGTGCGTGCCCCCTGCGTCGCCTAGATCTGCCTCGCCAGCCAGCCGTCGCGAGCCGGCTCGCCCAGTCCGAAGTCGCCCGGCCACGGTCCGTGCGCCAGCAGCTCGCCGTCCCTCGCACGATGTCGTGCGGATCGAGCGCCCGAGCCTGCGCGTCGCGTCGCCTTCTTTGCGCTCCCCTCGTGCTTGCCGAAGCTCGCGCCATGCGCCCATCGCGTGCCAAGCCACGCCACGCGCGCCGCCTCTGCGCTCTCTACTCGGCTCGCTCGCGCGCGCGCCTCTGCGCCCAGCGCCGTGCCTGCGCCCAGCGCCTGCCATGCCCAGCCAGCCCGACCCTGCGCCCGGCCTGCCTGTTGTGTCTTTGGTTGGCCCGAGCGTGGGCTTCTCGGATGGTATTTCTGAGTCTTTTCTTCGTTGGGCCTTTATTTATTGGCTGCTGTTATGGATTTATTGGGCTGTTTATGTATGTGATTTGGGTGCTTTGTTTGATGTTCAGTTGTTCGGGATCGTCTAGAGGCTCGAGGATTCGCTCGTAGATTTATTATAATTATTGTTTTCTGCTTGTCCCAAGTAAGGATTTCTTACCGTGGTTGTGTGGACCCTGCGATATATCTCGATATGCCTTGCTTGTTTGCTGATTGTTATGAGCATGTTAGAGATAGAGCAGTTGATTGAATTCTTGCTAGCATGTTGCCTGATTTTACATGTTAGTGCCATGCTAGGTTTGTTCTCACAACATGCTTGTGATTCCCGCTTAAGTTGTAGTATCATGCTAGGTAATGTGATTTATGTCAGTCTTTGCTTGCTAGCCAGGAATCATTGATTTTTGCTCTGTACTCTTAGATAGAGTTGTAGGGTTTGTCATCATCTAGAGGCTGAGCGGACATAACGTACTTTGTCCCAGTAGCTCAGGTCGGGAGTAAATTGTGCGAAGCATAACGTATCTTGTTACCCCGCCCGACCAGCCGGTTGTGGAGTTAGCTACCCACTTCGGCATAGCCTAGTTTGTAGCCTGCTAGAGCGGAACCCTGCTAACGGTGTAAGCCTGCCTTGGCCAGATCTTAGCTTCAGTCGGTGGATCGATCAGCCGCACGGATGAGCGCCGAGGGCCTCGCGCTACTGTGATCAGTGACACCGCTTCCAAGTCATAGGCATGTGTACCTGGCCCGCGTAGTTTGCCCTTAGGCCCCCGCATTTACGCCGGTTTCAGAGAGCATGCGGTGTGCGCGCACACGCGTTAGTTGCCGGTTCGGAGAGCTCCCCCGGGCTAATGTTCGTGAGTACACCATTCTTTCCAATTTAGAGCCGACTTGGGTACTCTCGATAGTCCGGATGTATAGCGAGGTAAGAGGCCCTTGAGGACACCCATTGGGATTGGCTTTTGAGCTAATCAATTGGTCGAGGAAGAAAGACCCTCGAGGGTGTCGGACATCTTGGGATCGGTTTTTGAGCTGATCAAATGGCCGAGGGAGAAAGACCCTCGAAGATGTCCCGGGATTGGTTATGAGAACCAATCATTAGGCCGGAAGTAGGAGACTTCCGATGTTTCCAGATCTTGTTTTATTGAGCTCGTTGAGCTATGATCTGTGTTGATAGTCGCTTTTGCTTGCTTGTTGAGGTGCTAGATGACGGATGTATCGTATTGTACCCGGTTGGGGATTCTTCACTGAGTATCTTTATACTCACCCTTATTTATCTTTCGGTAACTTGGGACAACACCGGGATGGCTAGCGGAGGAGCCGATTGATCATGGGGAGCCGCCAGCACTCTGTCTTTTATTGTTGCATTGTTTATTCAAATGTAGATGGACAGAGTCCTAGGGAACATTGTTTAAAAAGTTGTTTAAATTGTATTGTATATTTTGATAAATCTCGCCGGGATGTTTTACTTTGTTTGATGGTTTAAATGAAAACTGTGGTTTATGTTTTAAGGGTTCCCCCTTCTCATATGTTTTGAATAATTTTTAAATATGAGCACTAAACCGCTTGTTATCATATTTAACTTGCATGCTGAGTGAGAACCCCGGTTTAGGACCATGTTTTGGGTCGGGTTCGTCACAGTTGGCCAATGTGGCGTTTCGTGGTGAGTTGACCCCGAGTGGGTTTGAACTCTTGTTGCTCCCTTGCTAGTTGTGGCTCTATTTGGAGGCAAAAGTTGCCTTGTGTGAGAGTTCTTGTTGGATCTTAAGGAATCAAGTTGGAGCTGTACACGCCAGTGTACTTTTGTGTAGCTCGTTCCGTGGTGTATATTTTGGGAACCACGAAAGGTTCGTGTTGAGACACCAGTGCTCAATCCTTGAGGTGTTAGGGCTTTAGTTCTTGACAAGTGACCTAACTTTGGTTGTAAGGATACCATGCTTGTAGCCGGGTTGTTGCTTAGGCAAGTTATGCTAGTTGGCCCTTGACCTGGGTAGAGGAATTTCTTGTTGATCGATGGTTGGAGTTTAGTTGGAACTGAAAAGGGCGGTGGTAGCAAAGTCGCGTAATTTCTGACCGTCATTGCTAACACTGTTGTTCGAATCCTTACCCTGGGTAGAAGGTACGATGTGGCTGACGCTTTGAGTACGAGGATGACACATTCTGTAGCGTTTCTGGTCTTCTTGGTTTTTCCAGGAGTTGGAGCGAGCCAGCATAGTTGAGATGCTGGAGAGAGTTGTGCCTTTATAGCCAGTTGTCGGTTAGACCATTTGACGATAGTGTGTGTCGGAGGGTGATCGGAGGAGCCCTAAGTTGTGGAGAGCCTCACCAGAGCTCAGTCAGACCCAGGCAGTGTTCCTCGGTTGAGTTGCTGGAAGCTTGTAGTCGGTTGATAGGCTAGTGTTGTTTTTAGTACCTCCGCGTTGGTTTCGAAACTGTTATCAAGTTGGTGCTTGGCGTTCACCAAGGTTTGGTTCCCATGTTGTTTTAAGAGATAGCTTGGTTGGAGCAAGCGGGCGTGGCCCTGAGGACTTGTTCTTGTTTGGAAAGTTTCGGGAATTGACACCTCCTTCGGTGTTTGGGTAAGTACTGCTAGTTCTAATTTGATGGTTCAATCGATTGTGGAATCCCGCTGGTGTTGTTTTTGGGAGAGTCGGTTGTTGTTGCCCTTGGGTTTGAGCAAGACAACGAGCATGTGTGAAGTTCGTTGTCCTTCGAAAGTCCGCTTGCTAGGGAATCGTCCCCATTTAGGGGGAGTCAGAGTAGCTCCTGAGTTGTGCAGTTGATCAGGGTGGCACAGCGGTCAGCCTAGCCAGAGGAATTCTTGCGTGGTGTTGATAGCAAGCGGCAAGTTGTTCGACCCCGTGAGGACGGTGGTCAGCCAGTTTGAGTGGTTGAATTGCTGATAGAAGTTGTTGGATCATTGGAGTTTGAGGAACCCCTAGTTTCTATGGTCGTTGAGTTGCACCGTGGGTGCCAGCCTCAAGCCTTAACTTTTGAGGTAGCTGTGTGGTGTTTTTGTAAAGACCCGACCCGAATGGGGTTCTAAAATAGGCCTTTACCTCAATGCATGCTTTAAAACTTATAGGATAATATGCAAGGTTGAATGCCAGATTCTAATTAAAACAAAATACAATAAAACATCCATTCAAAACAAGAACAAAACGTCCTGGAACCTGTCTCTGTTTCCAAGTACCTGTTCCAAGCTAAATACAATTTAAAACGTACTCTGATCAGAGATTTATTTCACATTCAAATCCAAAAATGGTTTACATCAGTGTCAGAATCCGGGCAACAACCAGAAAACAACCTAAGGGCTCCGTGCCCAACTACATGCATTTAGAGGACATTTAAAACATGAATAAATAAATAAAAGTCTCAGAGTTCGAAACAACGGGTTTCCATGATCACAGCTCCTCCTTCAGCCATCCTGTCTCGCACCATGGTTACCTGTGGAAAACCACAAAATAAGGGTGAGTAACGAATTACTCAGTAAGAATCCCCAACTGGGGTACAATACGATATACATGGTCATCTAGCAGAAAGGTATGCAAGCTATGAATATAAACACAGAAGACATCACATAGCTTAAGTCCACACATAGACCTCGGATGCCATCTCAGGGTCTTACACCAGAAAATCCACCACACGATACGATCCTATACGAGAAACAACTCTCGGCCTCAGCCTGTCTACTGTCGATACGAACGGTGCACTGGCTCATAATCCCGAGGAGCTCTCCAGTCGACACTATAATGAGCGTATGCGCGCACCGCATGCTACTGCAAACCGTGGGGGGTGACAGGTCTAGTGGCAAGCTGCCTAGGTCCAGTCACCATGCCTAACTAAATCTCTGGATCGGTGTCACTGACATAGGGGTGTGAGACTTGGACACGTGAACTATATCAGCCTGAACCACCGCACATGAGGCTAAGGAACTGGTCGTGGTAGGCTTACACCAGGAAGCCGTGCTTGCCCTAACAGGTGGCAATCAAGGGCTACTACCGAACACGCTGAGGACGTGCCGACTGCCGGGGACAAGGCAATGCCATGTCATCATCCCGACCGTTGGGGCATTTAACAGTCTGCCACCCTCACCGAAGATTGCAGGGCCTACCGTTAGGGTTAGCTAAACCCTAACGGGGTCTAGGGACGGAGTACTGCCTCGTACGTCCCAGCCGTGATGCAAGGTACTTTGTGCATCCTGGCCCGGATGATGCTACCTATCTGAACTCTAAACTATAACATCAACAACAAACAATCCAATACGTGCTCAACAGATACAATGAACCTAGCATGATACTACGAAGCAAGAACAGATAACGAGCATGCCAGAACGGAACAACCTAGCATGGACTAACATGAGAAACAACATAAGAAATCATGCTTGTCGGGAATTCAGAACAGAGCACCTATCACTAAACATGTTGATAAACACAAACAAGAATACAAACAGAAATCACATATAATATCGCAGTGCCCACACAACTCCGGTATGAAATCCTTACCTGGTCGGAAGGCAACTACACACAAGAATCCTAAGCTACGATCGATCCCGAGCTAGCTAACGAGAACTTAACAAACACAACAATAATCACAATCCATAGGCCTAAATATAATAAAATAAACAGGGCTCGGCTCAGGAGCAACTCACGCGGCACGGTTGACGCGAGGACGGACAGGCTGCACGGTCAAGGCTGTTGCTGGGCGCAGATGGGCGGCAGGGGATGCGCGCTGGGATGAAAATCCTACCTAAGTCCATCCAATAATTTTAACAACTGAAAAAGACATAAACGGCCCTGACGGCCAGACCAAATTACCAAAATACCCCTAGGGCATACCTGGAAGTCCGGGATGAAAACCTGGGCCGTTACAGTTTTATTCCTTGATACTCGAGATTTTCGTGAGAGGAATGTGGTTGTTTCCCTGGTTGGCGATGTTCACTTAGGCTAGTTGCTGGTAGGATTGCATTGGAAATTTTGTGGTCGACCGATGAGGGGCTCCAGTTTGTTGGTTTGGCAGAGTGGAGCCTGTGCCTGGACCTTGTCGTTTAGAGGTGGTCGCAGCTGAAGTTTCAGTTCGTGTGAGTGGTGTTAGCCATTTGGTGAACCAGGAATGTGCCCTTGTCTTTGGTGCGACAGTTTCTCTTTAAGATGGTTGCTTGAGTGTTGTGAACGCGTGCTAGTTGGAGAAGTTTGCCTTTGGGATCAGTCGCCAGTTGGTAGTTTGATTGGATTTTGTTAAAGCTTGTAGGCAAACATGGGGGTTCGTTGGTCTCTTGTGAAGTAGGAGTAAGTCGATTAGTTTCTGGAACCTCGGAGGTTCAGTTGTTTGGCCAGTATGGTGTAGGGTTGAGATTGCTCATTAACAGCTGTGAGCTTTAAGAGAAGTTACGCCGGTGCGTGGCGTAGAGTTTTAGAGTTTGTGACCAGTCCACAAGTTTGTTGAGAGTAGCGCCGTAGAGGGGCATTCTGGGTTGGGTCAGCAGGGATAAGTGAGCCCTAGGGTCGTAAGATCGTTTGAGAGTTGGTGCAAGTTTGAGGATGTGGCTTACCGACTAGCGCTATCGCATCTCTTTCTTCGGAGTTCAGTGTATGTCCAGTCTTGGTTGAGTTAGTTTGTGGCAGACTCGATGTCATTATGGCTTTGAGCCTTTGGGAACCCAAGAGGGTTTGGGTTTCGAAGAAGAACTAGTGTTGTCTTAACCAGGAGTTCGGTTGGTTAAGGATTAGTGGAGATTTCCTAGAGTTGTTTTCGTCTTAGGACTTTCGGGGACGAAAGTCTTAAAAGGAGGGAGTATTGTAACGACCCAGTTTTCTATTCCGGTTTCTCAGGTGTTTCCGGTTCAATATTTGGTTGTTCGGTTGGGCCGTTAAAGCTATTTTAACCCTTAGGGGTATTTTGGACTTTTGCTCTCCGGTCAGGGTTTGTGGATTTTCAGGATTCCATGGTCATTCCTGCCCTTTATCGAGGCTTGATTGTTGTTGGTTGCAAGACCCAAGAAGTTTGTGCTAGTTGTTTGGAAGTTTGGAGGTGATTTGGTTATTAGAAAAATTAATGTTAATTAAAGTGCTTCCTTTGGGATTTGAACCCTTGACCTAATGGTGATTTGAAAGCTTGATTTAAATGAGTTTTATTAAAGAGAAAAGATTGATTCAGCTGGGACTCGAAGGAGGAAAGCCCTGGGAAGGGACTTTAGGTCACCAAAAGCCTAATTAAATTAGGAAAAAGGAAAAGAAATCAAGAAACCCTATTTCTCCTTGCTCTAGCCGAGTTCCCTCACTCCCCTTGCCAAACACAATCTCTTCCCCTTCATCCTCTTGCCGAGCTCATCAAGATCAAGAACCGAGAGCAGCCCTCACCGCCGGCGTGTGTGCTGCCACCAGCCCCAGCGCCGCACCAGCAGCAGTAGCCCCTGCATGTCGCACCAACAGCCGAGCAGCCCAAGAAGGCACAGCTCAGCCCCTGCATCGCGCCCAGACGCCCATCGCCCGCCTGCACCGCGTCGAAGCCCAGCAGCCAGATCGTGTCGCCCGTTTGCGCATAGCCCGCGCGCCCAGTCCGCGCGCTGTCCCGCGAAAGATCGCCCGCGTCTCTCGTCCGCGTATGTGCCCCAGCTCGCCCGTGTCGTCGTCGCTCGTCCGCGCCTCAGCGCGCGTTCCCTTGTCGCTACTGTTTTGGAACCTGAGATGTTAGCTACTGTTTGTTTAATTAGGATGATTTTATTAATTGCTTAGGTTGCTCAGGTTCACTTAGAAGCTCGAGGGTCGCTTCTTGGTTGTGGTAATTATTTTCTGCTTGTTTCCAGGTAAGGATTTCTTAGCGTGGTTGTGTGGACCCTACGATGTATCATGATTGTGCCTTGTATGCTTGTTGACTGTTATGAGCATGATAGTGATATGACAGATATGATTGATGGCTTGCTAGCATGTTTTCCTGTTTTTACATGTTAGTACCATGCTAGGTTTGTTCTTCAAGCATGCTTATGATTCTTGCTTTAAGTTCGTAGTATCATGCTAGGTTAAGTGTGATTGATGTTGAATATGTATGTTTAGCCAAGAAACAATTATTCTTTGCTCATAGTTAGAACAGTAGAGTTTGTCATCATCTAATGGCTGAGAGTGGACATAACGTACGTTGTCCCCACGGGTTGGGAGTTAGAGCGAAGCATAACGTACATTGCTTCCCCCCGGTAGCCGATGTGGATTTAGCTACCACATCGGCATAAGCCTAGTTTGTAACCTGCTAGAGCAGAACCCTACCAACGGTGCAAGCCTACCTTGGCCGGTTCTTAGCTTCAGGTCGGTGGTACAGGCTGTTAAAGATGAGTGCCGAGGGCCTCGCACTACTGTGTTCAGTGACACCGCTTCCGAGTCTTTAGGCATGCGTACCTGGCCCGCGTAGTTTGTACCTAGGCCCCCACATTTACGCCGGTTGCGAAAAGAAGATGCGGTGTGCGCGCAAGACACGCGTTAGTCGCCGGTACGAGGGCTCCCCCGGGCTAATGTTCGTGAGTACACCA
This sequence comes from Sicyos edulis, assembly GCA_036507275.1. Lineage (NCBI taxonomy): Eukaryota > Viridiplantae > Streptophyta > Magnoliopsida > Cucurbitales > Cucurbitaceae > Sicyos > Sicyos edulis. The sequence continues at coordinate 14,108,825 of CM071847.1, forward strand.
GTTTCTTTCAGTTTAGAGCCAGACTTCGGGTACTCTCCCGTTAGTCCAAATTTGTTAGCGAGGGTAAGAGGCCCTTGAGGACACCCATTGGGAATTGCTTTTGAGCTGATCATGTGGTCGAGGGAGAGAGAACGTCGAGGGTGTCGGACATCTGTTGGGATCGGTTTTTGAGCTGATCAATTGGCCGAGGGAGAAAGACTTTCGGAGATGTCCCGGGATTTGTTATGAGAACCAATCAGTAGGCCGGAAGTAGGAGACTTCCGAGGACTCCAGATTTTGCCTTGTAAGCTCGTTGAGCTAAGATCTGTGTTGATATCTGTTTACATGTGTACTAGGTTGCTAGATGATTGATTGCATCGTATCGTACCCCGGTCGGGGATTCTTACTGAGTATGTTTATACTCACCCTTACTGTGGTTTTCCACCAAGTAACTTGGGACAGCACCGGGACGGTTAGTGGAGGGAGTTGTTTGATCATGGGAGCTGCCGACATTCTGTCGTTTATTATTATTTGCATTATTTGTTCAGCATGTAGATGGACAGGATTCCTAGGGGAATGTTGTTAAAAGTTGTTTAAACTGTTTTGAGTGTTTTTATAAATACTGGCCAGGCTTGTTTTTACCTTGTTGGTTTTGCTTAATGAAAATTGTTGGTTATGTTTTAAGTGTTCCCCATTCTCTATGTTTTGAAAAGTTTTAAACATGAGCACTAAACCGCTTGTTGACATATTTAACTTGCATGCTGAGTGAGAACCTAGGTTTAGGACCGTATTTCGGGTCGGGTTCTTACAAGTCTCTCGGCGCTCAGTCGCCTCAACGCCTACTCTAGGCACGACAGGGAGAGCTACTGGTGGCACACCATCAGTCTCAGCTTGGGACGATGTCCTTGCGGTATCAGAACCGACCCTGATACTCTGACCTTCTCTCGAACCTCCTCTTCCTGCGCGGGGTAATTCGCATGCTGGCGATCTACACCCAAAGCAACAACGAGTCAGAACCTGCTCGTCTCTGCTCCACAACACTAAACAAGGCATACACTAGATGAAAATTATTGTAAATTCTTAACCCTTTTCTAAAACTATAAACTTAGGCGTACCTGATGACTGTCGGAGTGCTGATGATCATGGAAAAACGACCTACAACAAAAGGTCAATCTACAGAATCTAAGACTCTAAGCTCTGATACCAACTGTAAAGACCCGACCCGAATGGGGTCCTAAACTAGGCCTTTACCTCAATGCATGTTTTAAAAACTTAGAAACAATATGCAGGATTGTATTCCAGATTCTGAATGAAAAACTAAAAACATATAATCATCCATTTTAAAAGTCAAACATTTAATTCCTGGAACCTGTCCCTGTTTCCAAGCACCTGTTCCAAGCCAAATACATTTCCAAAACATACTCTGATCAGAGACTTATTCAAATCATTCAAAACTTCAAACGGTTTACAGCAGTGTCAGAATCCAGAAACACAATCAGAAAACACCCTAAGGGCTCCGTGCCCAACTACATGCATTCAGAGGATAGTAAAAACATAAAGAAAACATAAACATAAGACTCAGAGTTTTGACAACTGGTTTCCATGATCAGCAGCTCTTCCTTCAGCCATTCTGTCTCGCAGCATGGTTACCTGTGGAAAACCACATAATAAGGGTGAGTAACGAATTACTCAGTAAGAATCCCCAACCGGGGTACAATACGATATAACTGGTCATCTAGCAGAAAAGTATGCAAGCTATGAATATAAACACAGAGGAGAGCACACAGCTTAAATCCATACATAAACCTCGGATGCCATCTTACGGTCTTACTCCGGAAAACTACCACGCGATACCATACTATACGAGAAACTAGTCTCGGCCTCAGCCTTCCTACTGTCGATACGAAAGGTGCACTGAACCCAAGATCCCGAGGAGCTCTCCAGTCGGCCCTGTAATGAGTGTGTGCGCACACCGCATGCTACTGCAAACCAGGGAGGTGCTCGGTCTAGGGCATGCTGCCCTGGTCCAGTACGCATGCCTAACAAATCTCTGGATCGGTGTCATTGAACATAGTGGTGTGAGACCAGGACACTATGACTATGTCAGCCTGTACCACCGCACCTGAGGCTAAGAAACCGGCCGTGGTAGGCTTACACCAGGAACCGGTCCTTGCCCTATCAGGTGGCAATGAAGGGCTACGGCCAACAAGCTGAGGACGTGTCGACTGCCGGGGACAAGGCAATGCCTCTTCATTCCCCTGACCGTTGTGGCATTTAACAGTCTGCCACCCTCACCCAAGATTGCACTGGGCTGCCATTAGGGTTAGCTAACCCCTAACGACGGATCAGGGACAGAGTATTGCCTCGCACGTCCCTGTTACGGATGCAAGTTACGTTATGCATCCTCGCCCGGATGATGCTACCTATCAGAACTCTAAGCTATAACAGATAACAGCAAACATTCCAATACTTGCTCAACAGAAACAATGAACCTAACATGATACTACGAAGCAAGAATAGACAACGAGCATGCCAGAACAGAACAACCTAGAATGGAACTAACATGAGGAACAACACAGGAATCATGCCAGTCGGAATTCAGAACAAAGCACCTATCCACTAACATGCTGATAAACATAAACAAACATACAAACAACAGTCACAGAATATATCGCAGGGCCCACACAACTCCGGTAAGAAATCCTTACCTTGGTCGGAAGACAATACACACTAAGGTCCTATGCTGCAAACAAACCCCGAGCTAGCTATCGGGTACCTAACAAACAATAACACATATTACAACCAATAGGCCTAAAATAATAAAACAAACAGGGCTCGGCTCGGGAGTAACTCACACGACACGAGGCTGGGCGCTATGAATTTGACAGTCGCCACGGTCATTGGCTGCACACTGCGGTAGGCGTCTTTGGTGCAGCGGCAAGGCTCGCGCTATGATGACGCCAGCACGGGCGCTGGGGCTGCTCGCAGATCGGGCGTTAGCACGGCATGCAGCGCGCGACGGCCATTTGCGCGATGCAAGCGAGGCGTGCGGGCGATCGCGATCTGCTGCTGGGCGACGGGCGATGGCGCTGCTGGTGCGATGCAGCTGCTGGCGACGCGACACGGGCTGGGCGCGATGGCGCGGGAGCTGCTACTGCAGGCGATGGGCGTCTGGCGCAATGGCAGGGGCTGAGCGATGGGCGTCTGGCGCGATGGCAGGGGCTGCTCGGCTGCGATGGGCTGGTTCTCTCGGCTGGCTGCAACAAAACCAACACTTAGCTCTCCTCTCTCGGCCAGCAAGAACGCATCAAACGAAAGAGAAGAAGAGATCGAGACACTTACCCGGGACGACGATCGATTGACGGAGCTGCTTGGGGAGATGAAGCACGACAAGAAGCAAGAGAGGAAGGGTTGGGCGGCTAGGGAGTTTGGGGAAACAAATAAGAATAAAACCTATTTTCTCTTCATTTAATCAAACACACCAAAATCCCAAAAACCCATAGCTAACCAAGACATACCGCGGAATAAGCATCAATAACCTCTTGTGGCACAATTGGCAACACCACTCCTCTAACCACCCAGGCACCCCGAGTTTGAAACCCAACAACCACACTTTTAATCCTCTAACTTATTTTTGCATCCCTCCATGCCCCAAACACATCCACAAGGCACAAAACCCTACAAAAGACCATCCAATAATTTTAACAACTGAAAAAGACAGAAACGGCCCCGACGGCCCGACCAAATTACCAAAATACCCCTAGGGCATACCTGGAAGACCGGGATGAAAACCTGGGCCGTTACAGTTGGATCGTTCCATTGCCAGTGAACTAATTGGAGGGGTTGCAGTTGGAACCCTAACATCTTCTGGCAATGACGTTTTTGGTTGGGAATATCAAAGTTTATAATTCTTTACTCCGTATTTAATTTATATAACTATGATTCTGTGATAGATGTTAGGAAAATTGTTTCCTAAAATTCCGCTATTTATATTTATGATTTCCTACCGATACAATATTAATAAATTCTACTCTAAGAAAAATACCTAGTGATTTTAGTAAGAGGAAAGGAAACTTTTAAGAATTTTTCGACAAACTATTTCTTATGCCACTTAAATCGTAATAAAATTTTATCAACACTGTCAATTAAATTTTATATTATTAAAAGTTATCCACACGAAAATTGACAAATTTTCAATAACTAAGACATATAGTTTTGCCACAGACTCTTTTACGTTGTAATCCATCAGCTTCATCTACTTCTAAATAGAGGTTGTTTTTATTTCTATCGAACAATCCATTTAAAAGATAGGTGGACTACTCCAATTATTATTAACAATTGGTTTTGATATGAATGCAACTCTATTTAATAGGACTCACTTATTTTTTAAAACCCATATTGAGCCATATTAAATGTAATAAACAATGAAGAATGAAGTAACTATCTTTTGTTCAACTTTTGTAGAGCGAGATTTCCAATTAAATTCAACACATAAATTTTTAAGCCACTCGCTCAACCCTTTGTGGTGTATGGCCATGAGCTTGTTTATTTCAAACAGAAGTTTGAGGAATAATAATTAATGGTTGAACATAATCGTTGAACGTTAATCTCTCATTCTTCCCTGCCAAAATTGGCTAATGAGAATTAGGAACGATCTTTTTTACAATTTTGATTTTCTTTTCGTATATAAATAGGGTTTGATGAACATGAATATTTGCAAATACTCATTCCAATTTCTATGTTAGAGATACAGTCAAAGGAATAAGCAAAGTAGAAGGCAAAAAAAGATGTTAATGAAATCAAACATTGTAGCATTTGTACCTTTTCTATTATTGTTGGCATATTCAGCTAAAGGTCAGTCAATTTTTGATATCACTAAGAGTGGTGCCCAACCTGAATCTGATGTTACTGAGGTAAGCATGTAATATTTTAATAAATAACTTTAATTTAAAAATAAAACTTTTATATGATGAAATAATTCATTTGACAGATTTTTTTAAATGAATGGAAGAAAGCATGTCAGTCATTGACACCAAGTACATTGTTGGTTCCAAAAGGAATATATAGATTAGGTGAAGCTTGGCTTGTAGGCCCTTGCAAGAAACCTATTGAGCTTAAGATTGAAGGGAGGTTACGAGCTCCAGCTCAGTCTAAGGGAGATGCAATAATCTATTTTCGGTATATTGATCAATTGACAGTTTCAGGAAATGGAGTTATTGATGGTAATGGGAAAAAGGGTTGGGAAAAGAATGACTGTGACACGAATGAGAAATGTAAAAAGCTTCCAATGGTAAATGTCATAATTGTAATAAATAAAAAATTGCATCATCTCGTATAGTATTCAAGCGTATAATCTCAATTAAGGTATATGTTTTAACTTCAATTTTTTTTTTCTATCAAGCAGAACATGAGGCTACAATCGGTCACTAATTCAATAATCAAGGACATAACCTTATTGGAGAGTAAGAATTTTCAACTCAATGTCCACGAATCTAAGAATGTTACTTTACAACACTTGAAAATTATTGCGCCAGATGAAAGCCCCAATACCGATGGAATTCACATTAGCAGATCAGAAGAGATTTATGTTCTTGATTCAAGAATTGCAACTGGAGATGATTGTGTGTCTTTAGGAGATAAGCTCAATCAAATACATATTACCGGTGTAACTTGTGGACCTGGTCATGGCATTAGCCTTGGAAGTTTGGGCCAGTACGAGAAAGAAAAAGATATAAAAGGAGTTTATGTGAAAAAGTGCAAATTAATGGGTACCGATAATGGCGTTAGGATCAAAACATGGCCAAATTCCCCGGTAGAAACAATTGCATCTGACATTCTATTTGAAGATATTGAAATGGTTAATGTTAAAAATCCCATCATTATAGATCAAGAATATTGTCCTAACGGTAGATGCAACAAAAAGGTACCCGTTTGAATTATACCTCTTTCATTTTCAACTTATTATTTAATTTAATAAATACTAAGTAAAGTGAAAAGATCGAGATATATTTAAGTATTTTTTTTATTAAAAATTCATGTTTAGGTTGCATCAAAAGTTAAGCTCACCAATGTTAGATTCAAGAATATTTGGGGCACTTCTGCTAGTCAGGTTGCAGTCAAGATTTTGTGCAGCAAAAGTATGCCCTGTGAAGGTGTGGAATTTTTTGACATCAACCTTACTTATAAAGGCTCCAATGGAAAGATTACATCTGAATGTTTAAATGTGGTCCCTAAGACATCTGGAAACCAAAATCCAAAAATATGTGCTGATGTTGCAAAGTCAATTATGAATTATGCTTGACAATAGTTATCAAACTATTGAAGGTCATTTTTGTCGAGAATTTTTATATCAAATCCATTCAATAATCCAGGTAATGATCATGTACATGATCTCAATAATTGTATTTGTAGTCTTTAGATGTGAAAACACTATCTTCACCTCTTTTTGTAAGGTAATTACATAATTTTCTTTACTTTAATGATGCTTATCTACAATTGTTTGATCAATACATCTTTTTTTATATTTTTACATGGTTTCTTTAATAATTTGTATGAAAATTTAACATCATATTTAATGAATTTCAGCTGTTCTACTGACATAAAGGAGGAGTGTTTGTAGAAGTGTTATTGACACAAAGGGGACGGTTACTATAGTATATTACATATAACTCTTACTAACACGCACAAATTTTATACCCAATTCTACTGTCATGAGTACGAGTCAGAAAATGGTATTTGACTCTCATATTATTTGAGAGCAATATCTCTATGTAAGGTTTGTTGGTCCCCTTCTCCCAATTTTTACTAAAACAAAAAACAAGCACAATTTGTTTTGCACTCATGTAATAATAGTTATGTCGCTCACTTTCAAATTGTGAACAAATAATAATTATTCAAATTGTATTATTTCATATGTATAATTGACATTCAATTATGGATTAAGGTTTAGTTAGATTTATTAGCTTTAGTTCTTATAATCTTCATGTTAGTTAGATTTCCAAGATTCTTTTCAAGGTATAAAAACATTCACACAAAGGAAATAAATTTTCATGTTTTTATTCTTGCAATTACTTATTCAATATGGTATCTGAGCATATTTTTGCTAATGTCTTCCTCTGCTTTTTCCTATCCCGTGGCGCATCATCCCATGACATTTCGTGCTTCCCAATTGACATTTCACTTTTTTTCAATTGCCGATTTACTTTTTCTTGATTGGAACTTGAAAATCCCATAGATTGAAATTGGACTTTCTAGTCCATGACATCCAACTTGAAGGTGACTATTGGTCATTAAGTTATTGCGTTTAGGTTTAGTTAGATTTATTAGTTTTAGCTGTTATAATCTTTAGGTTAGTTAGATTTTCGGGAATTTTCGCTGTATAGCAACTTTTTTAATACAGTTTACAATTATAGCACATTTTTAAAAATAATTCTTTTATAGCAAATTCTGTCATTTAAAAAAAAAATTATTTATCTTTTTTATAGAAGACTTTGATAGAATCTATCATTCTCTAGTGATGGAAGTCTATCAATTTACTTTATTTATTAGCAATTGATTCTATCACCCTTTATCGATAGAATCTATCAATATGAAGTCTATCAATTTATAATTTTTGCTATATGTGCAAATATTTTCATTATTGTGCTATTCGCGTAATATTTTATCCATTTTGTAATATACATGCAAAAGCCCCTAGATTTTCAATATTTTTTTATTTATAAATATATACTCACACAGAGAAAATAAATCTAACTAATTCAAGAATTGAATATCAAATAGATAGGGAACAAAAAAAAATGAATGGAAAAACAAAGATTTGGTAATTATCAAAGCAATAACTAAATAATAAACAAAAAGCTAGTTCTTAAACAATGCAACTATGTGCCCTACAATTCCCTTGAAAAAAATACCCTATCATTTATGAAAAAAAAAAATTATATGTAAAATCTTTAAAATAGACGTGGATGGAAATAAAGCTGGCAACTTGAGAAATTGTATTCCTTTGACTAGAAATAATATTTTAGAAAGGGCATTCTTGTTGTACAATAGGAACAAATTTATAAGAACAGGCACAAATTATAAATCTTTTTAATTTGGTGTCTTAACAAGGCTTCACAAACTCATATTCGTAGAAGAAGACTTTGTGACTATTTCAAAGGAAAAGTGGGGAAAAAAAAACTTTCTTAGTAAGTAAATTGGAGATTCGGGTTAGAAATTCTTAAATTGATATTGAATTATAAATTCACCCCTTAAGATATCTTGCAATGTCCTACGCTTTTGAAAGTAACGATAAAGATAACTATGCAATTCAATTAAAATTAATGCAACACGATCTTCATTTATAATATTTTTTGTTTAATTGATTGTTTAAATTAATTCTTTAAATACAACGATTTCACTAATGTTGTTGACTCTGATTATAATCGAATGTTGTAACCTCGAGAGAGAGCAGAGTAAGAATAAATCAAGAATTCACTTCTTACCACTAAAATTTGATAGCCCAAGCAATGTTCCTCTAAATATGCAAAATTCATTACGATCGTTGAATTCGACTATTTAATTTGTTTAATTGATCATACTACTTGTTTTGATTGCATCGATGTTAATGCATTTGATTTCAGTGTCCGCTCTAGCATTTTAACTGTTAATTCACCTACAACATCATTTCACCCTCACGTATTCTCAATCTAAGGAAGAAAATTGTAATTCAACACTCAATCCCTTAGGAGATGACCTTGATAAAGTAAAACTTGCTACAACAATGACTGTGTATGCTTGCACATAAAATGCTTAAGAACTTTTATATTTTGAACTGATATATATTATAGCATATCTTAAAGCATTAACTGGTCATGTGTTTAAATATTCCGGACAAGTTTTTTGCGCGGTTGTCTGGGATTGTGTTTGTTTTTTTTTTTTTTTCAGAATTAGTTTGAGAATAGAGTTGAAACGTTAAAGCAAGTCAACTAATTAGTTATTTTTGCAGGAGCATTCTCGTGTATGGTCAGGAGAGCCATTGATATTGAAATCGATAACGAATTGGAAAGAACACTGCATAGAAGGATTAGAAAAAATAGAATAATGGCTACTAGACAAGAGCAAGAGCATCATGAGCAAGATAATACTCATACTGGAGTAAATTGAATTGATGAGCGTAAAGACCCGACTCTAAATGTGTAAAGACCCGACCCAAAAGGGGCTCTAAATGGGCCTTTACCCCAATGCATGTATTGAAAAATAAAAGACATTATGAAAAATATATTTCGGATCCCAAGTAAAAACAGAAACATTCAACAACCAAAACATACATTTCTAAAAGCATACTCTGATCAGAGATTTATTTAAACCATTTAAACAATCCACAAGTACAAATATGCTGGAATCCATAAAACGTAAGAAAACATCCTAGGGCTCCGTGCCCGTCTACATGCATTCAGGGGAAATAACAAAAGTCAAGAGTCAAGATATAATAAAATGGTCGAGATGACAAGCAGATTCCATGATCACGGCTCTCTCCTTCACCATCCTGTCTCCCGCTTGATTACACTGTGGAAAACCACGGAATAAGGGTGAGTAACGAATTACTCAAGAAGAATCCCCAACCGGGTACAATACGATATACATGATCATCTAGAAGAATGTATGCAAGCTATGAGTACAAACACGAGCGGAGCACATAGCTAAGTCCACACTTGGACCTCGGATGCCAACTCGTGGTCTTAGTCCGGAAATACCACAACACACTATACGCTCTATACGGGAACAAGTCCCGCCTCACTGCTCATCGTCGATACGAAAGGTGCACTGCTCAAGATCCCGAGGAGCTCTCCAATCGGCGCCAGAATGAGCGTAAGCGCGCACCGCATGCTACCGCAAACTCGGGGGTGCCGGGTCTAGTGGCAAGCCGCCCGTGTTTAGTCACCATGCCTAACTAGATCTCTCGGATCGGTGTCACCGACATAGGGGTGTGAGAGACTGACACGTGAACTATGTCACCGCACCACCGCACTGAGGCTAAGGAACCGTCCCGTGGTAAGCTTACACCGAGAAGCGGTCGTTGCCCTAACAGTGGCAATCAAGGGCTACTGGCGAACACGCCGAGGACGTGCCGATCGCCGGGGCGAGGCAATGCCAAGTCATCATCCCGACCGTTGGGGCATTTAACGATCCGCCACCCTCACCCAAGATTGCGGGGCCACCGTTAGGGTTAGCTAAACCCTAACGGGATCGAGGACGAGTACCATCTCGCACGCCCCCGCTCGGGGATGCAAGTTACGTTATGCATCCGCCCGATGATGCTACCTACTGAACTCTAAACCATAGCAATAATAACAATTCAATCAATGCAGTCCAATACGTGCTCAACAGATACAAGGAACCTAGCATGATACTACGAAGCAAGAACAGATATCGAACATGCCGAGAATGGAACAACCTAGCATGGGCTAACATGAGAAACAATACAAGAGTTCATGCCATCAGAATTGAGCAGAGCACCTAGGGCTAAACATGCTAGTAATCATACACAGCATACAAAACAACAATCACAAATATACCGCAGGCCCACACAACTCCTGTAAGAAATCCTTACCTTGGTGGGAGGCTTCTACACACAAATCCTAAGTGCGCGAACAATCCCGAGCTAGCGGCGGGAACCTAGCAAACCAATAATAATCAGCATCTAAAACGTCTAAACAACAAAAGAACAAAGCAAGCTCGGCTCGGGAACTCACGCGCACGCGACACGAGCTTGGAGTCGCCGGCGAGCCGGCACGGCAGCGGGGCGGCCGGCCGCTACGCTGCACCGGCAGTGCAGGCGGGGCGCGCGCTACCGGCACGACACGCGCGACGGATGCATGGCAAGGACGCAGCGCGCGCGCGAAAGCGCTTCAGCGGCGGCGCGCGCGGCGCCGTGTGTCTGGCTGCGCGCGATCTGGCACGACGACGAGCGATGGCGTGCGGGAGGGCTGCGACGGTGGATTTGGCGCGACCTGGCGAGCGATGGCGTCTGGCGGTACGCTTCAACAGATCTGGCGACTGTGAGCGATGGCGTCGCGCGGCAGGGCTGCTCAACGGATCTGGGCGATCCGTGCGTGCGGCAGGGCGATCCGTGCGACGGCAGGGGGATCTGGCGTCGCGATCGCCGGTACCGGGCGTCGCGACGATGGCTACTTGGGTCGGGCTTCTCTCGGCTGGCTGCAATCAACACAAACACACACAACACACCTCTTTGCACTCGGCCAAAAGCACACCAAACGGATGAGAAGAAGAAGAGGAAGATCGATACCTACCCGGAATGATGATGAACGATCCAAGGGAGCTGCAAGGATGAAGAATCGGCAAGGGCTATGGAGAGGGAGAGCTTGTGCGGCCAAGAGGAGATTTGGAGAAGAAGATGGAATAAACTTAATTCTATTTCATTTAACCAAATGCACCAAAACTCCAAAATCCAAGGTTAACTAAGATGTGATGCAGAAAGAGCAACAAGAGCACCTAATGGCTCAATTGGTACACATCTCTACAAACTTCCCAGGAGACCCGGGTTCAAACCTCGGCTGTAGCACAAATTCCTTTATTTTTACTTTTGCATCAAACCTTGCTCAAACCAAACCACAAACCCCTCCAAAACCTACAAAAACCATCCAATAATTTTAGTAATCGGAAAGACATAAACGACCACGACGGCCCGACCAAATTACCAAATTACCCCTAGGGCATACCGGAAGACCGGAAAGAAAAACACAGGTCGTTACAATATTCCCTCCTTTTTATGACTTTCGTCCTCGAAAGTCCTTAAGACAGTAAACAAATTTCGGGGTAATGCAACCTCATCTCGTCTTCCCGCTCCCAAGTGGCTTCCTCGAACCCCGATTCTTCCACCGAACCTTTACCAAACGAATCTCGCGATTACATGCAACGTCTTGGTCTCAAAGGCAAGGATCCTCACCGCTTCTCCTCGAAGTTCAAATCCTCATTCACCGCAAAGGCTCAAAGTCCACAATGTGCGACGGGTCCGGCACATATACCGCCTCAACATCGATCATGAAAAACACTATGCACCGCCGATAGTGACGGAGGAAGGAGCTAACCGGTAAGCTCTCGCCAATCCTCTCTAAGATCTCAAATGGACCAACAAAACGGGGACTCAACTTCCCACGCTTACCAAACCTCGTAACACCTCGCATCGAAGCAACCTTAAGGAACACATGCCGAACCAACCTCAAACTCCAAATCTCGACGCCGAACATCGGCGTAACTCTTCTGCTCTCTCTGAAATGTCAACATACGAGCTCTAATCTTCTCAGACTGCACCATTGGTCAAGCTGCGTAACTCGGGACCCAAAACTCGTCTATCACCAACCTCTTCCCGAACACGGGGGACCGGCAACGCTTACCATACAATGCCTCGAATGGAGCCATCTCAGAATCGCCGATCGTAATCGTTGTTATAGGCAAACTCCATCAAGTACAGAATCTGGTCCCAATCACTCGGAAATCCAACACACAAGCCCTCAACATATCCTCGAGAATCGATTCACTCTCTCGATCGACCATCCGTCCGAGGGTGAAAAGTCAGGCTTTGATCGCACTCACTCTGTGCCCAACCCTTCGGAGCGCTCTCGAAAACGAGAAGTGAACCGCGAGTCATGATCGGACACAATCCTCACCGGCACACCATGATAACGGATGATCTGCTCCAAAAACAATCTGCGCCCACTATTCCACGGTATAAGTGTCTCTACCGGGAATGAAGTGTGCGCTCTTGGTCAAACGGTCGACTATCACCCAAATCGAGAGAACTTCCTCGAGTCCTCGGCAAACCGTAGATAAAGTCCATGGAGATCTCTTCCCATTTCCACTGGGGCACACTCGGTGGCTGCAACAAAAACCACCGGCCTCTGCTGGGTGCCTTCACTTGCGACAAGTGAGACACCTACCGACAAACTCTGCCACATCTCTCTTCATTCCCATCCACCGAAAGGTCCGCTAAGGTCTGATACATCTTGGTACCCCGGGTGCCAAGCAAAGGGGAGCTGTGGGCCTCAGAGAGCAACTCGCTCGCAAACTCGCAATATCCGAACGCACAACCGGCCTCTATAAGTCAACCCACCGTCGGTGAATAAACAAAGTCAAAGTCACCACAAGACTAACTCACAACCAATCTCTTAAGTGCGGGGTCACCCAACCGGTCCGTCTATAATCCATTGCCTAATCGACGGGTGAGCAGTCAATCGAGCTACCACAGCGGTAACCTCACCCAACAACACTCGCAACCTCGGCCCGCTCGAACTCTCTCATAAGCAAACTGGCTGAACTCAACAACGCCGCAGAGTGCGACGTCTTTCCACTCAAAGCATCGGCCACTACATTGGCTTTACCGGATGGTACAAAATCTCGCAGATCATAATCCTTTACCACTCTAACCATCTCCTCTCGCCTCATATTCAACTCCTTACGAGTAAACAGATACTTGAGGCTCGTGATCGGTAAACATCTGAATCCGCTCACCACACAGTAATGCCTCCAAATCTTGAGAGCAAACACCACTCTTTGCCAACTCCATATCATGAGTCGGGTAGTTCTGCTCATACGGCTTGGTGGACGGAAGCATAGGCAATGACCTTCCCGTCTTTGCATCAACACACAACCTAATCCAAACTTGGAAGCATCATCAGAGACCACGAAACCACTGTCCCCTCCGGGATCGCCAACATCAGTGCCGAAGTCAAATCGCGCTTGAGCACGCAAAGCTCTCATCACACTGCTGTCCCAAACAAACTCGACACCCTTCCTCGTCGACGAGTGAGTGAGGCGAGGCTAAAGCGAAAAAGTCCTTGACGAACCGACGGTAGTAACTCGCCAAACCAGCAAAGTCGCGAATCTCGGCAGAATCGAAGTCGGCCGGGCCCATGAACTCACGGCCTCAATCTTCGCGGGGTCCACGGCTATGCCATCTCTCGAAACCACGTGGCCTAGGAAGGCCACTGCTCCAACCAAAATCACATTTGGAAAACTTCGCATAAAGTGGGTTTTCCTCAAAGCCGCCAATACTAAGCCTCAAATGCTCTGCATGGTCTTCTTTAGACCTCGAATAAATCGAATATCGTCAATGAACACGATGACGGCCGTCCAAAAATGATTTGAACACCCTATCCATCATGTCCATGAACGCAATGGGGCATTGGTCAATCCAAACGACATGACCACAAACTCATAGTGACCATATCTAGACCTCGAAAGTCGTCTTAGGAATGTCGGCATCCCCGATCCGCAATCGATGGTAACCGGATCTCGATCTATCTTGGAGAACACGAAGCTCCCGAAGTGATCGAACAAATCATCGATACGGGACAACGGATACTTATTCTTCACTATCACCTTATTAAGCTCGCGATAATCAATACATAAGCGCATAGAACCATCCTTCTTTTCACAAACAAAATCGGGTGCTCCCCACGAGGACACACTCGGACGGATGAACCCTCGATCTAACATCTCCTGCAATCAATCTTGATTCCTTTAACTCACGGGCGCCATACGATCACGGAGCCTTCGAGATAGGGAGGGTCCCGGCTCGAGCTCAATTGTGAAGTCAACCTCTCTCTTCGGGGCAACCCCAGAACTCCTCGTGAAGCACGTCCGCAAACTCCTGCACGACCGGTACGATCAACAGACAACGAGGGGCGGCTCTTCCCGCACAACTTGGCTAGATAGCCCCAAGCTCCATGAGCTAGCAACCGACGAGCTTTCACGGTGACACCATCGGCGGGCAAACTCCACCACGACTCCACGAAACTTAAAGTCAATGGGCCGGCGGCGGCTGAACACTACTTCTTTCCGGTGGCGGTCAATCAACGCGTGGTTAGCGACTAACCACTCCATACCAAGAATCACATCAAAACCGCTCATAGGCGGAACTATGAGCGTAGCCACTAGCAACTCTCCTGGATATCTCGATCCGGCCATCCCTAATCTTATCTCTAGCCAACATATCAACTCCCGAAGGAGTTGCAACAGATAACTCGAAACCTAGAGGCTCTAGTCTTAACTTAGCATGCTCGAAAAACAAAGCCGCAGATACAAATGAATGCGTAGGAACCGTAATCAAACAAGGCAAATGCGTAGTGATCTAAAACAAGAAGCGTGCACGCCACACGCATCCATCCGTGACGCTCGGCCTCTGACGGTCGTAGCAAACACTCGACCTGCCGCTACTTGCATTGGCCGAGCCGCCATAGTGGTGATCACAAAACGGGCCATGTGCCCTCTCTACCACAACAAGCACAATCTAGGTCCAGTGACAAGCTCCGGCGTGGACTTTCCCACAAGTAGCACAAGCGGAAACTGCCTGGTCCTCCTGCTGCCGCCGGCTGAAAACGGATCGGAGCTCTCCGCAGATCTCCGCTCAAATGCCTTGGCGGCGTTGGCCGCCTCCCAAAAATCAAACTTCCTCTTACGCCCCACAGTGCCGCCGGGACAGACGGCTGAACAGAGCGGCAACAACCCGCTCAAAGAGGATACTTCCCATTATAGATCGTGGCTAATCGGATGACCCTAGCATAAGTGTCGGGAGCTCGAGCCCCGACATCTGGGAAACACCCCGCCTCAATCCGGATATGAACTTCCAATCTCTTGACTCGGGGTGGCAATCAACCGAGGAGCAAAATACCCATACTCGAGAACTTGCGCTCATATTCCTCAATGGAATCGAACCACGCTCGAGTGTTCGGAAGAGCTCCACCATCTTCTCTTGAGCCTCATCACCGATGAACTTTACCTTGAACTCACCTTGAAGAACTCCCAAGTAGCGGGTGGAGACCCAGTGGTCTCTCGCTCAAGGTGGACTCCCCACCACCATCTCGGCCGTGCCTCCTAGCACATGAGCCGCACACCTCGGCCTCTGAATATCGGGGCACACCATGATCGTGAAGGTGTACTCCAAATGGGCAATCCACAGGCCGCCGCTAACGCATCACCGGTGGCATCAAACTTCTCGAGCTTCCACTTGAAAAATCCTTCACCACCTACCCAATTCCTCGGCACCCTCTGCCATATCCGCCTCTGGGGCTACTTGCTCTGTGGAGTTGGAGGTGCTCTTGAGCTCACTTTGAACCAATCGAGTCACCGCTCGATCCGGGCTCGGGACTCTTCCCCACGCGCCGCCAACAAGGCACAGGTCTCTCGCTTACGGTCACTCAACATGCGACCATAAAAGCCCTCATAGACTCGGCAAACTCTGCTCCAGAGAAGCGATCTCACGGCGCTCGATCGCCTCAACGCCCGCTCTAGGCGTAACGGAGGAGGCTGCTGGTGGAATGCCATCGATCTCGGCTTGGGACGATGTCCTGCAGATGTCGATCCGATCCTCGATACCTCGACCGCTCTCGAACCTCCTCTCCCGATGCGGGTGATGGTATGCATCTTTGGCGATCTACATCCAAACCAACAACGAATCAAAACACGCTTTGTCACCACTCCACAACACCAAACAAGGCATACACTAGATGATAGGTATTGTAAATTCTTAACCCTTTTTTTTTCTTTCTAAAACAATAAACCTAGGCGTACTGATGACTGCCAGTCTTTGGTGATCATGGAAGGAAGACCTACAACAAAAGGTCGAGTCTCTGAGAATCTATGACTTTGAGCTCGATACCAATCTGAAAGACCCGACCCAAAAGGGGCTCTAAATGGGCCTTTACCCCAATGCATGTATTGAAAAATAAAAGACATTATGAAAAATATATTTCGATCCCAAGTAAAAACAGAAACATTCAACAACCAAAACATACATTTCTAAAAGCATACTCGATCGAGAGATTTATTTAAACCATTTAAACAATCCACAAGTACAAATATCTTGGAATCCATAAAACGTAAGAAAACATCCTAGGGCTCCGTGCCCGTCTACATGCATTCAGGGAAATAACAAAAGTCAAGAGTCAAGATATAATAAAATGGTCGAGATGACAAATAGATTCCATGATCACGGCTCCTCCTTGACCATCCTGTCTCCCGCCTTGATTACACATGGAAAACCACGAGAATAAGGGTGAGTAACGAATTACTCAAGAAGAATCCCCAACCGGGGTACAATACGATATACATGATCATCTAGAAGAATGTGTGCAAGCTATGAGTACAAACACGAGCGCGGAGCACATAGCTAAGTCCACACTTGGACCTCGGATGCCAACTCGTGGTCTTAGTCCGGAAATACCACAACACACTATACGCTCTATACGGAACAAGTCCCGGCCTCGGCTGTCTCTCATCGTCGATACGAAAGGTGCACTGGCTCAAGATCTCGAGGAGCTCTCGGTCGGCGCATAATGAGCGTAAGCGCGCACCGCATGCTACCGCAAACTCGGGGTGCCGGGTCTAGTGGCAAGCTGCCCGTGTTCGATCACCATGCCTAACTAAATCTCCGGATCGGTGTCACCGACATAGGGGTGTGAGACACGGACACGTGAACTATGTCACCTGTACCACCGCACTTTGAGGCTAAGGAACCGGTCGTGGTAGGCTTACACCGAAGCGGTCGTTGCCCTAACAGGTGGCAATCAAGGGCTACGGCCGAACACGCCGAGGACGTGCCGATCGCCGGACGCAGGCAATGCCAAGTCATCATCCCGACCGTTGGGGCATTTAACGATGCCACCCTCACCCAAGATTGCGGGGCCGGTAGTTAGGGTTAGCTAAACCCTAACGGGATCGAGGACGGAGTACCATCTCGTGCGTCCTCGCCGGGGATGCAAGTTACGTTATGCATCCGCCGGATGATGCTACCTACCCGAACTCTAAACCATAGCAATAATAACAATTCAATCAATGCGGTCCAATACGTGCTCAACAGATACAAGGAACCTAGCATGATACTACGAAGCAAGAATGATATCGAACATGCGAGAATGGAACAACCTAGCATGGGCTAACATAAGAAACAATACAAGAGTTCATGCCATCAGAATTGAAACGAGCACCTAGGGCTAAACATGCTAGTAATCATACACGGGCATACAAAACAACAATCACAAATATACCGCAGGCCCACACAACTCCGGTAAGAAATCCTTACCTTGGTGGGAGGCTTCTACACACAAATCCTAAGGCGCGGAACAATTAGGAGCTAGCGGCGGGAACCTAGCAAACCAATAATAATCAGCATCTAAAACGTCTAAACAACAAAAAACAACAGAAGCTCGGCTCGGGGAACTCACGCGCACGGCGACACGAGCTTGGAGTCTGCTGGCGAGCCGCACACTGCAGGTCGGGCGCAGTGCGCTATTGCACGCAGCAGGGTGGCGGCGCTGCACGGCACGCAACGGACGGATGCCGGCAGCGAGGGCGCGCGCGCGCGAAGCGTCTGGCGCGGCGCGGCGCAGCGGCTTCGGCGCGAAAAGCGTCGCGGCGCTGGCGTCACGATAAGCGACGCGACGCGCGGCTGCTGGCGCGCGGCGGCTTCGGCGCGGCGGCGGCGCGGGCGCTGGTGTCTCTTCTGCTGCGCGCGCGATCGCACGCACGACGACGGCGATGGCGTCGCGGAGAGGGCTGCGACGGTGGATTTTGCGCGCGACTGGCGAAGCGATGGCGTCTGGCGGGGCTGCTTCAACGGATCTGGGCGACTGGTGAGCGATGGCGTCGGCGGGGGCTGCTCAACGGATCTGGGCGATCTGGTGCGACGCGCGACGCGGCGATCTGGTGCGACGGCAGCGGGTGATCTGAGTCGCGATCTGGCCGGCTGGACGTGCGACGATGGCTGCTGGCTGGGCTTCTCTCGGCTGGCTGCAATCAACACAAACACACACAACACACCTCTTTGCACTCGGCCAAAAGCACACCAAACGGATGAGAAGAAGAAGAGGAAGATCGATACCTACCTAGAATGATGATGAACGATCCAAGGGAGCTGCAAGGATGAAGAATCGGCAAGGGCTATGGAGAGGGAGAGCTTGTGCGGCCAAGAGGAGATTTGGAGAAGAAGATGGAATAAACCTAATTCTATTTCATTTAACCAAATGCACCAAAACTCCAAAATCCAAGGTTAACTAAGATGTGATGCAGAAAGAGCAACAAGAGCACCTAATGGCTCAATTGGCACACATCTCTACAAGCTTCCCAGGAGACTCGGGTTCAAACCCCGGCTGCAGCACAAATTCCTTTATTTTTACTTTTGCATCAAACCTTGCTCAAACCAAACCACAAACCCCTACAAAAACCATCCAATAATTTTAGTAACTGGAAAAGACACAAACGACCCTGACGGCCCGACCAAATTACCAAATTACCTCTAGGGCATACCTGGAAGACCGGAAAGAAAAACCTGGGTCGTTACAAAATGGTCATAAATGGCCTTTTCTAAATGCCGTGACTCAAAAATTATTAATCTTAAACATACAATGATTTGAAACATGCGTCCCATTAAAACATTTCAAACTCTAAATACTCAAGTAAACGTCAATAAAACCATTAGCCTCTGCCCATAGTATTTTAAAATCCAATACAACATAATAAAAAATTCTTTCTAAAAATAAAATGCAACGAAGAACAGCAGATGCTACGGACTCGTCCCCATGACCAAACAACTCCTCCTCTAGCCACCTCGATGCTGTGCCAAGTTACCTGGTGGAAAAACCACAGAAACGGTGAGTACAATTGCACTCAGTAAGAATTCCCCAACTGGGGTACATTACGCAAGACAAATCATTTAGCATCCTAGCATACAAGCAAACAACAATTTACATAAAGGCAGTCTCAAACAATAATGGACAACAAGTGTCGAGCAGGGTCAACACGCCACTGGGCTTACTGGACAGGAGGACAACCTAAGTGACCTCGGTTACTGGAATGACTATCTCTATAAGAACCCGACCTGCATAATGGTCATAAACTAGGTTCTCACTCATCATGCATGAATAAAAGTCATAAAATTTCAAAGCATAGTTTATAACTCAAAGAAATCACATTTAAACCTTGGAACCCTGTTTTGCAATAAATAAAGTTTCTCCTATTTTCAAAATATAAAGGCTACCCCGACCGGAGTATAATTTCAAACATCTTGAGAACCATAAAACATAAAATATATAAACATCAGCAGAATCAAAATAAAAATCTACATCAGGTTCCAATGCAACAACCTACGGACTCCGTGTCCACTACATGCTGAATAAACATGAATATAAAAACAGGAATAGAGTAGCGCCGACAGCTCCAATGATCATCCAGACTCTTCTGCTAGCCATCCTGGTGTTGTCTCAAGATACCTTGTGGAAAACCACAGAAATAAGGATGAGTACAAACATACTCAGTAAGAATCCCCAACTGGGGTACAGTACAAACATCAATCATACAACATACTAGTATACATGCAACCGCTACCAACACATATCAAACCCTTGAGTCAACCATGTAGCGCCTGAATCATCGGGGTCTCTTACCACCGACCTAGTGACATTCGTGACTCCCTAATGAACTCTAGTATACTGGGAAGCCTAGAGCTAACATGGTCCATAGTTCCACAAAGACTATATATGTGACGAACCCGACCCAAAACATGGTCCTAAACCGGGGTTCTCACTCAGCATGCAAGTTAAATATGATAACAAGCGATTTACTGCTCATATTTAAAAACCATTCAAAACATATGAGAAGGGGGAACCCTTAAAACATAAACCACAGTTTTCATTTAAACCATCCAACGAAGTAAAACCACCTGCCCAATATTTATAAAATCATACAATACAATTTAAACAACTTTTTAAACAATGTTCCCCTAGGACTCTTGTCCATCTACATGCTGAATAAACAATGCAACAATAAAAGACAGAGTGCCGGCGGCTCCCTATGATCAATCAGCTCACTCCGCTAGCCCTTCTGGTGTTGTCCCAAGCTACCTGAAAGATAAATAAGGGTGAGTATAAAGATACTCAGTAAGAATCCCCAACCGGGGTACAATACGATACATCCGTCATCTAGCACCTCAAAAAGCAAGCAAACAGCCATCAACACAGATTATAGCTCAACGAGCTCATAAGAAAAGATCTGGAACCATCGGAAGTCTCCTACTTCCGGAATCATCGGAAGTCTCCTACTTCCGGCCTAATGATTGGTTCTCATAACCAATCCCGAGACATCTCCGAGGGTCTTTCTCCCTCGGCCAATTGATCAGCTCAAAAACCGATCCCAAGATGTCCGACACCCTCGAGGGTCTTTCTCCCTCGACCAATTGATTAGCTCAAAAGCCAATCCCAATGGGTGTCCTCAAGGGCCTCTAACCCTCGCTATACATCCGGACTATCGGAGAGTACCCAAGTCCGCTCTCTAAATCGGAAGGAATGGTGTAATCACGAACATTAGCCCGGGGAGCTCTCGAACCGGCAGCAACTAACGCGCGTGTCGCGCACACCGCATGCTCTCTCTGGCCGGGCGTAAATGCGGGGCCTAAGGGCAAACTACGCGGGCGGTGCACGCATGCCTATGACTCGGAAGCGGTGTCACGATCACGATGGCGCGGGCCCTCGGCGCTCATCATGCGGCGGCTGATCCACCGACACGAAGCTAAGAACCGGCCAAGGTAGGCTTACACCGCTTGGCGTGGTTCCGCTCTAGCAGCTACAAACTAGGCTTTGGCGGAGTGGGTAGCTAAGTCCACAACCGGCGGGTCGGGGGTAGCAAGATACGTTATGTTACGCACACTTTACTCCCGGCACTGAGCTACTAGGGACAAAGTACGTTTTGTCCTCGGCCTCTGGATGATGACAAACCCTACAACTCTATCTAAGAGTACAGAGCAAAAAATCAATGATTCTGGCTAGCAAGCAATGACCGACATAAATCACATTACCTAGCATGATACTACAACTTAGCGGGAATCACAAGCATCTTTGTGAGAACAAACCTAGCATGGCACTAACATGTAAAATCGAGCAAACATGCTAGCAAGAATTCAATCAATCGCTCTATCTCTAACATGCTCATAACAATCAAAGAAACAAGCAAGGCATATCGAGATATATCGCAGGTCCACACAACCACGGTAAGAAATCCTTACAGGACAAGCGAGAAAACAATAATTATAATAAATCTACGAGCGAATCCTCGAGCCTCTAGACGATCCCAACAGGCTGAACATCAAACAAAGCACCCAAATCACATACATAAACAACCCAATAAATCCATAACCATGAGCCAATAAATCGTGGGCCCAACGAAGAAAAGACTCGGAAATACCATCCGAGAAGCCACAAGGCTCGTGCCAAACCAACACACACAAGCAGTCGCCGGCAGGCGTAGGCCGGGTTGGGCGCTGGCGCTGGGGCTCGAACACGGCGCTCTGGCGCAGGGCGCGAGAGTGCGCGCGGGCGAGCCGGGAGGCGAGGCGCGCGCGCGCGCGCTCGGCAAGATGGGCGGCGGCGCGCGGCTTCGCGCAAGCAGCAGGCGGCGCGCGGCGCGACGCGACGCGACGGGCTCGGGCGCTCGATCTGGCACGGCACTATGCGAGGGACGGCGAGCTACAGGGAGCACGGCACGGGGCTGGGCGACTCGGACCAGGGCGAGCTGGCTCTCGGGCCGGCTGGCGAGGCCGATCCGGCGACGCGGGCTTGGGCGCAGCAGTGGGCTCGACAGCGCACGGTGAGTCAGGGGCTAGCTCGGGCGCCGAGGCTCGGGTGGGCGACAGGGGGCGGGCGCTCGGGCGGGAGGAGAGAGCCAAGGGGGCTCGGGCTGGAGGAGAGAGAAAGGGGAAAAAATGGGGGAAAAAATGGATTTTTTCCTTTTTTTTCTTTTCTTTTTCTCTTTTATTTAAATTCCAACCTTATCCAAATAAATCCAATTTATCCATTTTCCAATTTTTCCAAAAATCCTTAAAATCCTTAAATCTCATTTCCCGGCTTCCTCCTTCGAGACCCGACGGAAGCAACCTTTCCAAACAACAAAACTCACTCAAATCAACCTCCCAAACCAATCATCAAGGCCCTAGCTCGAATCCAAGGAAACACCCAAACAACCATCATTTTGCCCAAAACCCAAATCACAACCGAACTCCCAAACGAATAACCCAAACATCTCGGGTCTCGCAGCCCACAACAAACAAGCCTCAACAAAGGCAGGAGATGCCTCGAAGCCCTGAAAATCCACAAATCCTGCCTAGGGAGCAAAAAGACCAAAATGCCTCTAAGGGTCCAAACAGCTCTAACGGCCCAACCGAACCACTGAATCTGAACCGGAAGCTCCTCGAGAACCGGGATAGAAAACTGGGCCGTTACAATATATAACAGAGCATTTGCAGACATTCGGAACAAGTATTAAACAGGAGAGTACTACAATAAAATATAGTAAAATACATGCCAAACCCTAGCAAACATAACGAGCATAATCACAACAATCAGGAAACAGGGCATGCATATCAGATCATGGCATTCAGACATCCTAGACAAACCTATCCACTAACAATTTATAAATCAAGCAGATCAAACAACTAGGAGTTTATCAAAGCTGTGCGCAGGGTCCACACAACCCCGGCAAGGAACCCTTATTTGAAAAGTGGAACAAACAAACAATCAACAGAGTACACTCATCGAGCTGCAGAACTAACGAAGATGACCTAGTAGATAAACAATAATAAAATTAGCCATCTAGGTAACAACCAGCAAACAACAACCAAGTCACAAGTTCGAAAATTAGGGCTTTTACTCAACTCAAGAGGACACCAGCTCGGCAAGGCTGCTCGGCAAGGGGTGATCACGGCTGCTAGGCTGCTTGCGTGCGGTGTGGGCGTGCGGTAGTGTCACATCGGCAAGGACAAAGTGACAAGGTGCGGTGACAAGACAGCGTGGGGCATCGTTGCGACGAGGTGCTGCGTCGAGCGATAGGCTTAGTTGTGGGCGAAGCGGATCAGCAAAGGTGCGGCTGTGCTTCGCGTGGGCGAAGAAGATCGGCAGGCTACGAAGAGGTTGGCGAACGGATGATTGGGCAAAGCATGCAGCGGCGCTTATGAGTGAACGGGGCTAGGTTGCAGCAACTGGACTACATAAATCTGTGATGGGCGAGCAGCAGCTGGGAGATGTGCGGTGCCATGGCTCTCGGTTGCTTGCTTGCGGCTGCTTGTGTAAAAACCCAACCCGAATGGGGTCCTAAAATAGGCCTTTACCTCAATGCATTCTTTAAAACTTAGAACATAATATGCAAGGTTGTATGCCAGATTCTGGTTAAAACAAAAAGCAGTAAACATCCATTCAAAACAACAACAAAACGTCCTGGAACCTGTCCCTGTTTCCAAGCACCTGTTCCAAGCTAAATACAATTTAAAACGTACTCTCATCAGAGATTTATTTCAACATTCAAATCCAAAAATGGTTTACATCAGTGTCAGAATCCAGAAAACAACCAGAAAAAAACCTAAGGGCTTCGTGCCCAACTACATGCATTCAAAGGACATTTAAAACATAACAACATAAATAAAAGACTCAGAGTTCGAAACAACGGGTTTCCATGATCACAGCTCCTCCTTCAGCCATCTTGTCTCGCACCATGGTTACTTGTGGAAAACCACAAAATAAGGGTGAGTAACGAATTACTCAATAAGAATCCCCAACCGGGGTACAATACGATAAAAATGGTCATCTAGCAGAAAGGTATGCAAGCTATGAATATAAACACAAAAGAGAGCACATAGCTTAAATCCACACATAAACCTCAGATGCCATCTCAGGGTCTTACTCGGGATATCCACCACACGATACGATCCTACACGAGAAACAAGTCTCGGCCTCAGCCTGTCTACGGTCGATACGAAAGGTGCACTGAACTCACGATCCCGAGGAGCTCTCCGGTCGGTGCTATAATGAGTGTGTACGCGCACCGCATGCTGCTGCAAACTAGGGGGGTGCCGGGTCTAGTGGAAAGCTGCCCTGGTCCAGTACTCATGCCTAACTAATCTCTGGATCGGTGTCACTGACATAGGGGTGTGAGACCTGGACACGTGAACTATGTCAGCCTTGTAAAGACCCGACCCGAAAGGGGCTCTAAATGGGCCTTTACCCCAATGCATGTATTCAAAATAAAAGACATTATGAAAAATAATGTTTCGGATCCCAAGTAAAAACAGAAACATTCAACAATCAAAACAATTTACTCTAAAAGCATACTCTGATCAGAGATTTATGTAAGGACCCGACCCAAAAAGGGCTCAAAATAGGTCTTTACCCCAATGCATGCATTCAAAGTAAAGAACAATATGCAGATAGGTTTTCGGATTCCCAATTAAAAACAAAAGAGATTCAATCGTAAATCAAGATGGTTTGTTTGAAACTGTCCCTGTCTCCAAGCACTGCTTTCAAGGCAAATACATTTCCAAAACGTACACTCGATCGAGAGATTTATTAAAACATTTGAAACATCCTCAAATTCAATAAAGCGGGAATCCACAAAACATTAAGAAAACATCCTAGGGCTCCGTGCCCGACTACATGCATTCAGGGGAAAAATAGAAGACAAGAGTCATAGAAATAAAAGATCAGAGACGACAAAGAGTTCCCATGATCACAGCTCCTCCTTCACCATCCTGTCTCGCACCTTGGTTACTGTGGAAAACCACAAAATAAGGGTGAGTAACGAATTACTCAGTAAGAATCCCCAACCGGGGTACAATCGATGCACATGGTCATCTAGGTGAGTGTATGCAAGCTATGAATATAAACACGCAATAGAGCACATAGCTTAAGTCCACACTTGGACCTCGGATGCCAACTCGTGGTCTTAGTCCGGAAATAAATCCACCACACAATACGCCCTATGCGAGAAACGAGTCCCGCCTCGGCTGTCTCTTGTCGATACGAAAGGTGCACTAGCTCAAGATCCCGAGGAGCTCTCCGGTCGGCGCCAGTAATGAGCGTAAGCGCGCGCCTCGCTGCGTGCTCTGCAGACTATGGGGTGCCGGGTCTAGTGGCAAGCTGCCCATGTTTAGTCACCACGCCTAACTAAATCTCCGGATCGGTGTCAGCGACATAGGGGTGTGAGACACGGACACGTGAACTATGTCGGCTGAACCACCGCACTTTGAGGCTAAGGAATCGGTCGTGGTAGGCTTACACCGAGAAGCCGTCCTTGCCCTATCGGTGGCAATCAAGGGCTACGGCCGAACACGTTGAGGACGTGTCGATCGCCGGGATGAGGCAATGCCAAGTCATCATCCCGACCGTTGGGGCATTTAATAGTCCGCCACCCTCACCCAAGATTGCGGGGCCTACCGGTCGGGTAGCTAAACCCTCACGGGGTCGGGGACGGAGTATTACCTCGTGCGTCCCTACCATGGATGCAAGATACTTTATGCATCGGGCCCTGATGATGCTACCTACCTACACTCTAACATATCATTTCAATAGCATATAATCCAATACAATCCAAAACGTGCTCAATGGATACAACGAACCTAGCATGGTACTACGAAGCAAGAAGCAGAGATATGAGCATGCGAGAACGGAACAACCTAGCATGGACTAACATGAGAGAACAACATACGAAGTCATGCTAGTCGAGAATTCAACAACAGAGCACCTAAACTATACATGCTGATAATCACAAACAAACATACAAACAACAATCACATAGAACATCGCAGGGCCGACACAACTCCTAGAAGAAATCCTTACTGCCCGGGCAACTACACACAAAACCTAAGTGTGATCGAACCCGAGCTAGCTACCGAGAACCTAACAAAAACAATGATAATCATAATCCATAAGCCTAAATATAATAAAATAAACAAGGTTCGGCTCGGAGCAACTCACGCGGCTCGCTTACACGCGGACGGGCGGCGACACGGCGG